>CM040910.1:40167304-40462304 GCA_023029165.1 Gobiocypris rarus
AGGTATGGGAGCTAAGATAAATGAAGACTAGAATTTAAAACTTATTGCCTTAAAAAAGTTGCCAAAAACTGTTAGGTTGCTCCGCTCCATTCATTACATTTATGGAGGATTTTGGGTCAGATTATAAACTAAAAGTCTAAAACTAAAAGTTTTAAACCAAAACTAAAAATCTAAATTTAAAACTTAAAATCCAAGTCGAAAATGTATTTCGTATTTAGGATTGGGCATTTGGTATTTAGGATAGGGCATTTGGTATTTAGGATTGGGCAGTTTCTATTTAGGGTTGGGCATTTGGTCATTTAGCCATTTAGGATTTAGGACTGGGCATTTGGGGATTTAGGATTGGGAATTTGGTATTTAGGATTGGGAATTTAATCATTTAGCCATTTAGGATTGACGATTGGGGAGTAGGATTGGGCATTTGAGGATTGAGGATTGGGAGTGCATGCAAATTAGGAGGCGTGGCCCAAATACTGGAGGCTGGGTTTGAAATGGCTGGTGCGCAGAGGCACCTTATGGACAGCAGAGGAGCTCCCAGTGCCAAGGAGCACACTGACAGAGCGTTCAGAGTAAAAATTGTGGTTCTCTGCGTGCTCTGCCATCCACGTTGGCTGCCATATTAACAATGGCAAAGCTGTTGCCGTTGTATATATATATATATTAGAGGTGGGCATAGATAAAAAATTTTTATCTAGATTAATCCGATCATGGTTTTAGGTTTACGGTTTGATGCAGTTCGGTATTTGATATGTTCAGGGAAAAAAGGACTATTGTCAATAAAAATAAAGAAAATAAGAACAAATAACTTAAATACAAGCAGCACAAATAAATACTATTGAGCAAAGATACTAATAAAATAAACAATGCTTTTCAGGTTTTTCAGGTGGGTCTAACATTAGTTTTTAAGTAAAGAAATTGAATAAAGTAATCAAATGTAAAATTTGCATATTTCACTGTTTAAATTAAAGATTAATCCTTATTAAACTTACATGAGCTATTCAATCAAGAGCAGTGAGTGATCTTTTATTTGAGACAGCAGTAAAGGCTACTGCCCCTTTAAGACCTAATGAAGGGATATGCGTCGTCTTTCTCGACTCTATACAGTTCACTTAAGGCATATTCAGAGTATGTCTGCTTGAATAGAATGAATACTCATCAAGATGGACATGTTGACATACTTTATGTGTAAGTTTGTCCGTTCAAGCGCAAGACTTGAAAGATAACTCAATATTTGCGCGCTGTGAGACGTTTACGCGCTTTGGGATGAGTGCAGAGACAGATCTTCTCTCAGTGCGCGCGAGTTCTCATTCGCGTCTTCTGGCTCTACACGACGCGGGTGATGAAAGGCGAAATGACTGTTCATATTCGGACATAAGGCAGCACTCGCATGCATTGAACAGTTTACAAAGAGAGGCCGTTTTTCCCACGTTTTTCTTTTATTATGGCTGTTGTAGTGTATCACTGAGAAGCCAGCACGTGTATCCATCGACAGAAACATACATAAAGTTATTTTCAAGTTACAACCCATATTAAATATGCGTCATCAGATGTGAGATGAACCGCGGTGCAAGAGCACCTTTTGCACGCCCCTGCTCGTCATCGGCACGGTTGAGGAAGCGCTGGTATAGACCGGCTCCCAACCCAACTTTGAGAATAGATTAACGGCGTTATTTTTTTTATCGCACGATAAGAGTCTCACGTTGAAAACAAACGGAGCGAGTGAGTGGCTGTAATCATATATATATTTATATCATATATGATTGCAGCCGCTCACTCGCTCCGTTGTTTCATTACAGTGTGCTCCTTAGCACTGGGAGCTCCTCTGCTGTCCATAAGGTGCCTCTGCGCACCAGCCATTTCAAACCCAGCCTCCAGTATTTGGGCCACGCCTCTAATTTGCATACACTCCCCAATCCTCAATCCTAAATCCTAAATCCACAAATCCCCAATCCTGAATCCTAAATGGCGAAATGCTTAAATGCCCAATCCTAAATACCAAATTCCCAATCCTAAATCCCCAAATGCCCAGTCCTAAATCCTAAATGGCTAAATGACCAAATGCCCAACCCTAAATAGAAAATGCCCAATCCTAAATACCAAATACATTTTGACATGGACTTTAAGTTTCAAATTTAGATTTTTAGTTTTGGTTTAAGACTTTTAGTTTTAGACTTTTAGTTTATAATCTGACCCAAAATCCCTCCATATACATTAACTTGAAGGTTAACGGCTCCACCTAGCGTTGTATGTAGAAATTATAAACAATACCATGCAAAACATGTAAACACAACTAAAATTAACTGCAAGTCAGTAATTGATTACCAAAATGGCACATTTAAACGTAAAAAAAACCCTCTTAATACCATAAAACAGTTTGAATGTAACTCTAAACCTTTGTTTTATTTACAACCATGAATATGCAAATTAGCCCCGCATCACACCTGCGCGGGGTTTTATAACCTGTAAAAAGAAAAGAAAAAAAAGTGATAGAATAGACCTCAAGAAAATTTGTTTTCAAATTTTATTGAAAGATTTTGATAAACAAGACAAAATTGCAGCACTTTATTTGGATAATTCATTAAAAGGCAAGAACTGTGAAATGCTGCCTTTTGAATACAACATTGCAAACGACTAAAACTCTCAAAAGCATTTCCATGTATTTGTAAATATTTCCCTATAATTCGTACTGTATTCATGAACTCAGTGTATTTATTACATCTGCTGAAGTTACTTTCCGTCCCAAACCCTCTTTTGATCGTCTTTGGCCCTGCACATTTTAATTACATGCCTTAACCTCACTTTAATCTGTATCCCACGAAACAAGAATAATAATAAAAAAACACAAAGGATATCTATACAAGGATATACAGTAGTACACAAATTCAAAATTAAATACCAAATGACTGTGCAAGAAATTTAAGTCGTAGCAACATGGTTGAATTACATGGGTGTCTAGCCTGGTACTGTTCATTTATTTTTATTTTTTTAATAAAGCACAATGTGTTTGATCATAAATTTAGACAGAGCAATATTTAAGAATTGAAGAAATTATTATGTAGCCTAATGGAGAGTAAACCATGATGGGGTGTAATCTGCAAAAATGGCACTAAACATTTTAAATTATGTTTTTTAAATGAATTATAAGCCTCTCACTTTCAAACACATTAAAAGAAAAGAGATTTAATGGTTTCATAATTTCATTTGGTATTTTTGTATTTAAATATTGGTGTAATTAAACACCAATATTTAAATACAAAAATACCAAATGAAATTATGAAACCATTAAATCTCTTTTCTTTTAATGTGTTTGAAAGTAAAAAAAAAACCTCTTAATACCATAAAACAGTTTGAATGTAACTCTAAACCCTTGTTTTATTTACAACCATATTATGCTTATGTGTTGTTTCTCAGTGGTTACCTGCAAGAAAAGAAAAAAAAATTCAATAAGTCAGCAGTCACTTGATAAACCGTCAACTGGATACAAATCACATGTCCCATGCTATTACAGAGTATCAAGTTCTTATTAAAACAAGTTCAGACTCCATTTCTAAGAATAGGCATCAGAAACATCTCCTATTCAGAGTTAAGGTAATGATAGCAGCCGGTATGATCTGATCTCACCATCATCGAGTCTGTCTGTGATTACATGAAGAAACAAAAAAAAACTGAGAGAACTGTGGCAACGTCTCCCAGACACTTGAGGAAAACTTCCTGCAGAACTGCAGTACTGTGAAAAGTTTGTGCACTTGTCAGAATGCTTTGAAGTCAGAATGCTGTCAAAAATAATAACATAAATAGCTTTTATTTATGAATGAACTTCTATTAACTAAATTAAATCGATATTTGGGGTGACCAGCCTTTGCGTTTAAAACTGTTTTTGTCACCTGCATCTACTCCTACACCTATTCATGCAGTTCTGCAGGAAGGTTTCTTAAAATAAATAAATAAATCTCACTGGATTATTACAATTAATTGCAAAATGAATGTTTGGAAATGTAAATTGGATATTTCCTACTGACACAATACAGTAAAATATATAAATAACTGGCTTAAAAACATTTTTCGTGTGAAAATACCAACGTGCCTAAGACTTTTGCACAGTACTATATATATATATATATATATATATATATATATATATACACACACACATACAGGTCCTTCTAAAAAAATTGCATATTGTGATAAAAGTTCATTATTTTCCATAATGTAATGATAAAATTAAACTTTCATATATTTTAGATTCATTGCACACCAACTGAAATATTTCAGGTCTTTTATTGTTTTAATACTGATGATTTTGGCATACAGCTCATGAAAACCCAAAATTCCTATCTCAAAGAATTAGCATATTTCATCCGACCAATAAAAGAAAAGTGTTTTTGATACAAAAAAAGTCAAACTTCAAATAATTATGTTCAGTTATGCACTCAATACTTGGTCGGGAATCCTTTTGCAGAAATGACTGCTTCAATGCGGCGTGGCATGGAGGCAATCAGCCTGTGGCACTGCTGAGGTGTTATGGAGGCCCAGGATGCTTCGATAGTGGCCTTAAGCTCATCCAGAGTGTTGGGTCTTGCGTCTCTCAACTTTCTCTTCACAATATCCCACAGATTCTCTATGGGGTTCAGGTCAGGAGAGTTGGCAGGCCAATTGAGCACAGTAATACCATGGTCAGTAAACCATTTACCAGTGGTTTTGGCACTGTGAGCAGGTGCCAGAAAAACGAAATCTTCATCTAAATAAAGCTTTTCAGCAGATGGAAGCATGAAGTGCTCCAAAATCTCCTGATAGCTAGCTGCATTGACCCTTCCCTTGATAAAACACAGTGGACCAACACCAGGAGCTGACATGGCACCCCAGACCATCACTGACTGTGGGTACTTGACACTGGACTTCAGGCATTTTGGCATTTCCTTCTCCCCAGTCTTCCTCCAGACTCTGGCACCTTGATTTCCGAATGACATGCAAAATTTGAGCGACAGTCCAGTGCTGCTTCTCTGTAGCCCAGGTCAGGCGCTTCTGCCGCTGTTTCTGGTTCAAAAGTGGCTTGACCTGGGGAATGCAGCACCTGTAGCCCATTTCCTGCACGTGCCTGTGCACGGTGGCTCTGGATGTTTCTACTCCAGACTCAGTCCACTGCTTCCGCAGGTCCCCCAAGGTCTGGAATCGGTCCTTCTCCACAATCTTCCTCAGGGTCCGGTCACCTCTTCTCGTTGTGCAGCGTTTTTTGCCACACTTTTTCCTTCCCACAGACTTCCCACTGAGGTGCCTTGATACAGCACTCTGGGAACAGCCTATTCGTTCAGAAATGTCTTTCTGTGTCTTACCCTCTCGCTTGAGGGTGTCAATGATGGCCTTCTGGACAGCAGTCAGGTCGGCAGTCTTACCCATGATTGCGGTTTTGAGTAATGAACCAGGCTGGGAGTTTTTAAAAGCCTCAGGAATCTTTTGCAGGTGTTTAGAGTTCATTAGTTGATTCAGATGATTAGGTTAATAGCTCGTTTAGAGAACCATTTCATGATATGCTAATTTTTTGAGATAGGAATTTGGGGTTTTAATGAGCTGTTTGCCAAAATCATCAGTATTAAAACAATAAAAGACCTGAAATATTTCAGTTGGTGTGCAATGAATCTAAAATTTATGAAAGTTTAATTTTTATCATTACATTATGGAAAATAATGAACTTTTATCACTATATGCAATTTTTTTTAGAAGGACCTGTATATATATATATATATATATATATATATATATATATATATACAGTATATAAACAGTATATATTTGTTTATATACTGTACATATGCTGTGTGTGTGTATGTGTGTGTATATACACACATACACACACACAGCATATGTACAGTATATAAACAAATATAAGCTACATATAAACTTCAACTCTGCAACATATAAACATGCATATTGTCTATAATAAAACATATGACTTACTTATGATACGCAGATGTGCAGTGCTTTTGGCTCTTCCTGTGATAAAGCACACAATGCCGCTCATGTCTGGAGATGTTTGTTTAAGAGTGAGCCTGTGAACAGTTCCCATTTTCTCCACCACAACTTTAGGACCAGGATGCAGTGCCTCTCCTTTCAGGGTCCACGTAGGTGCCTTGGCCACAGGCAGAGAGACTTCACATTCAAAGCATGCATCTGCAGGAGCAGTTACATCCACATCCTGCAGCTCTCGCACCATCAGGACTGACTGAGCTGTTTAAACAGGGAGAAAGTGCTAATCCACAATGCCATGTGTAATATTATGCCAGTACATTAAATGTTTTTGTAGACCACAAACAGTTATTTTCTCATTATAATCATATGACCTGAAAGCTGAAATGTTTTTAATTGCCATAATCTTTTATGTTTTCTTAAAACAACAACAAAAATAAACAATGACGCAGTTTTCTTTTAAAATAGGCGTGTTATGAAAAGCTTTTATTTGCTTAATCAAAGTCAGTGACTAACTTGCAGGTATAGGTTTAGCTATTTTATTGTCATCACACAAGAAAAACTTAAAACAGATTGAAACCCTTTATGGTTGTCAAACACATTTTATTTTTCCATATTATGAAAATGCACACCACACACACACACACACACACACACACACACAACAACACACACAAACACACAACAACACACACAAACACACACCGTGTATTAATGTTACTTAATATACTACTTAACCCTTTACAGACATATCAGCCGCACGGTCACGCATACTTTTGGAAAATTATGGCAAACAGGTGTTTATGTATTTCTCTTATATTTTGCCATATTTTTATTGTTTAAACTCCACGGTACTAACTACATAATTATGGTTTGATTCTCTACTTAACTGATATCCTGTTTGACCCTATTATTTGATGACCAATCAGCAATTTCATTATTTTGTATGACCGACTGAATTGTGCAAACTGATGCTGTCACCTAAAAGCTGAAAAGTCCCATCCCTCCGTGACAAAAGCAGACAGGGGGGTGGAGCAATTGAGCTGTAGAAGATTTTTGTCTCATCTCCTTATTTTGACTGAATTTTTCACTCTCAAAGTAAGGTCTACCGTGTGGTTGAGAAATCAGTTGAAGAAAGGAAAGTATTGCTTTTATTTTTATTTTTTTGCTTTTATTTGAATGAGATTTTAATGAATATGAATATGACATTTCTAGGAACTTGGCAGAGGCGTATTGATCTCTATTTTTTAAAAAGACTTAGGCTTTTGACATCTTGGACATCCATCATTGGACACTGACCAAAATAAAAGGCTACTCCCATGGTTTCACATCAAGGCTTAAGCTAGTCCCGCAGGCTAAAATGCTCATTTGAGCGGTTTTATTTTAAAGCAATTTGCACCTATATTTTAAAATATGCTATTGTGCTATTGATTTGTCTCAAGATGCACACCAGTAGGCTAATGTTTTTTTCTTAGAAGGGCACGTTTATAAAAGCCACTTAAATGGCCTAATTTAACTGAGGCCTAATCCTGGCTTAGTCTAAGCCCTGTCTGTGCATCCGGGCTACTATATTTAATTACATTTTAATTTAAATTGGCTATTTAATAATGAAATGTCTCCATTGCTTGTGGTAGTAGAGCCGGCGCACTGTACTGTATGTGTACAAGGGATACATCGCCATCTGCCGGTTATCGTTGTAACTGCAGTTGGAATTTGGCGCCTAGAGATGTGTATACAGGCGAGGTGGCTGACGACGGTAAGTTCGACGCCCAGAGCGGTCCTGAGATTTGTTCTTTTAAAGTAATTTTAAAGAACATGTTGAGAAGCATTTGTCATGTATTTGGCATCGAATAATACTGAATATTAAGACAACGCAGTATTTTTTTCACGGGACTAGGCGTTGTGTCTGTGAGACGGTTTCATGACTGATCATCTTGGCGCTAACCTAAGAAACTAATTTGATTTTCATTGAGAATACCCCACATAACAGGGATGTGACTGACTGGCTGACTGATTGACTGAAGTTGACACAACACTTGGAAAGACTTCTTTACTGTCCTGATTTTAGCAATTAGAATGACAAATACGATAAGTTCAATTGAGATAAATTAACTTAAACAACAAAAATTGTTTATCCCTCGGTTTCACAGACAAGGCTTAAAGGGATAGTTCACTAAAAATGATGTCATTTGTGCACCCCTTAAGTTGTTCCAAACCTGTATTCATCTTTTTTTCTGCTGAACAAAAAAATACTATGGAAGTCATTGGGGCCCATCAACTGTTGACAATACCGACATTATTCAAAATGTATTTTGTGTTCAGCAACAACAACAACAACAACAAAACGAAAATCTTAAAATTGTACTGGATTAAGTTTCTCTGAAAGTGGAAATGATGCACCTCCTTATAAACTACTGAGTCTGGGTTAGAGTAACCCATTGCAGGTTTGCCAAACTAGATTTAACCGGTTTGGTTTATCAACAGTCATTTTGTTTCCTGTCCTGCCTAGTCCTGAGGTGATCTTCCTGAATAACTTTTAAGGTTTGAATTCATTTGTATATCAAATTACTGTATAGACAAAACATTTTTTTTATTTTTTATATATTTGCTGTGCTAAAATGATTTCACATCTGCTAAGTTCGCTTACATTGCAGACCGAGTGGGAGGTTCGACACAGCTATATTGAAGTATCATCTCCTGTTAAGCGAGTGTTACAACTACAGCCGTGACACGTTTCAACACAACCAGAGTTAAAATCAGCTGCCACTGCCATATGTACATTGTTGACTATAATGGGAGCGACACTGGTGCCACGTATTTGATGGAAGGTGAGAGTGTAATGTCCAGACAGAAAGCATTTTTTCCCTTTAATATCACTTAGCAAACACAATATATTGTCATCTGTTGAACCAGAATAGACAGTTTATACCATACTGATAACAGTTTATTCTTCTCACAGATGCCAGAAGTCTGCTGCTCCTGCCACTTCCTAAATGTTTAATGTCGTTAACTTGCCATCAAATAAATTTATTTTATCTATACTGTTTGTTTAATGTCCATTAATTTCCTAAATAGAGACTTTTTTTTATCAATATATTCTATATCATTTATATAAATTAAATATACATAACATTTTATACAAAAAATGGAAGTAATAACCATTTATGAGGTAAACCCAGCTTTTAGTCAAAATTAGCTGAAATTGGGATAAAGTGTGCAACCCAGAAAAGCTATGTTAAAATGTGTAACCCAACTTGCTTAACAATGGTTTCATGATGTTTTCTGGTAGTGCTGTGGAGATGAAAAGTGTTCTATCCAATATTTACCCAGTGCTGGGTTACCAGTTTGTTTTTAACCTAAAGATTTTAAGAGTGTAAGGCATGGGTATAAAAGCTTAAATGTCTTATAATGTACAAAGGCCAAATCCTGGCTTAATCTAAGCCCTGTCTGTCAAACCAGGCTGTGAAGTCAGGAGTGCCCACTGTCCTGCAAAGTTCAGCTCTAATCCCAACTAAACACACCTGCACCAGCTAATCAAGGTCTTACTAGGCATACTAGAAACTTCCAGGCAGGTGTGTTGAGGCAAGTTGGAGCTAAACTCTGCAGGACAGTGACCCTCCAGGACTGAGTTTAGAGTTGGACACCCCTGCTATAAGTGAATGTGAAACATTTGCCATTCCTCATTTCCATCGTTTGTATTCATTTTCATCGTTCATCATTTGCCGTTACCATTCCACTCGCATTAAGAAAATTGGACATTCATATATTTGTTTCATTCTATATTCTGTATGAGAAAGACTTGTTATAGTAACTGTATGACAGTCAACTTAAAGAACTATTGTTTGAAAATGATATGACAGTGCTGTCAATCATTCCAGCTCACATCCACCTGTTGTGCTATTCTTGTACAATTAGTTTGAAAGGACTGAATTTGCCTCACCTTCAACCGTTAGTTTTCCTGAGGATGTGTAGTTTCCAACTTGAACACTATATGTTCCCTCATCCTCTAGCAACACCTGCTGAATCACAAGTTTTCGGTAGCACCCTTCACTGCAGATCTCAAAGCGCTCTGAGGGCAGGATGACATTAGGTCCTTTATACCAGCGAATGCTGCAACGAGGATTGGTCACAGTGCAGTCCAGTATGACACGGGTTTTTTCTAGAGCTGTTTTATCCTGAAGTGGTTTCACAATGTTTGCTGGTAGTGCTGTGGAGATGAAAAGTTGTAGTTTTAAGCATTTTGGGCGTGACATATCTGTTATAATGAATAACATTTCTGATGTAATATGTCCAGTTATTTTATTGTTGCTCTGCCAACAATGGTATTATAAGTTGTTGAAATTGTGTGTAGTGAACATGGACAATCAACGTGGTAAAACCACAGTGAAATGCCCCACTGCTTTTATACCAGTCATCATCACTCTTGGAATGCAACACGTCCAATGCAAAGAATAAACATTTTCAAAACATTAACTGTTTAACAGTAGTGTAATGCTATGTGCATACAAGGCTGGAGCTTGTCGCCCTACACACATTTAAAGACACATTTATTGCTTTATGTTAGTGTGCATTTTATACAATTAATCACTGACTATGTGCGTCAATTGTAAGATCATTCTCATCCCTCATTATAGGTATGATCCCGAACTTTCAAAAACAAATGCATATAGTAACGTGTACGTTCATTCTAGCACAGAATGAGAATAAAATCAAACCTATAGATGAAACAGTGCTTGGAAAACAGGTTTCAGTTGTTGTTTTTGCTTTTGGAGGTTGGTCATCATTGCTGCTCTTAACTTGTCGGGACAGTGTAAATACCTGATGTCTGGTTGGCCACATTTCAAAATGGTTTGAAATATCATAGCATCTGTGACTAGTCATCTAAGAGGGTGACAAGCTTTGGTTTTGTAGTGTGTGCTTGACTTAAACATACAGACCTTCCACCCCAAGGTTAGCTGTAGACTCAACATTCTTGGCAACAAACTTGATCTCTCCAGAGTCGTCTCCTTTAACATGGCATATCAGGAGGAAGTGCTTAGTTCCTAAGAAAACATGGTACAGAAAAGTCATGATCAGATATTGATATAAATAATCACTGAGGTTGAGTGGTCAATTTTTGGAAAAGAGCAAAGTTTAGCAACGGGTGCTAGAATAACCTTCCTGACGGATCTTAATGGTGCTGGTTGGTTTTATCTTCTCTCCGTTCTTAAACCACTCTCCGGGCACATCATCCAGTGACACTTCACACATGAACACTGCATTTTGATCTTCTTGAATATCCAGATTCTCTAAGCTTTGTAGTATCTCAAGTTCCCTTTCTGTTGAAATGTTATTAAACATAATAAGGTGTTGTGAAATTCTATAATATATTAGAAATTCAGTTAAAACAGTAAGTGAAAATGCTTTCCATTTTGTCAAATTTGTCTCTGTACCACAAGATGGTAGTGTTGTATTAGAATGAATGATTTCAGCAGGATTAAGTTTTAAGTTTAAATAATCAGTATATCACCTGGAAAATATACAATCTGTAGATAAATGTGATGATAATTTAACAGACTCTTTGTTATTACCATAGATTTCCACTGAACAGGATGTTGTAGCTTCCCCAGCATCACACACATATAAACCAGAGTCTCCCAGCTCACACTTCAGTATCTGTAGAAAGCACTTTCTTCCCATAGAGTAAATACGATGATTTTTTCCTGGTTTGAGCTGAACTTCATTCTGAAAGTGAAAGACACCTGCTTTATTTTGTAGACAAAAAAAATGCTGCTTCAAATATTAAACATAATAATAGTGATACAATATTTTTATTGTACTGCACCAAGAGGGAGTGGGATGTTCTGTAATTTTACCTTTGTCCACTTTATGTCTACATTGTGGCGTGACAGCTCACATTCAAGGGTTACACCAGATCCCTCTGGTTGCCTGATATCCTCAAGCTTTTTCAAGACTGATACTGGGATTTCTGAGGAAGCAAACGAGTCTCGTCAGCCTATGTGAAAACATAACTTTTGACATAAAAACATACATTTAATTAGGTAAATATAGAAGTTGAGCTTCATATTCGTACTGTGAATTGTGAGATTGACTGCGGGCAGAAGAGAACGCATTGAGAGTGGCCGAGAGCATCAAAAGTTTGGGCAGTTCACTGTGAAGTTCAGGTAATGACCTCGGTCTTGAGCGTTTAAAAATAAGAAGATTGTGCCAGATTGTGCTGGATTTAGTAAATCAAATTTTTTACACATTGGATGCTTTGCATGTGTTATACCCTTACGAAAAAGAAATATACTTCAAGTTAATTTTATGAAGTATACTTAAGTAATGTTCTAGTATATTTTTAAGTATACTTTATGTCGTAAGTATACTTATAACAATGTGTACTAGAAGTAAACATGTACGGGCACTATTTCAATACAGCTTGGGACAAAATTGGCCCACTTTTAGTATATAAAAGTATACGTTTAAGTGTATTATAAGTGTAACAGTAGAAAACTTTAAGTGCACAATAAGTTTCTCATTTGTACTGCATCTGTACTACAAGTGAACTTGTAAGTATGCAAGTAGTTTACTATTTTAATATTTTTTTTTTAGTTTATGAAAGTACTCTTTGAAGTGTATCAGTAAACTACTAGTCTAGTAGTTTTATACCACACATATAATTGTAAGTTTTCTTTAAGTGAAAATAACATTATACTTATTGTTTACTATTTATTTATTATTTTTGCACTTTTCAGGATACTACTGTGTTCAAATGTAGACATACATTTTATACTTTAAATATACCTTTAACTGTACTTTATCTCAGTTTAAAAACATTTTACTATAGCTTTGTTCATTATTTTTTATGAACACTTGAATGTGGGTAAGTTTCATAAAGAAAGGCAACATTTGAGAAAATCGCATTTTTGTAAAATGTTTGATGATCAATTAAGCAATCTTCTAGCTTGTTTCAGCTTTTTCTTCTGTATTTTGAGCCATTGATTATGTACTAGAAGATGTCATAGCGCCCCCTAATGTATATTTTTTTATGATTCAATTAAAGTAAAGTTAAAGTAAATTAAGTAAATTCCTATGGACACTACCAGTGGACTAGCCTACAAAAATTCAGATATACATAATTAGGAACATGTCTGTTTTCTATCAATATTCTAATCAGTATTTTCAAACAATGTAAGTTTCATAAGACTATGTAAAACTATTTAAGAAAGTATATAAGAAATTATCATCTACTCAGTCAAAAGCACAATTAAACACAATTACAAACTAAACATACTTAGAATACTTCATTATACTTTTGAGTATATCTTGATCAAAAGATTGAGTACAAGTATAGGCCAAATATACTTAGACTTTAGTCAGTATAAGTCAGGTATACTTAAGTGCAATTTTAAGTATATTTCTGAGAACATAAAGTATATTTCTGAGAAGTATATAAAAACTAGACTGAAAGTATACTTTTTTATTTTTAGTTTTAAAGAAGTTTACTAATAGAACACTTATATAAACTTTCATTGTTATTAAACTGGCTAGGTTTACAGAAGTTCATAATATTGGCAGCATATCTTTACTTCAGCCGGAAACATAGATTTAACACACTTGCTACAGACACATCCCTAAACGGAAGTATTTTAGACAGCAGCTCTGAGCCGAGTTTTGTCGCTGTAGTGAACAGTCACTGTTAGACTTCATTTGACATTGATCAGCTTATCGACGGAAAACCATTTTAATCACACTGTGATCTTAAAAGCAAGTCACTATTTATTAGCTATTATTAATTATTATTTACCTCTGGTTGCCCTTGTTTGACTTTTGAGATCACATAGTCAACTTTGTACATGTCAATCTGTCTAGTACAACAGGAGCTTATCATTTAACCATACCTCAGCTTTGTGCTTAGAGGACTTTGAGAAGAGTCCTTTGTTGTAGTGGCATTTAACAAGTTATTGTCATCCTCAATGACAGCTCTGTGACTCCAAAGGATAAGCCCTATTGAGTGACTTGGCATAGAAGAGATTACCTTACACCAGCACCTTATGCTTGTGAATGTTTGAAATGTTTCGGTAGCTGGAGTCTGATCATGTGATCCATATCTTTTTATATGTGTAACCTGACACATGGTAAGAGCAAAACTTTCTGCCCATGCCATTGTACTGTCATCAGCATCAGAAATTTAACCAGTTTCAGAACTTACATCATTGCCCTGGACCCTCTTACCTCTCACGACTAAGTTAAGCATGGCCAGATTTCACCCCTTATAAGTTAGGCCTAATTGTTTTCAAGGGAATTAAGAAACATGAAACAGATTACTACAAGCCTTCCTCTGTATGCCTTGACATAATAAGTAAATATGAGTATTTGCATGACCTTTATGGTTTATTTAGGAAATTTGTTAGGGATTTTGGCCATGTCTTTTAGGTCATTTTTGATGTCTGTTATGTTGAAGGAGTGGTCTGGGCTTTTTTTCTTTGATGTGTTCAGGTTAGCTGAGATATTTTTTGGGGTGGTATTGTGGTTGAAGGGATTATGTTGTTTTCAGTGGCTAAATCTGAATGTAATGGCTGAATCACTTGCAGCATCTTTAATGGTGATCTGTGTAATTTCTGCACAACTAGTTTTCTAAACTAACAAATTCCACATGAGTATTTTTTGTCTTAAATGCTTGAATGAGATAAATATACTTGGAACACTGCATTAGATATTAAGACTAGTTTTCAGAGTATGTGTAACACATGTGTATTTTATACTGCACTGGCAGATTTTTACGTTTGTTTTAAAAAACATGAAACATAAAAACAACATATAACAAGATTTTTTTGTTAAAAGAACAATAAAAATTGTTTTAATTTGCACAGTACCTTTAACATCCAATCTTGCTAATGATCTGACATTGTCAACAGAGAATATGTAGGTGCCAGTGTCATCCAAGGTCAGGTTGGAGATGGTAAGGCTGTGTACCCGTCCTTTTGCAGTCATACGCAAGTGGTTGTTGTTTTTGAGAGCATGCCCATCCTTCTGCCATACACCCTCCACATTGCTATGCGACAGCTCCACCTCAAAAGATGCTGTCTCTCGCTCGTGAGTCTGGATCTCAGTTAGACCTTTCCGAATCTTGATTTTTCGTGCTGCACAGGTTGTTAAAGACAAAAAAAGTATAGTTCAATGGTGATGCAGTTAGAAATCAGAGAAGTGTGTGGAAAAGAAAGAGTTATTAAGATGAAAGGGAAAGATTATAAAGAGAAAAAAATAGAACAACAGTTGCTGAATTAGTTGGCTCAGTTCTGTCCGCTTGGTGTTAGCAATACACTAAATCCTGCCTTCGATCAGGGCTATGCCAACATTTTTTTAAAGTGTTCCAAAACAGACAGGCAGACAGGCATTCCCCGTGGAAAAGGGTGGTTTATTTTAGAGAGTTGGTGACACCACCCTAGATTTTGAAGGCCAGTGCATAAATTTAGCTGCAATGAAAACAGATCCAGATTCATAGTTGGTGCCAGGAACAGCCAAAGCACAAACTTTCTCTCATCACTTGCTCATTTGTACAGCACAGCTTCATCGTCTTGAGCTATCCTGAAAGGAATGCTTATCACTAGTAATTCATTTCTGGCTAAAGAGCAAATTCATTTTATCATGAGAAGTTATGTTAAGAGATAATGAAAAGATTGTTTGGAAAGTTTGATGAAGACAGCTAATAATCAAAGCAATGGTTATTAGTTAGTGAGTAAGAGACACTTGTAACTTTTATCCTCCTCTCATAATATCTGTGTTTCACAGGCAACTAAGAGGAATTAAAAGGTTACACAGCCAGGACCTTCTACCAGCTCTTGATATAGTTCTCATTTGACTTGCTTAATTGAATTATCATAGCTCTTTTGATCTAATGTCAATACAGAAAGCTGTTCCCCGGGCCTCAGTAAGTGGTCTGCCAATCACCTGTTTGCTGCTGTCACACCATTGAACAAGTGTCAGTAAAGTAGCTGCCTCTTGCTCACTATTGGTTACTTGATTCAGTTTGTTTAAGACAACAACATCACATCGGGCAGTAATGAGGGACCATCACCATAAAGAAATGCTAACAACAGCACAAAGTGAGAAAGAGATCAGCACATGCAGACTCACGTTCCACACTGAGCTTGGCTTGTGTGCGGTCATGGAGCGTTTCACAGCTGTAGGTGCCTCGGTCTAAAAGGGTGAGTTTGTGGATTGTGAGAGAATGTTTTTTGCCACTCTGCTTTAGGGTGAATTTGGACCCTGGATGTATAACCACTCCTTGTCTCATCCACTGCACCTCCGCAGTCTCAAGGCTGACCTCCACCTCAAGCGTTGCCTCACCAAACTCCTCTGCAACCACCGGGTCCATGCTCTTTGTGAAAAGCACCTGTGCCTCTAAATACAAATCAGGGCTATTGATAAGATCTTCCCCCAAAGCAGTTTTTAACACTTTATAAAGCTCTTTATGGTAAATTTTAGCTAATTTATTTAATGGGCTTGAAGTACAGCTCCTCGTTCTACATGGCTATGTGCTGTAGTAACACTTGTCTCTGTCAGTTAAGAGTGGAATTCTAACTGGAGAAGCTGTTAAGCACAAGCCATCATAAGCACCTTTTCAACAATTCAGGCATGCCTGAAAGGGTCATTATTAAACTCAAACATGTTGACATGACATTAAATACCTGTGCAGGCTCTTAAAGAAAATACCACTCTCCACACTCCAAATACCATTTTGTAGAAAATGACCTATTTGATAATTTCACACTTAATATGTTTAATTTTGACTTGTGTATTCATCTGTTTTAATTAAGCAAAGCAATGAATTAATAATGGATGATATTCTACCTTGGACCTGAAGGATAGCTCTGGAAATCACACCTTCAGCCTTAGCTGTCAACTTGCAGCAATCTGAGACTTGGCAGTTGTTGATATGCAGCATATGGCATAATCCATTACTTGAGATGTTGAACTTATCATTTGATGAAACTGGCTGGCCATTCCTAAACCAGGCCAACTTCACATCCTCTGGAGACACCACACACTTAAATGTTGCGTCGTCTCCTTCCATGACCGTTATGTTGTGTAGCTCCGCAATAAACTCCACAATGCGAGGAACTTGGGAAAAAAAGAGAAGGACGTTGGCACTAAAGTCATATTTGATTTGTTCCTGATTTAAGGTTGAACTTTATGCAGATCTACCTTTAGAATTATACTTACTATTGACCACTACAGCAGCTGATGTCCTTTCATCTTTGGATTCACATGCATATTCTCCTGCATCATCTTCTGTGACGTTATGTATTGTCAGGCTTCTCACCCGACCATCAGCTCTGATTGTAAAATGTCTGTTTGGCGCAATCTCTTGGCTGTCCTTAAGCCACTGAACATCTCCTTTTGACTTGTACAGTTCACATTTTAAAACCACTTCACTACCTTTGAGTCCCACTACGTTTTCCAGTGGTTTGGAGAATTTTACTTTCATAGCTGATTACAAAACAGTAAAGACAATAATTTATTGCAGACCGTTACAAGCAATCCGTTATCAGTACATATAGAACATTTTAGAAATTAAGTCTTACCTTTGACATGGACACTAAAGTGGATTGTGTCGGATCCCACATGACACGTATACTCTCCAATATCACATTTCTTAAGGGGGTTAATGGTAAGGTAGTGGTTGTTACCATCACTTGTTGTGTGGAAGCGATCCCCTCTGATTGGATCATGACCTCTGTGCCATTTCACTGGGGCATTGACCCTGTTAACAGTGGCACGTAGTGTCACGCTGTCTTCCTCATAGGCTGAAATATTATTTTTTTCTTCTTTTTTGATGAATTTGAATGGTGGTTCTATGAAAAAAAATGTATTGTGTTATTATTATTACTAGTATTTTACACTAGGGCTGCCACCGACTAAAGATTTTTGTAGTCGTTAATTTAAGCCATTAGTTTACTAATCCTACGTTTTTATTAATTTAATTACACGTCGGAATATATGCTTCACGCTCAAGCGTACGCATAAAGCTTGTCGCAAAGCACTGGCAAAAGTAATGATTATGAATGTGTTTTCTTAGTCAGTGTCCACTGCAAAGATGAAGTTAGTGATGCTGACTCGTCATCTCCACAGTAACGCGCCCATAGAAAGATATGTACCTTCATATGTGGAATACATAATCAGAGAGTATTTGTTTTAGATTCAAATTGGTTAATTTAAAAGTAGACTCAAGCTTTCTATATATGTTTTATGTCTGTGAGGCAAGTAAGTAGCCAATATGCTGAGTTTCGGTGTGTCACACTGTTTTGTTATTGTGAGTGTACGCAAGTAAAAGAAGACCCTTTACAGTTTGGAATGATGTATTAATTGACAAAAAATGATAAAGTATTTTAAGTTGAAAAAAATGCAATCAATCACGTCAGCAGATCTATATCATGCAGTAAACGCGCAATACTTTAGCTTCAACACTCCACATTAACACTTGGATATTCACTTAATAATAGGGCACGTTTATCTAGGCTAATGTTAGCGTGAGCGGCAATGTTAAGTTGCTAGTACTTACATATTTCAAATGATAAGCCATATTTGAGGTCAGTGGATGATGAGTTTAAACGTTTTCCTGCCAGACAAACTGTAAATACCACAAGTATCTGCCATTAACTATCTGTCCCTCACGGACTGCACGTCCTGTGGAGGTTTTTTTTTTTTGCAACTAAACAAATAATTAAATCTTGGTTGGCTAAGCCTTAAAGTTTAGTGGAATATTAGGAGGCAGCAATATTTTACACACAACGTTTCAGTTGATAAATATGAAATTGCATTTTCTTGGCTATGCTAATGGTAAATTTACCTTGAACCGTTAGCCTGGTTATCATTTTGTCATCAATGGCATCACAGAGATACTCTCCAGAGTCAGATGTCCCAAGTCCTGATATCACAAGCTTCCTCATTGTGTCTCTGCTTTCAATGTGTGTGCGTGAATCTTCTTCTAGTAAACATCCATTGCAGTACCACTGGACTATAGCATTTACTCGTGATACCTCACATTCCAGGATAAGCTCATCTCCTGTCATTAAAACGTGGTGTTCTGGCTTCTCTGAATTTCCAACAATGGACACTGGAGCCTCTGCGCAAAAAGAATGTTATTTTTTATACACTGTCATAAAAAAAATGGGAACATTTTTTAGGAGTACAAAAGCTTGTCACTGGGGGAGTACCCTCAAAAGATACAGCTTTAATATACTTATTGGAATACTCCAACCCATTAAGGGGTTGGAGGGATACTGGAAGACATCAAAGGAGTTGTTACTAATGTGTCTGATGAACTGAAGCTCTCTGTCTCTTCCATTCAGACCAGGGCATATTGATTCGGGATGCTCTGCTTTTATTGTTATTTTTCTTTCTTATGCATGATATTTTTTGTTCTTATGCATCTGTTATGATTATTTTGACTATTTTAATTCCTTTTATTTGTAAAGCACTTAGAATTACCATTGGGTATGAAATGTGCTATATAAATAAACTTACCTTGCCTATTGGTAGGTAGATAAGGTACATTCACGAGTTTGTATGCCCCTACAATATTAGTGAAAGTGGTAAACAGATTTGGCGTGCTGTTTGCTATAGAGGGACTCGGAGAGGATATTCTACCCGAGCTCCGATTGCCCCCCTATAACAGGCAAATTGTTCAAAAGGGAGGAGCCGGGAGGAGGATGCTGCAAGAACTAACAACGGGAAGAGGTAGGCTGCTGGTTTTATACCTTGGTATTAATTGGAAGATTAGATGGGCGTACTTCCTCCCGAAATTACGTTTAGTAACTTCACAAAGTGTACTTTTGAGGATACTGCCCCGATGACATGCTGTTGTACTCCTAAAAAGTTTTGATTTTTTTGTGTATATTGCCTTTTAACAAGTAGTACCTTCTACAGAAACAGTGAAGACAACTTTATCATCTTGTGCATCACAAATGTACTCCCCTGAGTCCCCCAACTCAGCACTCAGGACAATCAGAGATCTGAATGTCCCTTCCTCTTCACAGATGAAATGTTCCTTTCCCTCAATCTTCTCATTGTCCTTAAGCCAACTGACCACCCCATTTGCTCTTGAGATCTCACATTTTAACACAATCGCATCTGATGCTACAAACTGCCGTTTCGTTTCTATGTCAGCTTTCCGCATAATTTTCAGTGGTGGATCTGGAAGGACGAGAGTAGGATTTTAGTTGGTTGCAGTGATAGATTAGACAGTTTTTTTAATTATTATTATTTTTTTTTTTATCTCACTATCCCTGAAATGTACCTTTGATTTTCACTAGGAAATCCATTACATCATCTCTGGCATCACAGACATATTGCCCTGCATCATCAAAAGCTGCACAATGAATAGTTAACTGTCGACTTGTGCCATCCTCTGTGATAGTAATGTTGCTGTTCTCCTCAATCTCGTCTCCATCCTTCTTCCAGCTTACTTCAGCATTTGGTCGAGACACTTCACACTCAAGGACCACAATGTCTCCAACAAGTTTCTCTACTGCATAGGTCATTTTCCTTGGCCGAATAAATCGAACTGGTGGCTCTGCACAAAGAAATTAAGCCATTATTGACACTGAGAACTCAAAGCTTAAATTATGAATGATTAAATAATGGGGCCTTTGGCATACCTGCAATATTTACAAAGAAAGTTACTGAGTCATCAGCGGTGTCACAGACATATTCTGCAGAGTCTTTGACTGTAGGATTTGGGATAATAAGCCTCCTATAGACACCATCAACCTCCAGAATTAGGCTGTCACTCTCCTCCACTTCAAGACCATCTCGATACCAACGTACTGTGGCATTGGGTCTAGAGATTTCACAGCTCAAGACCATCCTCTCAGAAGTCTGTTGGCAAAGTTCCATTTGGGACTGGCTTGGAGAAACTATGCGCACCGGTGGTTCTTTAGGGGAAAACGCCACAAAAGTTAACATGACATCAAAATTGACCTTATATTCTTAATGCATGTTCCTGATCTTATTACACACAATTCATGCAATTCACCAGTGAATATTATTCCAAAAATAAAAAAAACTTTCTGATTATTTTCCTTCCGGCTGAGATCACAAATCCCTTTTCCTTGTACATGCTATATTTATATGTTTTTTATATTTGATACCTTTTATGTTTAGATTGAAGAATATTGAATCATCAGCTGTGTCACAGACATATTCTCCAGAGTCCTCAACACCACTGCGCAGAATTTTTAGCCGTCTATATGGACCCTCTGTCTTTAGCTTTATGTTTTCACTCTCTTGTAGTTTCTGTCCATCCTTGAACCATGTCACCTTTCCATTTGGTCGTGAAAGTTCACAGCTGAGGACTATTTCTTCAGGAACATAGCGATCAAGGTGGACATCTTCTTTGGGATATACAATCATCACTGGAGGTTCTGTAAAGCAAAACAAAGAAAATAGCCTTGCAAATGTAATTTTATCAGAGTTTGACTTGTTGGTAGAAATATAACCGCATTTACTCACCTCTTACATTAACTTTAAATATTAAGGCACTATCTCCAGCACGACAGGTATATGTTCCAGAATCTGACAGCTGAGCTGACTGGATGATGAGCCTTCGTAAAGTGTTTTCTGCCTCTATGAGGAGTTTGTCACTAGACTTTAACTCTACTCCATCCTTGTACCATTGTGCTGTAGCATCTGACCTGGACACTTGACAGCAAAGAAGTAGATTGTCTTGTTCCACAATATTTCTGTGCAGATCGTCTTCTGGTATGTAGGCAAATGTCACAGGAGGTGCTGCAATGAGAAGCAAGTGGACATTATTTTTTTGTTATGCTGCTTTTACTTAGTCACACATGTATGACATGTCAAGCATGCAATTCAAGCACTGATGATGATTGCTTGGCCAGCCCTGCAGAACTCTTTTTCCACTCTAAAAGCCAAATTAAATACAAAGAAAAAGAAATACAGTTAATGAAAGCTTTGTGAGAATAAAGTGCTGTTAAGCACAGATAATAATGGTTACAAGGCATGCTTGACCAGCGTAAATGTTTTTATTATTATTATTTATGTTTTTAAGTAAAGAGAACCAAGATGCTGGTTAAATAGCATCTAAGGATGGCAGTAGTTGGTGGAAAAATTGCAAACAAACTTGTGAGGCTTCAAACATATTCCTGCATTAGGGAAATGGTTAAGGAGCCCATAAAAGCAGCAGAATGGATCTGTTGAAAGGTAGAGAAGAATGCTTTCACCCAATGGAAACTGAATTCTACAAAGTTGATGTATTTGTTAGTTATATAACAGAATACTTTGGAAATGGTTTATATGTCACCTTTAACATCCACAAAAAATTCGCTGATATCATCAGCAGTATTACAACTGTAAAACCCAGAGTGCGATACGTTTGCTGATTGGATAACCAGTGTCCTCATGGTGTGCTGTGATTTGATGTAAACCCCAGATTGAGGTAGGAGCTGTAATCCATCCTTGTACCATTGGACCAGGGCTGTAGGATCAGATATCTCACATTGGAGAATGATTGGCCAGCCTGCTTCAACGGACTTGTTCTTCTCAATCTCAGGAACAGCTGAGAACATCACTGGTGGAGCTAAGAGGATTTTTGTTCAGTCAAAATTCATAGAATTACCAAAAAAAGAAGAAGCCTTTCTAAGTTATATATCCAGGTACTCGATGAGAAATAATGAAATGAAATAATGAAAAAGATTAAAACTTACGTACGGCTAATGAATGAGACACTTTGCTGAGTCCGTGTGTGTATTATGAGTTGATCTCTCATGTTATTTGCTACTGTAGTTCTGAAGCATATTCTTCTGAACATATAACTTAATGAGCAGGTCTAAATTAGGTGACATCATCTATACAATATAGTGATATTGTATAGTAATTCACGAGTTTGTATACCCCTATAATCTTAGTGAAAGTGGTAAACAGATTTGGCGTGCTGTCTGCTATAGAGGGGCTCGGAGAGGATATTCTACCCGAGCTCCGATTGCCCCCCTATAACAGGCAAATTGTTCAAAAGGGAGGAGCCGTGGAGGAGGGGGGATGCTGCAAGAACTAACAACGGGAAGAGGTAGGCTGCTGGTTTTATACCTTGGTATTAATTGGAAGATTAGATGGGCGTGCTTCCTCCCGAAATTACATTTAGTAACTTCACTAAGCGTTTTAAAAGATGTTCAAAAACCTTTACAATCCTTTTTTATATAGTATTTATTGTTTGTTTTAGCAAAAGGGGTGAGGAGATTATGGTAGTGTTTAACAAAATGGGGCTTTAATTATTTGGTTGTTAATGTTTTTGTTAAAATCTGATAAGGGCAAACAGCATTTAGTGGATGAAGCGTTATTTGACACATTGTTAGTGGTTTTGAGAAAAAGTATATAGACTCAAAATCACCTGCAACATCCACCTTGAATGCTATGCGATCATCCACAGCCTCACAGCTGTACATGCCTGAGTGTTTGAGCTCAGCGGAATGGATGATCATTGTCTTCATAGTGCCCTCTGATTGAATGTCAAGTCCACTGTCTTGTTGGAGTTCGACTCCATCTTTGAGCCAGGAAACTTGGGCAGTAGGGTCTGAGATTTCACACTGCAGTATAATGGGACAGCCTGCTTCAATAAACTTGTTCCTTGCAATTTCTGGGAGTGCTGAGAACCTAACAGGGTGAGCTATGGAAATTTGGAAAATGTAAATAAAATTGTAGATTATCGATAAATCAATTTGTGCAAAAAAGTACAAATCAGGTGAAAATCATTTAGGCAGTCTTAACCTACAGATGGGTTAGTAACAGGATTTGCCCAGTTATCAAGAAGTGAGAGAAGATGTTAAAGGAGATCATTTTTTTCCGACAGGGATTGATTAGAAATTAAAGCAATATATATACAGTATATAGGGCCATGAAACAATACAAAGCATATTATCATTTTAATAGTTAATTTATGTGGTAGTGTTGTGAAAATCACCTTGAACGTCCACCTTGAATGATAGGGTATCACATGGAACATGACAGGTGTAGTTTCCAGTATCAGACAGTTTTGCTGATTGAACAGTAAGTTTCCTCATATTTTCATCTGTTTGGAAAGTGAGCCCAGGGTTTGGGGCCAGCTCTCTACCATCTTTACAACAGAGCACCTGAGCGGTTGCGTCTGGTAGCTCACATTTCAGAACAATTGGTGAGTCTACTTCGGTGGACTTGTTCTTCTCCACTTCTGAAATTGGAATGAACTTCAGTGACTGAGCTACAATGTTGTGAATGGTATGATTTACTGGAAAATGACTGGCTATTATGTTGTTTTTATTCTATTTATAAATGCGTGCGCTTGAGTGATTAGTTAACATATCAAGCTGCTTTTGAGGGTTAAAGGCCAAAATATGTGCCTTCTTCTTCTGAATAACCACTTTCTATGGTTAAATTCAGGAGATTGCTTGACTTGATTTACACTCATCTCATATGGTGTCTTCATGATATAAAGCATCAAATCACCTTTGATTTCCACATGGAATGTGATGACATCATTATTTGTCTGGCAGCTGTATGTCCCGCTGTGGCATAATTCAGCAGTTTGCACAGAGAGTGTTCTCATTGCTTCCTCATTCACAGTGACAATGCCATCTTGAGGAAGCAGCTCATTCCCATCTTTGTACCACCAGACTTGCGCATCAGGGTCTGAGACTTCGCATTGGAGATTAAAGGATCTTCCTGACTCAATGCATTTGGTCCGTTGAGCCTCAGGGACACTGGAGAACATCACTGGAGGAGCTACAGACAATTTTTTACAGACACATTTACTTTTGTATTTTGTCTTTTTATAAAACAGATTTAATTTTATATTTATAGTTTTTCTCAACTTGATTCTCAAGAATGAGGCAAAAATTTGACAATCATTCAGAGCCTGTTTGGCATGAACATGACTTCAAGAATATGCTGAAGATTAACTGTAATGATCAATAAAATGAAAATACAACACAGAAAACAGACATACTCAAATTTCAGAATATAAGATGAAAGATTAGTAACGCAAGAGTAAAGGACAACATGGAAAGTCACAGATATTTAACAACAAAGACAAAACATGAGAAACAAACATAAAAGACAAACATACAAAATTAAACAAATTTAGTTGTGTTACCTGTCTATGAATCAGGCCTTTTCCTTTGCACATGTGTTAGTGATGGGACTGTAATTTCCTCAGTATACCATATATAATGCTTGTTATGTATTAGTATTTGTAATATATCAACATAATTTTTAAATAGATATCTGAAGGAGACAATTACTTTCAAAACATGAAATGTTTCTTTAAATATACCTTAGACATTGGTGTGACCAATTTTCTAGTTTTTTTTAAAATAATTTTAATGTTTATTTTAACTTTACAATAAGCTGCTATGAAAGAGTAATGTCAATGGGAAAAAACACTTACTGAAATGTTCATTAGTGGTGCAACATCTTAGAACATCCTATTAGTCTGACATTTATTTGAACAAAAGATTCTACAAAGTTAGTGACAATTGGATGATTGAAGTGGTTAGTTTGGTAATCGGATGGATTGAGCTGGCGTAGATGACTGATGAATCACCTGGTAGGTCCACTGCCAATTGGACTGTGACATCATCTGTCTCACAAGCTTGTTCCCCAGAGTGAGACGACTCGGCTGTTTTGACAACAAGAGTTTCCTCAGATTGGGTGATAACATCACATTGTTGGAGGTCCTCACATTCCTTGTACCAGCACACCTCTTCCATTGTGCTTGATACCACAGGTTGTGGAAAATTAGCAATGCCTGTTTCATCATTTGACTCGCTCCTTTCGGTCTCACGGATAGTTGAAGTTTGCAAAGATGCAGCTACGGGGGGTTAATTTAATATGTTTTAATGTAAGGAGATAGTTTGAACTAAACAAGTCATATTAAAAATAAATGTTTATATAATTAACGTGTAACATGCATGACAGTGAAATATTTGTTTTTTGCTTTATAGCCATAATAAAAATGAGAGGCTATACTAAATTAAAGTTTTTATGAATATCAATTGCTACTTTGATATGGTACAAAAAATGTAGATCTAAAATTAATTTCATGTATGATTTTTTTTTTTTTTTAATAACGCTTGAATGACTGACTATGTAGCAGTGTGGATTTAAACTAGTTTAAAATCACCTTTGACATCCACCTTAAATATTATGTCATCATCCTTTGATTGACCCAAGTCAGTGGCTGGAGAATTCAGTCTTCGTACACCTTCCTCCATTTCAAGAACATGTCCATTTTTCGAGTAAAATTGTATTCCTTCATTGTACCAATGAACTGGAGAATCACCTTCAATGGGTCTGACAACTTCAGTTTCAAGTGGTTGTGTAAATAATTCTTCTTTATGACCAGGTTCTTCAGTTTTGAGGGGACAAAGCAAGGTTTTATAGTGAGTTATCTATCAAGAGTATAAGTGTGAATCAATTTGGATTGATTTGGGTACAGTACATTTAAGCAAAAAGCCAGACGAAGTTAGTTGCTTTTGTTGATTAATGCTGTGTTAAACATAGCTTTAAATCACCTTTCAGTTCCTCTTGATAAACAAATTCATCCTTGGTAACATGTGCTTCTTGCAGACACGTATTTGATGACTGGATGAGCTCTTTCTGTGTTGTAGGTTTATTGAATATCACGGTTGCTTCATCTTGTTGGAAGGATATAGGTTTTTCTTGAGTTGTATGGTCAGAGCACTCTGTTAGCAGTACACTGGAACAGTCTGCATCAATGGGCAAGCTCTCATCCATTCCACAAATTGGTGTGCAATTTGTCCTTGAAGCTAGGGATATTTCAAGTTATATGAAAAAAGACATGTATTACAATTATGATACATTACATTGCATATTTTAAGTTAACTAAGCTAAAATAACTTACTATAGGTTTGTTTTTTATTACCTATATACAAATGTTGCTCTTTCAGCTAGAAGTTAGATTTGAGATGAAACAATAGCATTTTTTTTAGTGAGATGATCTTTGTTAGATAAATATTTGGTGATAGAATTTTACTGGTGAATAATTATGAAATGCAGCTACATCATAGAACAGGGCTGTTTTTGTTTTTAAATTCAGTAAATGGATCCAAAAAGACGAATGACGTTAATTGGTTGTTAGGTGGTAAATGTCAATGGCATATATTTTGCTCTCATCATTATTTGCAGTATGATGGAGCTAACTATTTAAATCACCTTCAACATCCACCTTAAAAGATAAGACATCTTGATCCATGTCACTCTCTTGTATGGTGATATGATTTGAGCCTTCATCTTCGGAAATCAAAGTACTGGTCTGGTTCATTGGTTGCAGTTGTGGTTGTAGCACTGGTTGTATCTGTGGTTGTAGCATTGGTTGTAACTGTGGTTGAAGCATTGGTTGTAACTGTGGTTTTAGAATTGGTTGTAGCATTGGTTGTAACTGTGGTTGTAGTATTGGTTGTAGCTGTGGTAGTAGCATTGGTTGTGGCTGTGTTTCCCCTTCAGTCAGCCTGAAGGTTGTTGGAATGGACACTTGGGTCCCTTCTCCATATCTTTCCGCTGGTAGTTTGTTGTTCTCTTTTTCAGATCTGATCTCAGCCTCAGTTCCTGATCTTCTCAGGAACTCTTCTGTAGTTGAATGGTTTACACAAAGAAAAGTTGAAGTACTTTTCTCTCTTCGTAATCAGAAAAGCTTTTAAAGACGTAGTTTTACTGATTGGTTAATTTTTAAGATTATTTCAAGATTGTAAAAATGTAAGAGAGATGACCATATCACATAGTGGTCTAAAAACAATTCAAACACATTGGTTAAAACACATATTAAAAACAAAACATGATTACGCAAGAAGTCAGATCACCAACTTTCATTCACTCATCCATTCATTCTGTATTCCAGTTCTCTATAATACAGTCAGCACAATACTGATGATGATTCAAAATGGAACATGAACAAGATGACTCAAGCAAATGTAGGTGGTGTACAGTATACGTTTAAATGAAATGTGCTTCAATGAAGAATGAAGATTTGTAAGTCTATAGAATGAGTGTTAGTTTGGAAGAAGGGTTTGCAGACCAACTGGATGTTGGATAAAGACATGATAGCATGGATTAGTTTTAGGAGCTGTTTTGGGTAGGTAACCAAGATGCAGGGGACCAACATCTCCAGGAAGAGCCATCGGATAGTTAAAACCACCCTTGTTAGTGGCACAGAGGTGCTGGGTTAAGTGCTTGGGTTGAGGTAGCATTATATCACCTTTTAAATCCACAGTGCACTGGGCAGAGTCAGCAAAGTTCTCACCACTGAACACCTCATAGTGAGACAGTTCTGCTGTTAGGAAAGCCACAAAGAAAACAATAACTGACTTGCTTCAGTCATGTTCCTAATTCAGAATGGCGTACAAATAAGTGGCAAACCACCTTGGTCCATTTCAAACTGGATGGGATCATCTGGTGTCTTTGGGCTGTTTACTTCACAAAGAGACGTCTCAGTTGAGTGGATGATTAAAGTTCCTCTGGATGCATCTGAGTGACTTTCAGGATCAAATTCAGATTTATAGTCAAGGTCCAATTCAGGTTCAAATTCAGCTGCAGTTTCAGACTGAGGAATCACGACCTCCTCATCTTTGGTCTGGCTGACATATGGAGTGGGATCTGAGATCTCATAATGCTGTGCAGCCGGCTCCATTTCTTCAGTGCATTTGGTCATCTCAACTTCAGGATCAGCCAAAAATGTCAGTGGTGGCACTACAGATGAGCATTGACAGAGGAATGCTTTATTCAGTGTATGTGACTAGTTTTCAAAACGCAGAAAGACATAACCAATTATGGCTACTGAAGCCAAGGGCATGTACAAGTAACATAGTCAGAATACATTTAAAGAGAATAAAAAAGCTACGTAGAGCAGACAATTGTTAGTTGTCACACAAAAACATTAAGAAGATTAGAAGCAAATATTTGAAAATCACCTTGGTCTTGTACATTAAACTGGATGACATCACCCGTTCTCACACAGTCGTACCATCCAGAGTTAGAGGGCTGTGCTGTCTTGACAGCTAACGTTCTCCTGGTACTCTCCAATTTGATATGAGGCTGACTTTTTGAGACGAGCTCTACACCATCCTTGTAACAACGCATCTTGGCATTTGGATCTGAGATCTCATCGTGCATATCAGTAGAGTAGTCTGCTTCAACCATCTGGTTCTTCACAGTGTCTGGCAATGTTGAGAACATCACCGATGGGTCTAAAGGTGATCCGTTGCATTGTTAAAGAATATACAGAATTAATATCCTTCATTAAAAAGCTATCTAGACTGCCTAATCTTTGATTTCTCAGACCATCTGCCAAGAAGCAATTTCAATAAAGGAATGCAAAATGTAATATCTGTATCAAATCACTGCCCATAAATTGGATGCATGGTGAGAGGCATGTCCAGCAATGCTAAGGAGACGCAGACAACAAAAAAGCTTGATTGTTAGTGTGCATCTAGTTTTGCAAATGTGTTACTGGATGTATGAGTTTCTCAAAAAGTCACTAATCACCTTTGATATCCACAGTGAACTGGACAGAGTCGTCAGATGTTTCACAGCTGTACAATCCAGAACGACTTGGCTCAGCTGGATTGACTACCAGTGTCCTTGCATCTCCCTCTGACTGAATATCCAAACCGTTCTCTGGCTGGAGCTGTGTATTGTTGTGGAACCAACAGACATGGACTGTAGGATCTGAGACCTTACAGCGGAGTTCAAAGTGGCCACCAGCTTCAGCGCATATATTCTTCTCAGCTTCAGGAACAGCTGAGAATCTCACTGCTGCAGCTACAGATGATGGTTCGTATCAGAATCATCAAGAATTACAAGAAATTATCCAGATAAAAGGACCTATTGCTTTAAGATAACATGTAATTTAACAACTGAATATACAAGAACATAATGACTGAAAAGATCATCCAAAATTGTGAAACTAAAGCAGAAAAAATGGAGACAACATAAAATCTTTGAAATTTTACTAAAGAATGTGACATAAGCGCAACACAGAAAGCAGTGATTGTTAGTGGCATAATTGCAAGAAGACATACTGTTAATTTGTGAGTCAGGAATAAAGATGGCAAATCACCTCTTATCTCCACATGAAACTTGATGACATCATCCTTTGTTGAGCAGCTGTACACACCGGCATGAGATGGGTTTGCTGACTGAATACTGAGTGTTCTCATGCAGTCTTCTGATTTGATGTCTACTCCAGATTCTACAAGGAGCTGATCCCCATCTTTGAACCACTGGACCTGTGCAGTAGAGTCTGAAACCTCGCACTGCAGAATAATGGGGCAGCCTGCTTGAATGCACTTTGTCCGCTTATCCTCTGGGACAGCTGAGAACCTCACAGGTGGGGCTATGGATATTTTAGAGTGTTTTAAGTCCCACTTTATGATTTGAATAGTAATTTTTTACATTTTATTTGGAATGTATTTTAACATCTGTACAATCTTAATCAACTTTGCCATTGTCTTGCCATTTGTTAGTTGTCTGGCTAAATGCAAAATAAAATATAAAATATAAATCACCTTTAACATCCACATTGAAGTGGACAGCATCACCCCTTGTCTTGCAGCTATACACCCCTGAGTGGTAAAATTCAGCTGATTGGACAAAAAATTCCCTCTTTGTGCCCTCGGATTTGAAGTCTAGTCCACTTTGTGGCAGAAGTTTTGCACCATCTTTGTACCAGGAGACATGGGCGAGTGGATCTGAGAGCTCACATTGCAGTGCTATCGCTGAGCCTGCTTCAATGGATTTGTTCTTCTCACCCTCCGGAAGAACTGAGAACCTCACTGGTGGAGCTATATGTGTTTTCATTCAGCAGTATTTAGTAAACTTTAGAGACTTGCAAGTCCAAAATTTTTTTATTGGACATATTCATTTGATTTTGAGTCATAGGAATGACATTTTATGCATTAATAAATGCCTTCATTCTTACATTTCAGACGTCAACATCATGAAGTTGATTAACAACTCTGAAGTAAGGAGAAATAAGAACAAAAATGACTCACCCTCAACCTCCACATTAAACCTGATGACGTCATCAATAGCGTCGCAGCTGTAGACCCCTGAGTGGGAGAAATCCGCTGATTGGATGACAATCCTCCTCATTGTACCTTCTGATTGGATATGCAGACCTTCCATTGATTGAAGTTCAACACCATTCTTATACCAACGGACTGGAGCCTCAGGGTCTGACAGCTCACAGTAGAGTACTATAGGGTTGCCAACTTCCACAAATTTGTTTCGATCCATTTCAGAAAGTGGAGTAAATTTTACCAGTGGAGCTGATTAAGAGGAATATAAAAACCAGTGCAACACAACAATTGTTAATATCCTCATAAATATATCTCACTGCAAGGAAATCAAAGTTAAGTATTTACCTTGTATATACAAAGCAGCAGAATCTCGAATTCCGTAGGCAATGAAGGTGATCTCTGCTCCATTGTCTGTGTCTCGTACCCCACGAATACGTAGGGATTGGTGTGTACGTGAACGCCTTATGGAGAAACGTTCATCCTCTTGAAGCTGATTTCCATTTAGAAACCAAGTCCCTATAACTGAGGCAGAGAGCTCAATGGTAAAGCAGGCATCCTGGCCCTCTGGTACTAAAGCATCTTGTAGAGGTGCTTGTATTCTGGCAACTGGAACTAAAAAATGTAGGAATTAGGTTTGTTAGTGCTTTATTTAAATGTATACAATGGACATCCATATAAAGGAGTTTACCAAGGTGAACTGCTCGAGGGAACTCTACATTTCCACTCCTTCCATATTTGTTGACACTGCATATCCGAAATCTGTAGTCTGCCTCGCACGGAACACTGTCCCCAAGAATCTCCACTGAGGTTGCAGAGTCTGTGGTCAAGCATTGCAGCCATTCTTGTGAACCAACTTCTTGTCTCTCAATTATATACCCTGAAGGTGGATTCTTTCGTGAGTCTTGTGCAGGAAACCAGGAAAGAAGAGCTGCATTTGCTCGTTCTGTGTTTATCTGTACCCCGATAGGACAGCTTGGTGGACAGTGCCTTGCAGCTGAAATAAGTACAAGAGAAGAAGAAGTTAGTTGAAAATGAATACATTTGGACAATTCGGAATAGAAGTGTTTACATATTATTAATTCTAAACAAAAGTTGTCATACCTTTCACCCGTAGCTGAGATGAAGTTTTTGATCTACCCACATAGAACATGACCAAACCAGAGTCTTGTGGAGTGGTGTTTACAAAAACCAAAATGTGTGTCCTTCCAAAAGATTTCAGAATGGTCTGATGGGTCTCCCTCAGCTCTGTTCCATCTTTGTACCAATGAATGTCCATTTCCTCCTCTTCCACCTCCACACAGAAAGCTGCATTTTCCCCCTCCAGGACATCAACTTTTCGTGGTAGCTTTCTTACTATAGTGCCTACAAGAGAGTAAGTTAACATTTGATTGAAGTCCCTTAAGTTATACAACTGCAAATGCTAATCAGATAAAATTGTTTTCCCAGATAGATAATGGAAAATACACTATATTGCCAAAAGTTTTGGGACGTCTGCCTTTACATGCACATGAACTTTAATGACATCCCATTCTTAATCCGTAGGGGTTAATATGAAGTTGGCCCACCCTTTGCTGTTATAACAGCATCAACTCTTTCCACAAGATTTAGGAGTGTGTTTATGGGAATTTTTGACTATTCTTCCTGAAGCGCATTTATAAGGCACTGATGTTGATTTGTAAGACAAGAAGACCTGGATTGCAGTCTCCGCTCTAATTCATCCCAAAGGTGAACACAGGGTATCGGGTTGAGGTCAGGAGTCAAGCTCCTCCACACCAAACTCACTCATCCATGTCATTATGGACCTTGCTTTGTGCACTGTTGCAGTCATGTTTGAACAGAAAGGGGCCTTCCCCAAACGTTTCCCACAAATTTGGGAGCATGAAATTTTCCAAAATGTCTTGGTATGCCAAAGCATTAAGAGTTCCTTTTACTGGAACTAAGGGGCCATGCCCAACCCCTGAAAAACAACCCCACACCATAATCCCTCCTCCACCAAATTTTACACTTGGCACAATGCAGTCAGGCAAGTCCCATTCTCCTTGCAACCGCCAAACCCAGACTCGTCCGTTGGATCGTCCGTGTTTTACCGTGATTTGTCACTCCAGAGAGCACGTCTCCACTGCTCTAGAGTCCAGTGGCGGCATGCTTTACACCACTGCATTTGCATTGCACTTGGTGATGTAAGGCTTGGATGCAGCTGCTCTGTCATGGAAACAGATTCTACGAAGCTCTCTCCGCAATGTTTTTGAGCCAATCTGAAGGCCACTCGAAGTTTGGAGGTCTGTAGCTATTGACAAGTTTGCTATTGACAAGTATTTTAGCTATTGAAAGTTGGCAACTTCTGCAGACTGTGCGCCTCAGCTCATATTTTACATGGCCTGCCACTTAGTGGGTGAGTTGCTGTTGTTCCCAATTGCTTCCATTTTGTTATAATACCACTAACAGTTGACCAGTTAACCATGGAATATTTAGTGGTGAGGAAATTTCACAAATGTACTTATTGCACAAGTGGCAACCTATCATGGTACCACGCTTAAAATTCACTGAGTTCCTGAGAGTGACCCACTTTTTTTTTTACAAATGTTTGTAGATGCATGCCTAGCTGCTTGATTTTATATACATGTTGCCACGTGATTAAAAAACCTCAATTCATTGATTTGTAGGGGTGTCCCAATACTTTTGGCGATATAGTGTAAATATTACGTTTTTGTTTTACCTTTAACTGCTACCTCTGCAATGCTTCTACCCCCATCAGCCATCTCGCATAGATAAATCCCATCGTCATCAACTCCAATATCACGAATTGTCAGTCGGCGCTTTGTCCCCCACTCTTCCATCCCATATTTGGCTCCAGGCTGTAGTCGTCTGTCTTCTAAGTACCATGTGATTGGAACAGAGTCCTCAGGAACTTCACACTCAAGAACAGCCAAGTCTCTCTCCCATACTTGCAAGTCATTCAGTGGTTGCTTAAATCGAACAGGTGGCTCTGTTACAAACGGAAAGGACCCAAAAAGGATAGATCTGCATTATCTCAGAGATACATGATGCATTTACAAAATATCAAATACCGACCCCATTGAAAATGACCAGCACTTGTTGTGTTTTGGATACTGATGTACTGGTGTCCCCACTATGCTTTTCAACAAGCTTAGCCAGCAAGAATACCTTGATAGAACAGCTTCACCAGACAAACCATGCTGGTCAAAAAGCACATGTTTTGCTGGTGAAACTATGCTGGATAACCTTTACAACAACACTAGCATACACTAGCCTCAATCAGCATGGATTTTCATGCATGGAAATTCAAAGTAGTCTAATTGTTTTTTTACTTTCTTTGTCCAGTAGTGGCTTTGAGGTAATCTGTAATCGGAAGTTATGTTACTTTTGTATTATTATACTATTACATTTTTGAAAGCAATGTTTGTACTGTACTGCATTTTGTCTAATTTTCCAGTTTTTAAATATCTAAAAATTCTTGAAGCAAAGTTAAGATATTTAGACTAATTTTCAGATAAATGTATCTGTAATATGAGGGTATTTTGTGTAATTCAATGATATAAGTAGAAAAATCTGCCAGTGCAGTAAGGCTTACATTCAAGATAACATTTATGAAAACTTATTCTTTATAAAAGTCTTTGGATTTCAGCAGTATTGCTTCTTCACTAAATACATTAAAAAAATAATAATGGATTTTTAAGTATTTATACTGGAAAATATATGGAATATGTCTTAAAGATTTTAAACCATATACCTAATATTATAAAGTATTTTTTTTTTTTTTCATCTGGTTCGTGCTTGCATTAGTAGTCATATCTTCATTTTAGCCTTGGTGACTTGAAACCCTTTTGAGCTTTATGGTGTTGCCTTATACAATATGGTCATGCAAAGCAATCAGTTTTTGGCTGTTTGATGGTCCATGTGAGAAATATGAGCTTGCCTCCAGAGATTTCTATCACATGTGTGGGCCTCAGGCCTTTCAAAGCTTAAGTGACTTTGCAGATATAGGACTGGGTGGAATCTATTTCATGTTAATGAGTTTGGCCTGGTCAGGTAATTTTAAAGCTCCCTTGATGCATTTCCTACAATTGAATCATCATAAAATGTACTGTTGATTAGGGAACCAAATGCTTGACACAACAGACGGCAACATGGCTCCTTAATTGTACAGGCCATGTAAAGTGTATGTCAAACTAATATATACTGTATAATGGTAAGTATATTGTAAACATTACCACTGTATAGTGGTAAAACCATAAAATTGTATTGGATTTGTAATGTACTGCATTTATCATATTTCAAATGAGATAACTCTTACCTTTGACGATAAGGTGTACAGCACTCAGGGTTTGCCCTGCAGTGTTTGAAGCAGAACAGACATAAACTCCGTTGTCCTGTTGTTTGCAGTAGAGAACTTTAAGTGTGAAGTAACCCTCTCTGTCTTCATATAGGAGATACCGTCTCCCAGACAAGATAAGTCTCCCATCTTTCCTCCATAATATTTCTGGTTTTGGCTTCCCAGTTACATAGCAACGAAACTTTGCATGTTTCCCTTCTGTCACTGCAAACATTTTCACTTTGGCTGAGTTTGGTAGTGGGTCATCTTTCAGCCTTGTTGCAACTTGCCTACCACTTCTCTGTTTTCCCTGATGTGCTTTCCAGTGGCAATTAGTGTATCCGTTACGGTTCCCTTCATCTTCGTGTCCTGGTCCGGCATCCACCAACAGCACAGCCCCAGCCAGACTCTCTCCAAATTCATTCCTGGCCTTACATGTGTACACCCCTCCATCTGGTGCTCTTGTCTTGAAAATCTTTAGCTGGAACCAACCTCCATCCTGATAGCTGATGGTGAAATGTGTGCTCTCGAAAATCTCATTCAACTTCTTACCATCCTTCTCCCACATCACTTCGGGTCTAGGGTTTCCCCACAGCTTACAGGAGAACATTGCATCCTCTCCTCGTCCCACCCTAGTCGAGAGGGGCTTGATGAGGAAGCGTGGCTTGTTTTCCTCCCGAAATTCCATCTCCTGTGCTTCACCTTCTACTTTCAAAGTGGCTGCTGCATAAGTCTCTCCAATGGAGTTCTTGGCCTTACAGATGTATTGTCCACTGTCCTCCATTGTCACAGAAGTTATGATGAGGTTGTAGACATTGCCATCCTCAAACACCCGGTATCTGCCCTCTGGGTGAATCTTCTCATTGTTTCTCTCCCATATAACTGCTGGTCTGGGATCCCCACCGATCTGGCATTTCAGAACTGCATCTGTGCCACTCTGTACAACCACAGGACGAGGGTAGGCCAGGAACCGTGGCGCTCCACCAAACACATCCATCCCTGCTCACTTGCCAACCTCCACTCAGATTGACAGGCTACAGGCATTCAGTCTCTTTATTACTCTTAAAGATTTTTGTTGTCCAGCTGTTTATCAAGTAAGACTCTAAATCATAAAAAAATGCATACATTATTTATATAATACTGCATGTAAATACCAGGGTTGTGGACCAATCAAAATCTAATATAGAATGGCTTTTAAATTCCAGTTCAAATCCTGATTTGAATTGAGGTAGCAAACAGTACTGAATTTGACTATAAAGAAGAGAATTTTGTAACTTATCCTTTAAAGGCCTTAAAGGATTAGTTCACTTTAAAATTAAAATTAGCCCATGATTTACTCACCCTCAAGCCATCCTAGATGTATATGACTTTCTTCTTTCTGATTAACACAATCAGAGTTATTTTAATATATATATAATATAATATATATAATAAAATAACTCACTTCATCAGTCTTCACTGGCTGCCGATAGCCGCGCGAATCAAATTCAAGGCTCTGGTGCTCGCCTACAAAGCAACCGCAGACTCTGCACCAGTATACCTAAACTCGCTTGCTCAGACTTACACACCCTCCAGAAGCTTGTGTTCTGCAAGTGAACGACGCCTAGTGGTGCCATCTCAAAGAGGCATCAAATCCCTCACTAGGTCCTTCTCTTGGACCGTTCCCACCTGGTGGAATGACCTGCCAGTTCGAGCAGCCGAGTCTGTAGCCATTTTCAAAAAACATCTCAAGACACTTCTTTTCCAGCAGCACTTGACCAATAAACAATAGCACTTATCACTCTATTCGTTTCTGTTTGTTATTTAATAAAAATAAAAAAAACGTTCCTATGTGTTTTGTGTTAGATTCAGTGAGACTTGTTACAGCGCTTGCATATTGTTGCCCTTGACTGGTCTTGGTTGCTTCTATTACTCTCATTTGTAAGTCGCTTTGGATAAAAGCATCTGCTAATTGACTAAATGTAATGTAAATGTAATAAATATCCTGATGCTTCCATGCTTCATAATGGAAGTGAACGTGGGCTACGAGTTTGACACCTTCTGTATTCAACAATGTAGTGTAAGCGTTTTGAACTGCGAGAGGCGTTACACTTTCCTCATAAGTTGAATACGGAAGGCGGCCTGGCGGAAGCTAGACATTTTACTTTATAAAGTTTTAAATATGGATATTGTTTCTTACAAAAACTCATCGATTCTCTTCAAAAGGCCTTTATTAACCCCCCGTAGCCATGTGGAGTACTTTTACGATGGATGGATGCACTTTATTGAACTTGAGGATGAGTAACTCATGAGCTAATTTTCATTTTAAAATGAACTATTCCTTTAAATCTTGACGTTTATAGGCCTTGGAGATGGTCAGATGAAGTAAATTCTTCATGTTTGAAGTCCACTAAACCCTGGTAAACAGTCTTATCAAATAACAAGTCTAGAGGCCACCGATACCTAAATAGTCAAACAGGAAATAATTTAATGTAATTAATTTTATGTTAGTTTGTTTATTGCATAATACTGCCTTCAACTGCACATGAGAAGCCTTGTATCTAACAAATTACTGTCTAAATCAAATCGCATTAGCTTTAATGTATGTTAAGCTCTGTTGTATAACAAATTAATTTCAAATTAACTTTACTTCAGAGTTACTTTTTGCCAACATGGAGACACCTCTTCCAATGTCACAACTCATTACAGGTAAATATAACTTGTCTGATATTATATACATTGCATAATTATTATATTTTTGAAGCAGAATTACAATTGACACTGGATCTGACTTTTTGCCATCATTTACAAAAGAGATATAGCTCAGTGTTGGTTCAACTTTTCAACAGTGAACACCTGACTTGACCTGTCATAGCAAAAATTGTGTGTTAACTGTACTTGTTTCTCATATTTTCTCAGATAAACTTTTCAGACTTTTTGTGCCCCAATAATTTTGGAAGACTGCTTCAGCTATTTCTCAATTCTTCAACAATCTGCTCAAGTATACAGACTGATTGTTGATGTAGGGTGTTGGCATGTGCACTAGTGAGATTTGATAGTGTGGGCTCTCCCCAGAGAGAAAGGATACTATTACACCAGAGTACTTAATGCCCAGAACTTTCTTAGAAATTATGCCTTGTGTGAGATGAGCTCTAGAGGTGAACCATCTTTTAGCCCTATTGCAATAGCGACCACAACACATAACTAACACAGCTGGTGCTGTATTTCAATGGGAAAGTGCTTTATATAGTCTGCCCTAAATAAAGACATGTAAGGGGGCATGTGTCAGGTATCACAAAGCACACCAGAACACGCGTGCACATACAACCCAGGTCTCACACACTCACGCAGGACACACCCCATGGGGACCTCTCAGTCAAAATATGCTATGCCTCTCACACCCCTTTTAGCAAATGCAGTGACGAATTTAGCTGTTAAATGTCATTGTCAAAATTAGTTTGTTTGTCATTTGTTTCAGGAAAGAAACACCATGCTCTGTACTATTAAGTGATATCTTCCGCTGAAAATATTTTGCATATGAAGTAATCCAGATCACGTGGTTTAATATGCCCTCATTTGATTCGTTTTTAATGTGTGGCTTCTCAATTTCAATCACGCTGCAAGTTTGGCCTCTGTGGTGTACAGGGGGATGTTAATTCGTCAGGACTGGTTTATCTGTTTTAGGATGGCACAACACATGAATCGCTAGTCTTGGGAATCTATGACGCACAGCTAAGTTAAGGAAAATGATCCGGGTATAAGTATCCTCCTCAGTACCTTAAACGTCTGCTTGATATTCATCAGGCTATGCATAGAGGTTTCCTACGCTACAAACAAGGCAACAAACATATATGTAACACATAAACTACCTTATTAGAAACTCCCTATGAGTGAAGAGCTTTAGACACTAATTCTATATATTGACTACATAATGTATATTGTCTAAAGAAAACAGGTGTTCAGAAGTTCCTCAATGTAATCAACATTGAGGAACACATATCAAAAAGAAAGTAAAAGCAAATGCTCCTATTAAATCTCCAACTGGTATTAGGTTTAAACTGGTAACTGGTAAAGATTTAAATGCATAACATTAACAATCTTTTCCCTTAGGACTTTAAAAGGAGATTAACCTTCTGTTTGTGCTCCTAATTTAATAAGACTGACCTTTGACCTCAGGGAAACTGCACTTTGTAACATTAACATATCCTACCTCTCTCCAGTCCTCAGAGACAACTGTCAAAATACATTCCGCTGCGACCAGCTTCTCCCTCTTCACTGGCCCTCACTTCCAGCTGTAGTTTTTTTCTTCTTTTTTTTTAACAGAATAATCCTTTTCCACTTCGGTAAGTTTGTTGTGGTATATTCTCCTCATTAACATCTAGTCAGTGTCACCTGCCCATTTTGCACCCTTTTAAGATGGTTTTAGCCTTATCAGACAGCTTTCCTTTGAACGCTCCAGCAGTCCCACAATCTCTGTGGCGTTTAGTCCTGAGACACCCCTAGTGTTATTGTTCATAGAAGACTGTTAAATGCTTTTGCAGCTGCTGCTATCCCCTAAAAATACTGGCAGCCTTGATGACAGCAGTGAAGATAAGTCAGGCTCTCCATTCACTTGCTCGCAGTGGCTAAAGATAGGTTGGATTGCTCGTCCTGGGCAGATTGCTTGACTTGAGACCTTGCAATAAAATCTAAGGAGAAGGGCAGCAGCCTTCTGGCCTCCTGAAAAATTTCAGCATTTAGGTTCAGAAGGTTCAGAACCTTTTGTTTATGGCAGCAGTGCCAGCATAGTCATCTGACGGCATTCAGACGCCGCAGAGGATTCCTGGTAATGGTCATAATTTTATGGGATCTGTCATCAGCCTTAGTAGATGTGTAGCCCTACAAATGATTTAGATAACTATACTGATCACACGTACTCTGTTTAAAAACAACGACAACAACATTTGATGTTAATGGCGTTGTGACTGCTGTCAATTGGAGTAATAGAAGATGGTGTTATTTTGAAATGCATTATGCATTTCATTGTCAGAGAAGGTACAGCAAAGTGTCCGCAACTGTGGAAATATCTAAAAACCAAGCGTTCAAAGAAAAGATCCAGAGGGGCGCTGTGTGCACGTGTGATAAGGCTTATGAATGTGTGAGGGTGAACACAGAGAGCAGTGACCCCTCAGCTGTTTAGAGGCTCACGTCTCATAGGCTCAACGCCGCCTCCTCTGATTTCAGCCATTGGAAGTAATCTGATCTTACCCTGAAACCAGCATCCTGGCAGTGAAACGGTTTGTACAAGCCACTTTGTGAAAACCTGCAGGGATTAGCGGTCCTCTTTTTGAAACTTCTAAATTCCCCCAGCTGCTAAAGAAGATATTAACAAGTGCATCGGTCTTTGTGTGTTGCAACCTGTTGCAATAAGGACTATGCAAAAAGAAAAATTGTGAAAACAACACTGAGAGTCTGTTAATAGCTATGCTTTGCTGTTAAAGGTAGTGGCTCAGTGGTTCATGTGGGTTGTCTACAAACTGGAAGGTTGGTGGTTCCATCCCCGGTTCCACCTGACCAAGTGTCGAGGTGTCCATGAGCAAGACACCTCACCCCAGCTGCTCCCGACGAGCTGGATGGCGCCTTGCATGGCTGACACCAACGTTGGTGTATGAATGGGTGAATGTGAGGCAATATGCAAAGTGCTTTGGTGGTCATGGGTCTGTTGAAAGCGCTATATAAATGCAGTCCATTTACCATAAAGTCTCAGTGAAGTCACAAGACGAGACCATTTGTCTTCTGCATTTTTTGTCAAAACAGGAAGTTTGTATACTAGATAAAGGCCCAATCCCATTTATACCCCTTCCCTTTCCCCTTCCCCTTCCCCATCCCCTTCCCTTTGCATGTGCACGTGAAGGGGTAGGGGTGTCTCCATTCTCTTTTGGGTAAGGGGAAGGACCAGATAGCGCTTCAAATGAAGGGGCCACACTTTGAACAAAGGGATATGAGGAATTTCCTTGCTAGAATGCATGTAGTGATGTTGCCACTCGTGATTTGATCACTTGTGTGTTGCCTGGCTGCCAGTTTCTCCGTAGCTTGCTAAACTCGCTATTTGAGTGATGTGAACAGATTATTAATACAGTTAAATTAAATATCTGAATATCTTCATACCGCAGTCGCTATTTACATCACGTATCGTCTGTAAACTCTTGCGTTACCAATGTATTACATTGCAAAGAGCCGAACTAGTTGTCCAGTCCCGTTCACACAGCGCAGGTTTTCTGAGAATGCAGTTGTGCTGTGTAACCTGTGCTACGTGAACGGAACTGCACTGGACATCTACTTATCGGTCACGTCATACAGTGCGAGAGAGCCGCTCTGCTAAGGGGTTTTGTGCATGGGTTTGCTTTCAGTAACTTATGGCAATGGAGATAAGAACTGTGTGCCACCGGAGCGGCTCCCGTCAGTTTTGTGTTCTATGCACAACTCAAATGCAGTGTCAGGATGTGAAATGAGTGGGTCCGGCTAGCGTTTTTACATTGAAGCTTCTGTTGGTTAATGAAGATTTGACAAATTAACTTATGGCACAATTTGACTCAATTGTCGTGTAACATTTTTCAGTTTTATGGATGTCGCCATCTTTGATATTACTTTGGTTACTGTCACTATGGTTACTGGTAAGAGAATACAGTACAGACAGTACAGACATTTCTAGACCCACACCTGTAAGTAAATGCGGTTGTCAATCCCAAAAATCAGTTTGAACATAGCCTATGACAAAACACGGAACTTAGAAACATTTTTCTTTCTCTTTAATTTATAAAACATGTCAAATAAGTTTTCCTGAAGTTGCAATCAGTGACATATGAAATAGGTTTTAGAACATTTTAGAATGAGTTTCAACTTTTTTGCAAAATGATAACAAATGATTTGTTATTTATAGTTGATGGCAAGTGCATCTCTGAGGAGCACTAAATGGCTCGCTCCTTCCCTCTGCTGGCAGGATTACAGCTGTCATTATCCTGTTATCTTATTTTATATGCAATTTTAACAATTTGGTCTGAAAACTATTGTTTTACCTCATTATTCCTTCACCAAAATAATAAAATATGAATCTGTCTATGATGTTTCTTCCCTATATAATAATCATAGAAATCTGTTTGCTGGTTATCAAACTAAGCAAACTAAGAAATTGTCACAAAGTTCTTTTGCGTCTGAGTAGAGCTAGTCTACTTTAGGAAAGTTTCGTCACTGCTTTATAAGCTCAGACATGCCAAAACTATCCAAGCGTATTTCTAGCCATTTGTTTACAAAGATGGCCACTGGTCGCTATCTCATTTTTTTAGGGTTTTAAAGGGTTTAAAGTTAATGCTATTTTAAAGGCTCCTAATTTTGTTTTGGAGGTCTCCTACAACAGATTTACATGCCTCAAAGGTAAAAAAAAAAAAAAACATCAAACACTTTAATTTTCTCATAACATTGCACATTTTTCAAACCGACTGGAAACAAAGCACCCTACCATTACTGAATTATAGCTCCAGAGGCTTCTTAAAGCTCAGCGATTGTACACACTCTAAAGACAGTAACTCACTACTCAGTGATACACTACTCAGTTTAACTCATGATATGTTACAACAGTAATTTCTAACCATGAGCATTAACAAGTGTATGTCCATCAACAAACTGATTTGTATATTTCTAATAATTTAGTGTAGTGCACATGTGGAAACTGCATCATTAAAGGGTTAGTTCACCCAAAAATGAAAATTCTGTCATTAATGACTCACCCTAATGTTGTTCCAAACCCGTCCGTTCATCTCCGGAACACAGTTTAAGATATTTTAATTTTAGTCCAAGAGCCTTCTGTCCTTACATTTAAAGTGTATGCACAGTATATAGTCCGTGTCCAGAAAGGTAAGAAGAAAGGTATGAAAAACATCATCAAAGTAGTCCATGTGACATCAGTGGGTTAGTTAGACTCTTTTGAAGTATCAACAATACTGTAACAATATCAGCATATACGTTATCTGAGAATCTAACATTAAAGTTTCTAAAACAAATCTTGCTCCATCCTTACTCAAAGAACAACTGACAGCCTGCATTAATAGACACAGTTTTCATGAAGACATTTCATGAAAGGTAATATTCGAAAATGAATCTGAGCTCCCAAAAAGAGTGAATTGCAGTACACAATGAACCAAGAATAGGCACATAAAATCTAATTTCACCACAGTCAAGAATTGAATGTCATGTAGACAGAGAAAACACATTCATTCAGTAAGTCTACTTCATTATTGCAGTTAATCTGCTGAATCTGATCAGCCACACACTACTGCTGCTGGGAGTTTCTTTAACTTTGGGCACATTTATTTACATTATTGGGCGCATTGCATTTTGTTTTTGAATGTATGTTAATTTTTATTTTATAATTCTTTTGTGTGTGTGTGTTGTTTCTTTTTGTTCCTAACAAATTTATTAGATTTTTTTTTAATTCTCCCAAAAGTTGATGTACCACAGTGTTACTGAAGAACAATCAAAGTTAAATATTACTTATATACACAGGAGAAGTGAATAACACTGATTATCTCTTCATCATGACACCTGTTAGTGGGTGGGATAGGCTATATAAGGCAGCATGTGAACATTTTGTCCTCAAAGTTGATGTGTTTGAAGCAGGAAAAACAGGCAAGTGTAAGGATTTGAGCGAGTTTGAAAACGGCCAGATTGTGATGGCTAGACAACTGGGTCAGAGCATCTTCAAAACTGCAGCTCTTGTGGGGTGTTCCTGGTCTGCAGTGGCCAGTATCTATCAAAAGTGGTCCAAGGAAGGAACAGTGGTGAACTGGCAACAGGGTCATGGGTGGCCAAGGCTGATTGATGCATTTGGGGATCGAAGGCTGGCCCGTGTGGTCCGATCAAACAGACAAGTTACTGTAGCTCAAATTGCTCAAGAAGTTAAAGGTGTCAGAATACACAGTGCATCGCAGTTTGTTGTGTATGGGGCTGCATAGCCACAGACCAGCCAGGGTGTCCATGCTGACCCCTGTCCACCGCTGAAAGCGCTAACAATGGGCATGTGAGCATCAGAACTGGACCACGGAGCAAATGAAGAAGGTGGCCTGGTCTGATGAATCACATTTTCTTTTACATTATATGGATGGTCGGGTGCGTGCGCTCACCTGGGGAACACATGGAACCAGGATGCACTATGGGAAAGTCAAGCCCGCGGAAAAAGTGTGATGCTTCTGCTGGGAAACCTTGGGTCCTCCCATCCATGTGGGTTTTACCTTGAAACGTACCTCCTACCTAATCATTGTTGCAGACCATGTACAGCCTTTCATGGTGACAGTATTCTCTGTGGCTGTGGCCTCTTTTAGCAGGATAATGTGCCCTGGCACAAAGCAAAAAAAATTTCAGGAATCGTTTGAGGAGCACAACAATGAGCTTGAGGTGTTGACTTGGCCTCCAAATTCCCCAGATCTCAATCCAATCGAGCATCTGTGGGATGTGCTGTATAAACAAGTATGATCCATGGAGGCCCCACCTCACAACCTAAAGGATCTGCTTCTAACATCTTGGTGCCAGATACCACAGCACACCTTCAGGGGTCTAGTGGAGTCCATGCCTCGACAGGACAGGATGTTTTGGCAGCAAAAGGAGGACCAACACAATATTAGGACTGTCATTAGGAAGGTCATAATGTTATGCCTAATCAGTGTATATATAAATTATATAAATATATAATATTATGTATTGCTTGTCATTTCAAGTAATTTTTGTCATTATGCAAAAAAAAAATGGAAAATATTATTTAGGGTACATAAAATAGTAATGAAATTAGTCAGTCATTTGATTCCGATATATATATATATATTGGAACCATATATATACTATGTAGATATATATGATATATATTCTTCTTATTATTATTAATAATAATAAATCAGTTTTGATGTGGTGTAAATGTTATTGGCTTGTTAGTGCAGAAATAATGAAAATGAGAAATGTTTCTTTTCTAAAATTCCGCTAGAATTTCATGGGTGTATATGATCTGATTAAAGACTGGGCTAGAATAAGCTTATAAACTTCTAAACCTGAAGCACAGATAGTTTCCCCAGGCTCCAAATACTTTCTCAGATTGCGTCGTGAAACATGAATGGACATGAATGATGAACGTGTATACTAGCATCACATCTTGAGCAGAGGATTCTCAAGGGATGTCAGAAATTATCTGATTATTTGTGAAACTATGCATGTCTCTCTTATTCGTTGCACTTCTGTGTTGCAGGTGAACACGTTTGACTTTGACATTGTTCAAAGGGCTGTCTGAAAAACTGTTCTAGGTGACATGAAATGGAGATCTCTTCAGGTAACTAAAAAATGTGCTGTTTTTGAAATTCTATTAATGTGGTTGTTTATTTTGCTGTCACTTCAGTTGGTTTATGCATTTCAGACAATGGATAGTTAACCAATCAAACAGCCGGTTTCTTGACATGACAGTGTTTACCTGTGTATCACTAAGTCAGAGTGACAGAAACCTGGCATGACATATCAGTTTCCATAGGTGCAAAGCTATTTGTTTTCCTACATCAACCTCACTTTTTCCTCATGATTTAAAATTGAGCCTGGCAAGTCTATTCCTATATAACCTCAGTGATCTACAGCAGAGCCAAGCTATCATTTAATATTACTACCTCTGCAAATCCTAAAATTAATCCTGTTCTTCTGCTGTGTTGAAAGAAAACAGGCAGGTGATGCTTGTATATCAGACAATTTCATGGTCCTGGCAATGCTACGAATGAATTCACACAAGGTTTAGAATGCTGCCTGGATGCTAAAGGTCTGAAGTACCCTGTCTCTACTTGCTTGTTTGTGTGTGTGTGTGTGTGTGAGTGTGTGTGTTTGCTAGGAAACGTTTAGCTGGAAGGTTGTCTGACTGCAGAGTCATTACGAACTGTCTGCCTAAGTAAGTATTCATTTGTTTAAACATGTTCACAATTAAAGCACAGTCTGTTTAATCTGAACAAAGACTAATGTTTTTATGCTCTGTCTGTGGATAAAGTAGGCCAGTTTGTTCACAAATGAAGAACTGATACTCCTGAAATTCTTTTGGCAACCACTGTGTGGTGACAAAGAATCAGATAATGTATGCATATTTGTCAGACTTGAATTCATTACTTGCAATGACTTTGATCTGTCTGTCTATATATATATATATATATATATATATATATAATCACACAATTGTTTGGCCAGAGGAGAACTAGTCCCCCGACTGAGGCTGTTTTTTTTTCTTTTCTTCCTCCATTCTTTTACCAATTAACTTTGGGTTCCTTACACTGTTGTGTCTGACTTGCTTAGTTGGGGACACTTAATATTCAGCAATATTATTGATTCAAAGTGTCCCTTTTATGCTATTTTAAAGGCTCCTAATTTTGTCTCTTAAAAACAGGTTAACCTGCATCAAAGGTCAAACATGAAAACGAAGAGCTGTCAAGAGCATACCAAACCAACAGGTGGCAATATAACCCTAACTGTAAAGCCATGTTAGCTAATCAGAAGCCTGGGGGAAAAAAAAGTTATTGCCGACTCCGGCTTTAATAACAAGCCAAAATATCTGATTTCACTGTCCACACAACAACACTGCAACCAGAGTTTCTAAAAATCTTCACCCTGGCAGGAGTTTTCAAAAAAATACGGTTTCAGTGACCAGATACTGCATTTGCGTGTGGACGAGTGGCCAAATCGCATAGAAAACGATGCGATTTTGAAAATACCCATGTTTCTGCGAGACTACTCTGCTCTGATTGACCCGATGGCCCAGTCTGTTGGTCTATAGCTTACAGCACGTGTTTCGGAAGTTACACCATTACCATAACTGAACTTCAGCTACAGAGGCTTCCTAAAGCTCAGTGATTGTACACACTGTAAAGACAGTAACGGTGACTTTGATTTTTACTATTAATCCTAGCGCGTGAAACATTAGAAGAACTAGTTATTCAACCCCGATCCTCTAAGAACAACTTGAGCAGGATGTTTTTCAATGCTCATTTTGAGGTACATTATGAGATCTTTCAACTGTAATTCCTCACCATCAGCATTAAGAAGTGTATGTCCGTCTACGTGTCCAATGCCCATGTGTATATTTCTAATTTATTGCAGTGCACATGTGGGGACTGTATCAATAACAGCGCATACGTTAGCCGAGCACTAACATGAATGACTGATGCAACATAAACGTTCGTAAAACAAATCTCTGCTCTGTCCATTATCTTTACTCACAGAGTAAGAGCAACAGACAATCTACATTAATAAACACAGTTTTAGGTAATAGTGGCCCACAGCTGATTAGCATAAGTTTTTCAGAGTTAGCCGGAAACTTACACAATATTTACAAAAATAATTACTCATACTTACAGGTTGTGATTCTGAGGAGCAAGCTGGTCCAAATTGGTTTTCTTTGTTTTGTGAACCCCACGTTGAACTCCGAGATTTGAGAAGCAGTCGTCATAAAATGGCGTTTGAGGGCTGGTTGAGTTGTTCTCAGGCAAACAACTTACAACATAGGCAGGCATTACACAAATATATTTTCTAGTGACATAGAACCCTAACGCAGTGGGACTCGAAATACAAATGACTTAGGGCGGTTCAGAGTCGATTCTTTCTTTTTTGAGACAATAGCTTGACTTTCGACTTTACAACTTTGCAGAGCGTTTACATTCACAAGCAGCTATATAACACACTTAATGTAACGGAATATTCGAAAAAACATAATACTGTTGGACATAACATACACTATTGGAGCTGAACAGAGCGAGATGATGATATCACTGTTTTCTACAGAACTATTGCTGAATTGGAAATTGTTGATCTTCACACAGTTAATGAACTGAATCGACACCAAACTGACTTCAGCTGAACAACGGCACTACTGTCTTTGTAGAGCTGGTTTAATACAGCAGCATTGAATTCTGTTCGCGTAATTGATCATTATTTTCCTGTTTATCACTGTAAAGCTGCTTTGAAACAATCTCCGTTGTATATAGAGTTATACAATTGAAGGTGTCTTAACTTGACTTCAGTTAATTTGTTTTCAGTCTAGGTGCCAATGGCTTCCACCCTTACAGATGGAAAATGACCTGAATGGAAGGTGTCAGGAATTTTCATGGCCCTGTGAGATCTGGACAGCACTAACTGCTTGCCTCCAGGCACAAGAGTTGAGGTATAGGGTGGTAGCTGAAGGTATGCTGGCCTACATGTGTGAACAAGGCAGTCAGCAGGAGCACCTGGAACCAAATGATGCAGATTCCAATCAGCTTCCATTGAGAGAGTGTTCATGACCTTTTGTTCTGTTTTCTGTTTTGTTGAAATCACAATAATTCTCTGTTTCTCTTTTGAGTTCTGGTTTTGTTCCTCATAATAAGCGTTATCCGTTTTAGTGTTGTTGCCCACTCTATAAATTATTCAGAAATGGTTTGTGGTTCTTTGCAGCTATACTCGTGGGCAATGAAAGTGACAAGCGATAAACACTCCCATGTAATGTCAGGTCGGCCCTCAAGTAAAAACCGACATGACATTTAATTGCTTGGTTGCTATTAAAGTGGCGTTGTGCTGAGTTGCCCTAACCAAAGCTACATTTGTCCCAAATTCTCACTGTATAGTAAACATAAAATATGCTTATTTTGGCTATAAATATCTTGTGACATTGTGCTAAATACTTGGTGTTTTTCTTGGTTAGGTCACTGTGACAATGGCTAGAGAGCTGGTGGTTTTTCTAAATAGATAGATGGCGCCTTTATTTTTTCAGTTGAATGCTGGTTGAACCATAAAGAAGAACGAAACCAGGACAATCCTGTGACCTGCAGAAGAAGGGATTGTGAAAGCCAAACTCAAGTGTATTTCTGAATTTATATACAGTATCACATCATTTAATAACAACTGCACATTCTTGTTCTTGAGGCACAATGTAGTTCTTGTTTCAGAATGTTTGGCATTATGTTAATACCCAAAAAGAGTTGAGTTAATGAGAGAGTTTTTGGAGACCTTTGTCATGCAATTAACAGCGGTAAGCTGTATTGGTGCTTATCTCGTCTGAGCTTCTTGCAGCTGCTAGATTTATACACCTTACCCAACCTGGGGCAAGAGGCCCTCGTCCTGATTCCATAATCAGATAACAGGATTCTTTCATGCATGACATTGTTAGCCATTGCCTCACCCAAAATAACTAAAAGCGTTGCCTAGATCCATAGTTTCTAGCTGGGTTTCCATCCAAATGTGAAGCAAATCTTTTCAAGTTCGCCAAAAAAACAAAACAAATGAGGATTAGGTGTGTTTAGCTGTTCGAGTGGATGACGGTGATATTGCAAACCAACACCATCAGTGGAAACTAGTGGAAACTGATAAGTCACATGGGTTTAATGTTCGCGCGAATGCATTTCCATCTCCCATTATTCGCATGAACTCTTTTTCAAAAGTCAAAAATTACCTCAACTGCACGTAAAAACTTAATTAAGGGATTTTAGATTTTTCCATCACTCGTTTCTGATGCGATACTTCAAAATGCACATAAAAACAGGGAGGTGAAACATAGCTACTGTGAATTCTCAAGCATTAAATGAAAATGTACTAAAAATGCAGGGAGACATTTTGAAGACTAATTACACTGCTCTCTTTTCAAATCTGATTGGTCAGTTTTTTTATTTATCGAATAGTGAAATGACCATTAGTTTAATGGACCATAATCCCTGTGAAACGATTTTATCTGAAGCTGTGCTAGTCTATCATATCACGCCACTGTCTCTTTCTTTGCATATCGTTTCAACTTATATCAGTATTTTATGTCCATTTATTCATTTATTTGGAAAGTACTTGAGTAACAAGATGAAATAATGTACCATTATAGCTTCACATCAGGTTTATTAGGCGAAAATTTCTGCTTGAATGTACATCTTTAGGTACAAAGGTTTTTTTATGTATACATTTTTGAAAGTCTCTTATTCTCAGCCACGCTGTAGTGCATTTACTTGATCAAAAATAAAGTAAAACAGTAATATTGCTAAATATTATTATCATAATGGATTTCGAATGTGTTATATATTTTAAAATTGTATTTATTACAAAACTGAATTTTCAACATCATTACTAGTCTTCAATATCACATTATCCATCAGAAATCATTCTAATATGCTGATTTGGTGCTCAAGACACATTTCTTATTGTTATCAATGTTGAAAAAAGTTTAATATGTGTTGCTATATAACTGCTAATAACCAATATATAACTGCTTAATTTTGTGTAAACTATGATATTTTTTATTCATAATTGTGATTAATAGAAAGTTCAAAATAATAGCATTTATTTGAAATTTACTTTGTTATAAAGAATGTCATTTGCGTCACTTTTGATCAGTTTGATGCATCTTTTCTTTATAAAAACTGTTGAACTTTTTGAAAGTTGACATTGACTTTGTCCTAAGGGATTTTCTGCGAATGCTACATGAATACACATATTGCTAAAAGTTATGTAAGACAAAAAAAGCAGCTTTCAAACAATTTGCCCCATTGTTCAAGTCCTAACTGTGGCAAAACACCACCAATCCGAATTCCTCGAGTATAAAGCAGCATACACAGATCAGTCATCAGCTCGAATGTCATATTAGTGGAATTTGAATCACTATTCTAAAAGTTAAAATATGAAATCCACTCTTGACAGAAAAAAATCCACAACTAGACCAGACACATTCGTCTCTAAACAGAAGAGTCTTTGATTGACGTTCACAAAAAATGGATTCAAAGGGTCTATGTATGAAACAGAACTGCAGATTATTTCGGCACAACAGCAGCACATTATAAATCAAGAGGGGAAATGATGGGAGCTTAACTGGAGGACATGGATGAGCACAATGAAACACTTTTTTTTTTTTTAGCAAAAATGGACAAGATAGAGATGTTCAGTCAGGCAGAAATAAACTGCAACTTGGGTCTCAATAGCTCTTTGACAAGTGGAACAAACTAAAATAATCTTAGAAGATCCTGTTTGTACTTTGACTCAAAATAGTTTACTGTAAACACATTTATGTCCTATTTGAGTGTGTGAAGTTCCTTTTATTTTGGCTGGAAAAATAGTCCAGTGTTTCGTGCAGCTCATTTAAATCAATAAGATAGTTTCAACATGAAAGTGTTTTTGTTTATCTCATCTCTTGATACAAGATCCTTCGACAATGAAAACGCCAAAGTAGTTTAGAGTTTGGTTTGAATTTATTCTTTTCATAAGTTGTTTATAGTTATATCACACACACACACACACACGCACGCACGCACGCACACACACACACACACACACACACACACACACACACACACACACACACACACACACACACACACACACACACACACACACACACACACACACACACGTTGTGTTTCCATGTTTTATGGGGACATTCCATAGGGGTAATGCATTTTATACTGTACAAACCATATTTTCTATCCCCCTACACTGCACCTGCCCCTAAACCTACCCATCACAGGAGACATTCTGCATTTTTACTTTTTCAAAAAACATCACTTAGTGTGATGTTTTCCTCATGGGGACCAAAAAAATGTCCCCACAAGGACAAGGATTTTGGATATTGCCATCTTTGTGGGGACATTTTGTCCCCATACCGTAGGGATTACAGTCCACACACACACACACACACACACACACACACACACACACACACACACACACGCACACACATGCACACACACGCACACACACACACACACACAAAAATTTAACGAAAGTAAAAGTGCACTCATAATTTAATCTGGAGAATGTTAAGGGGATTATACAACATAACTTGATTTTCTTGAGGCATGCTCTTATTATCTGCTCTGTATAATCAAGATACACACAGTGTTTTTTGTGTTTTTTCCCCCCATGAAATGTGCCACTAACGCACAGGCTTGGAAATAGCTAACTGCTTTTCTTCTCAGCTAATGAACTGTGAAATGACTGATAATTGTGAAAAATGCTGGCATGGCTTTAAAAGTTTATGTGTTGTGTCTGGTGAAAGGCTAATCTAGTTGTGTATTTGTGCAAGTTACTAGCTCTGTTGATTAGATTAACCTTTTTCAAATAGACTAAACTTTCAGGCCTTCGCTCTTTGAATGTTGTTTACCTTGATTCTTCCATCTGTGAAGCAAATATTGCTTCCTTAATGTTTACTGCCAAAAATCTGCTGTTCATATTTTTTTTCTAAAACTAAAGTCCCTCCTGAAATGAAATGACTTAACTTATGACTCCATTACAAGTTAGAAGTCACCAATTCCAATACAACTTGAGAAAAAGTTTTAAAGTATCTGATTTTAACAGTACTCAAATATTTTACTAATACTAAATATAGTCTCAACGATGCACTAGTCCTCGACACCTGAGAGACATACCAATGAATATAAGAAACAATTGATTTGTAAGATGAGAAATCATGTTTATTTTCTAAAATTAAAATAAAACTGAACTTTTCAATATTGCCATAAATCAAACTCATGAGTCTCAGTTAAGCTCAAGTGCACAAAAAGGCCATAAGTAAACCAATATCCTTCAAAAAAGGTCTTGTCAATATAGAGGTTAAATAAACTTAATTAAATATTCAAAGCCTTCTTCTGTACTTAAGTATCTTTTTGGCTACTTTGTAGTTGTATAGATATTAGCAACTTTTACTCTCTACCTGACTACATTTATGAACAAGTAAATTTGCTTTTTATTCCAATACATTTGTGCTGAGTAATCCAGTTACACATTACATTTTGCATGGCACCTAACTTTTTCTGCAGCAGTTTGACTACATTTATGAACAAGTAAATGTACTTTTATTCCAATACATTTGTGCTGAGTAATCCAGTTACACATTACATTTTGCATGGCACCTAACTTTTTCTGCAGCAGTTTGTTTCTGCTATAGAAGCGATATCGCCATCTAAGGGCATTGAAGGTATCTTGTGCGTGTTGCCTTTACTCACCCAAACATGTCAACAAGGATACTTTCCGTGATTGTGAGTGCATTAGCAGTTGTTTGATGAATTGCAGGTGTTTGATTTGAGATGAGGAGATGACTGTAGCCGGCGATGAGGGTGAAACCAGCACATTCAACATTTACTCAAATACTTTACACCACTGCCTGTTCGCCACACAAATCTATCAAAAGACTTAGAATAAAGTACTCAAGTCATACTGACTTTTATTATAAATCACTTTACTGCAACGGTACCAATTCAGTTTTGTTAAATGAAAGAGGAAAGCAGTTAATAGCAAATCAAACTATTCCCTTAATTGTCATGTAAGTATTATTAATATACTATTATAGTATTTATTTATATTTTAAATTAGTTTTTTATGTGCACAACTCTACTGTGCATCTGCATATGTTATTTATATGTACTATATAACACCCTTCTCCAACATTTGATAATGATTATGAATTATCATTGCTGTGATCACTAGAAAATGTACACAAAAATCCAATTTAAATACTGTTCAGTTTACTGCCAACTTTCTGTTGCTGGTAATAGTGCAACATTCATTTATTTTCCTTTAAATATTCATTCATAAATTAAAGCTTTCTTAAAGCCTTTATGTATAATGCATTATAAAAGTATTTTAATGGATTATGCCTTGTAATGCACCTTATAATGCTTTGTATGATCACATGAATAATTGTAACCACAGTTTTAATGCATTATAATACAATGTTACACCTTTATAAAGTATAATAGATTAAAAACATATAACAAACAACCAATTTCAGATGTAACAAGGAATGTGCAAATTTTAAAATGTATTTTTTTTTTGGTTACAATTATTTACGAAATGGCTTTAAAATGCACATTATGAATACCTTTATAATGCATTATACATAAAGGCTTTAAGTAAAGCGTTAACAAAAAAATAATTGTCAAATTAAAAAATACTATACATGTGAGATCACAAATTCAAACTGTGTGTGAGAACACCAACAATATAACATTCAACTTCAATGCATTATAAAAACAAATTTGTTCAGTTTACTTAATTTACTTGTGCAAACAAGTTGCCTTAATTCAATTAAGTAAGCATAACTTAATTTTATCACAACGGAACTAAATTTTATCTGTGATTTGAGGAAATGAATAAATCGACAGCTTTGTTTTACTATTTTTGGCTTTATTTTACAATTTGCTGTCTTATGTCAGTATTACCCAAATAACGACAGCAAATAAAATGGTCTTATTAATTGAATTCAATGAGTACAGGAGGCATAGCATGCAAACAGTACAGATTACTAAATTGTTTTAAGTAGTTTCAGCAAATTATTGGACTTTAAATAAAGTTAGCTAAAAAGTGTTAGTAAGGACAGCTGTTGGATTTTATAGTGATTTCAATGTCCAATTTAATTCAGTTTAATGTTTAAAACAATGTAGAAGGGTAGTTATGGTGTAGAAGAAAAAGATTATTATGGTGATGAGATGCTAAATATTCAGCATTTCCCTATATATATTTACATTTATTTCTCTGCCATTGCGTTATTAATGCATTCTTTGCTTTTATAGGAATGCAAAGCTCACCAGGGTTGCAAACGTGTTTCAACAGCAGCCCACAAGCTGCTGATCACAGCTTTGGCTCCAGAGGGAGTGACTGAACTCGGCTAGCATCAGACTCCTCTGCGATCCTCCCCATCTCCTCCCTCTCCTCCGCAGTGAGAGGTTACCCGTGGTGCAGAGTGCTCGTAATGAGAACATGCTGGAGATGCTTTGATGAGGTGGCCTTGTGTGTGCCAGTGGGTGTTCCTGAAGTCGTAGGTGTGTGCGTGCTTGTCTGTTCCCCTTCCTCTCTTGTTGACCCACTGTTCCTAAGAAAGCTGACCTGACTGGGAAAACAAAAGCTGCACTCTTATTGACCCACTTCACACTGGAGCAATAAATCCGATTGGGCGACACATTCTTTTACCCCATACTTGTTGTAAAGAATGTGCGCTCTGGCTTCAACTTGAAAAAAAAGGGAAATATTTTGTGATCACTCTTAAGAGGGTCTTTGTTTAATCTTATAGTACGTCTAGAAGCATGTTTGCCCAAAGTGCTCATGAAAGAGCATTTGCAATCGGCAAGAATCTAAAGAATTATCATGTCTTGAGTTCATTGAACACATCTTATCTGGATTCTGATTTTATGAGTCCATTCTAACTGACAGCATACCAGACAGTGACAGACATATTTGAGGAGTGATTAACTTTTATGTGCTCACAATGGACTTCAGCTTATCCTTTGCATTGCACAAGTACACCACGTTAACCCCAAGTTAAAACTGCACTCCGGGTCACGCTTCGCTCAAGAGCGCTGGTGACAAGTTCATCTGAAAGACAGATTAGGGCTGGAAGCATAAGAGGAACTCTGTACACATTTGAAATTGTTCCCAGTGAAAGATAGGATCAGAATTGTTTCTCTTTTGATGACCCTTTTTCTTAATGGCAGTTCAAACTTTCCTCAGTACAAATAAAGTAGTTTAAAGGTGATGTCATCTCCTATTCAAGTTTAACATGCAGAGACAGCTAGGTAAGCCATTTAGGTTATTAAAAATGGCTCTGCAACAATGACTCAACCAATGGTGTGAGTTTGCATCAGGACTATCCGCTTGGTTGACTAATGGTGGACATAGAACTATTTAGAAAAATGTTGATGATCTTTCTGCCAACATGCTGGCAGTGCTATCAAATAAAGACGGCAAAAACAACACTCAGCTTCATCAAAGAAATCCAAAAGGTTTTTTTATTCCTCACACAGGTTTCTGCGGTCTTTTAGATATAGCCATATGATTAACAATATTTTTTCTTGCTCTGTTTATACAAAAAATGAAACACAAATATAGTTTATTTCCAAGTTGGGGAGACCGGGGATGAAAGTAACACCTTTTGTTTGAGCATCGGTAACTCAGTGGTTGCTTGTGCTATATCTCTCAAAAATGTATATATGGTAGCCACATTGGTCTGCTACAAATATAACTCAGTTGGATGTGTACAACACAATCACAGATTATGTGAGTTAATGTCAAACACAAAGAGTTCCGTTGTTACAACCTACCCCCCCTACATGGGATGAGTAGTAACACAGGCTGGGGATAGATTTAACAATGAGAGGTGATTTGCTGAAATAAGATCTACACAATCTAAATGTATGCAAGAATGTTATTGAAGAACAAAGAACAATTCGTTTTGAATAAAGTAAATTAAAACAACCCAATTGCTGGGTTTGTCCATTTTCAACCCAACTTGGGTTGTTTTTAACCCAGCATTTTTTTAGAGTGTAGACAACTATCCCACCCCAATAATAGCCATAACTTAGCTAGTTAGCATGAATGCAAAGCATCAAAATAAACTAGATAAATAGATAGTTACAGTAGATTATGCAAGTCAAATAATTTGTATCTTCAATACAATAATTTCTAGGCAAAAAATCATCTTGATAAAAAGTTTTACCTTTCTTCCTGAAAATCTGTTTTTTGGTCCTAAAACGTACAGTGTTGCCCCCAGTAACATGACTCTGCTCCGGCGAGCTCAAAAAGGAGATGAGAGATGATATTGATGAGGTCACCATAGCTCTTTTCTGACTTGACAAATGGGCCCCGTGTTACAACACTCCCCAGTTTCCCTTAAATTTAAAGGATTAGTTCACTTTAAAATGAAAATGACCCCATGATTTACTCACCCTCAAGCCATCATAGGTGTTAATAACTCTCTTCTTTCTCATGAACACAATCAGAGTCATATTAATAAATATCCTTATGTTTCCAAGCTTTATAATGGCAGTGAACGGGGCTCACGAGTTTGAAGCTCAAAAAAGTGCATTATTTTATGTATATTATTTATTAGGTTAGAGGTTGAATTATAAGTTAGACTCTGTTTTGTTTTTTTGTTTTCTTTTCTTTGGTGTCACTAATTTCGTCCCTTTTTCTCTTGGGTTAATTAGAAATTATACCATGTATTTTGGTAAAGATTTGTTCATATTTTCTTGCATTTTGATTGCTTCCCTAAATTATTATTGTGAGTTATCCTTCATTTTTGGTACTCACACTTTATTCACTTTTGTACAATAAAACACTTCTGCATTATTTTTGTTGTTGCATTATCTCTTGCCAACCTTCACTACAAATTTTGCCACAACCCCAGTGTTATTACTTCTGATTTTTGATTAGGTTAAGGAGTCGTAACAGTTCATAAAAATCCGTATTCAATTTATGAAAAAAGCATAACTGACACAATGTTGTCAGACGTAGTGTAAGCGTTTTGAACTGCGAGAGGCGTTACACTTTCTTTGTAAGTTGAATACGGAAAGTGGTCTGGCGGGAGCTAGATTTTTTACTTTATAAAGTTTTAAATTTGGATATTTTTCTTACAAAACCCCATCAATTTGCTTTAGAAGGCCTTTATTAACCATCCGGAGCCGTGTGGAGTATGTTTATGATGGATGGATGCTAGCCTGGATGTCAGCCGGGCCCACAACATTTTTGCTCGGGCAATTCGGTCTGGCCTCGATCCATAGAGGAGTAATTATGCCCAAACAGAAACTGTTCGGACCAATGAAATTGTCAGGGCGGGCTTTAGATGATGATGGACAGATGATAAACAGTAACGTAATCATCCACGTCATCAAAGGTGCTTGGGTTGAATTTGCTCTTATCCTAAACGTAGAACTTGTTCGTATATGCATTCACCTTCACTATTTCTCTCAGAAACGATCATCGTGTTGGTAAGTACTCTGTGTATCCTTAAATTCTTTTAATACAATACTGGCAAAGATTGTTTACACTCATCTTTTTCTTGTAACGTTACTTAATCCAGCGCGTGCAGACAGGGTTGCCACATTTTTTGCAATGTCGCGCACAATTGCTACTCAAAGTTATAGCTCAAAACAATAACTTTCCGGGGTTCTCCAGAAAAAATGGCGTTTGGTTGGCAAAATATGTTATTTTGGCAAGGTTGCCTGCTAAAATTCGCATTCCTGTGTTTATATAATCACATAATTGGGGTCGCTTCAACCCGCGGACATGGAGAAAAACACGGACTTGACAACACAGAGCAGTTGAGTTCTGTTGACATTTGACAACTAACGTTATGCGTCGCTCCGTTGCTCTGATTGGTTGTGGGTCTATCCAATTGAGGTCTTTCCTGGCTCGGTTGAAACACGCCTCATAATCAAAGCTAGCTCAATGGAGCGGTACCAGACTCATATTCTGACTAGAATTGAGTATGACCACGTCAGGCTAGATGGATGCACTTTATTGAGCTTCAAACTCCTGTTCACAGCCATTATAAAGCTTGAAGAGCCATCTAACTCTGATTGTGTTCATCTGAAAGTTAATGCATGTATATCACTTAAAACAATTTTTTTATTAGAATATACTACTCACCTTTTTTTTTAGATTTTTTTTTCACATAATCTTTTCTTTTTTCTTGTTTATTTTTTATAAACGTTTTTTAAAAACTTTTTTCATGTTTACTATGTTTCTCACAAAAATTTGATCTAAGCAATCCATGATACTGCAGTATATATTCCATTTTAAAATGTTGTACTTCTAGCCTAGACTTGTAAAAGAACAACTAAAACATCTACCGAAGTCCCAATAAATCTACTTTAGTTAGGTTATTTAGTATACTTTAGTTTTGTCAAGATGACAAAAAAGTTGAGTTCTTAAGAAAACAACTTTTTGCTAAAACGGCTATTTTGAAGTCACAAGAAAAGTTAAAAAAGTTATCACAAGTAAACAAGACAAAAACGAGACAAAAATAAAACATGAGCCCCTATGGCTTCCATAGGGTACTTGACCTCGAGAGCGCGTGGTGTCACAGGAGCCGAGAATGCAGGTAGGTGTGTTGTCGATGTAGGCTTTAGGACCCAGAGGACTTGTCTTGAACTGTTCGTGTGCCGCTGTCCTCTCGCTCCGACTCGTTCATCAGTGCGGCTCTCGGATCACTCTCATCAGCTGTTGCACCGGCGCGAGGGCTGTTCTCACTCTAAAGCGGGAAACTTCCATCCACCATCCAACCAGGATCCCATGTAGCTATCGGAACAGATCAGTTTCTGAAATGGCAAGAAGGTATAAGTGAGAAATGCTCTTTAGAAGCTTTTTAGAGTGTAAAGATCGAAAAACAACAACTACAAAAACTAAGCAAATGTGGGTCATCGTTGCAGGTGTCGCGCGTTTCTGGAGCGGTTCATCTTCTGCGTGTTCATTGCTCTGTCACCGGCGGCATCGCAGAGGAGAGGTGAGTACAGATCCGCACGGGATGCGAGCTGGACCACTGGCACGTGTGTTCTTAGATTTGTTAAAAAAGTCGAGAGATACAGCCTTAATATCTGTAGTGCTGCAGTATTTGATCAAAGACAGCAGAATAATCAGCATACAAAACATCATGTTGTTAAATTAAATTAATTTCACATTTATTTGTAGCTATATATAGCCTACTAGTGCTTTTCACAATACATATAGTGCAAAACAGCACTACAGAAAAGGCATGTGTCTACATTACAGTTTAGAGTGATCTGTTATCAGAGGTGACTGCGTCCAACTATATTCTGGGTAAAAAATTAGTTAACTTTTTTGGTTTAATCTTTAGGCATTCGTGATGATCTGGACTGTTGTATAGCCTATATAGTATGTGTGTATCTATTATAACAGTTAGGATTGTTTTGGTCAGCAATTGCATTTTTTTCAGCCCCCACCCCAAAATAATTATAGGCCTATTATTAATTTATATATATATATATATATATATATATATATATATATATATATATATATATATATATATATATATATATATATATATATAAATTAATAATATATATATATATATATATATATATATATATATATATATATATATATATATATATATATATATATAGGTAGGTCTGATGCCAAAAACTTTTCCCCCTCTATCCGGTGTCTTTCTCAGTGATTTTGTGAGAGTTAGCCTGGACTTGTTTAAAGTTTCTGTGGTGGTTTGTTGGATCTGCCTACACCATACAATAGTTTTGGAAGTTATGGAGTCTCTTCCCATGTGTATCGTTCTGCCATGACTTCAGTTGCAGACCATTTAATTAAGAAAAGGTCTGTACAGCTGTCATGTAAGGCATATCTGAGAAACTGAGAACCTCTTTATAAATATTTGATTGACAGAGATCACTGTTGCTGTCATCACATTATAGAGGGATAGACTTGCATCAAAGTTTGAGGGTGTGCCATTTTCCTTTTCGACAATATTTCGGCTATGGTTGTTGTGCCTTAAATAATAGATACCCTGAAGATCTGATTCCCTGGTTGGGTTTATAGATTTATTGGAGGTAGTAAATTCTTGATGTGCCAGGGTTACGGAGAGATCAAGTGTTCACTGTGCGACTCCATATCAATGTCTGTTTAATTGTTTTATAGCGATGTAGTATTGTTGAGGGTAACACTTTATAATAATGTCCATGAATAAATCAACAACAAACATTATGTAATGATCAATGGATCATTAGTTAATATATTAACATATATAGAATTATGAGATAATGTGCTTGTCAATGTTTACTAATGAACTTATTTCATTACAGATCATTGTTTAATGTAAATTAAAATGCTTACAAATGTTATTAAACTTTCAATTCATATGATCATGAAAATATGCACTTTTTTTCGTTTACAAATGTTAACATGCAAAAAGCCATTTGGTAGCTATAAGTAATTCAGATGTTCAAGTATGACTGGTCTGACTTTATATTATCTGTCTTTAAATATGTACTTGCTTCAGATGTGTTAATGTTCTATTTCAAAACGCTCTTTCTGCTACTGAGGTGAGATATGGGTAGGTTAGGGATGGGTAAGGGTTGGTCAACAGTGTACAGGGGTCAGATTGTTTGAACACGGTTTAAACTGTTCGTATTACTCTGTTTTGATAAATGAACAAGTATTTTCTTGAAAAAAATGTATTTGATTTATTCTGTTGATGTATGATGTCCAATGCCCATAAAGGTACTAAATGATTAATAAACATTTACAAATAATGAACTGTTTCGACTTCAGATTGGGTACTGAAAAAAAGAACATAAACAAATAATTCATAAGTGATTTGTAAAGATGTGTATATAGCAGAAGTCTGCATACACACACACCAAACAAAGACCAAATGTATGGTCTTTACATTGGTTATGAGTTAATGAATAATGTGTTAACAATGAATAGTATGTGAAGTGCTTAATTCTTTTCACAACTTTTGTATATTAGCATATTATCGCATAGCTATTTAATTATATATTAACTAATGATCAGTTAAGCATTATATAATGTTTCTTAATAATTATTAATTAATCATTGTAAACCATCTGTCAAAATCATTTATAGTTTTTTTTTTCAAAAAGTGATTGAACATATGGATCAAAGATTTAGTGACATTTGTAAGCATTTCAATTTACATTAAAAAATAATTTGCTAATCATTATGTAATGTTGGGGGAAAGCCACACTGTATTTTAAATAATCACATATCACTTTCACTTTGTACAAGTGACTGACTTTGCGCTGGGACTGTCAGAGTGCAGACTACTCTCTTGCCTCATAGTGGACTTTTCTTTTGTCATGCCATCAATTTGTCGCTCTTTGACTGATCGTGGCCTGAGGCTGCACAGCAGGCCGGAGGAGAACAGCTGTAAAAGGACACCCCACTGGGACATTTAAACGCTGAGCGAAATTCTGCATTAAAAATCACAGCAAACAAGGCTTCCCACCTGCTGTATATGGATGCCTAAGCGATAGGAGGCAGGAATGTCCCATTGAGAACTCGGTGGTTGCAAGTAACAATACGCTTTTACCCAAAACAAAGCTTTCTTCTTGCTCAGGGATACCTAGAGACCAAGTAACCTCCATGACCTGTTCTCTAGTGCTTTAGTTAGACCTGCTTTCTAAGTTACAAACTCGATTGCAAATGTTTAGCAAAAAGAAAAGTTAGGTTGGTGCACTTTTAAAACATGACTGATGTATGGTAGTCAATAATGGAAATGACTTTAGAGTAGAAGTTGATGACCTAACACTTGTTGATTTACTTTGAGACTTTGGACAAGAGAAGACACCTCTTTGATTGCTAATGCTTCTTTACAGTATTTTATTACATAAATATCTCATCTGTTTCTTGTTGGATTGATGATCTCATATAGCATTTATATCCCCTTTACTTCAGCTTCAGAAAATAGCGTTAACTTTGTGTTCCATTATGAAATAATTTATTGTTGGGAATTTGTTGGTGAGGTTAAAAAGGGTGGATTAAACATGATATGACATGACGACTTTAAATTCAAGTTCTGATGCTAGATTTATGTTAACTGCCTAAACATGTTTTATTGAGTGCTTTGAACACCCACAGGCACTAACATATATTCACTAATCATATTTTAAAACAAATGGAATGCCTTCATTTTCATGACACACATAAAATGTAATTGTTACAACAAAGTCCTTGAGTTTTCATTTACTCTTTACACAGATGAGCTACGATGTGATTGACAAAAAGGCGTGATCTGCGTGTGAAGCTTAACCTTTTAGTTAACGGCAGCATTCTTGTAGGTGAATGGCAATGCTTTCTTAAAGGAAAAAGTTCAGCCAGAGATGAAATATTTTGTCATTATTTTCAGATTTGCAGGCTTTTATGGTGCTTTTTTTTCTTTTTTTGTGTGATTAGCAGTAAAAATCACCATCCACTTTTTTTTGTGGACAGCAGCTTTGACATTTTAGCATTCCTTTAGTTGAAAATAAAAAGTGGAAATGGATGTTCTCAAGTTCTGTCCTGGTTCAGCAACTCCTGTGGTTTCAGTAATCCACAGATTTTCCAGTCAATAAACAGATTCACTTATAGCAGAGTCTTTTCACTAGCAGACTCTAGTGGGGGCCCCGTTTCTCTGTCTGAGAAGTGTTGAGGCAGAGATTTGAATTGAATTTTTCTTTAACCCACCTCTTCTTTTCAAGAGGAGCAGTGGAGACGGCATTATCCTGTGAGCTAAATGGGCTGTATTTAACCCACTTTGTGAGAATGGCAGCCCCTGGGATCAAGAGATGGCTAAAGTGTGTGTGTGTGTGTGTGTGAGGGTGAGAGAGAGAATGTGTGTTTGTGCACTTCTCATGTACCCCATCAGTACAAAGAGTCTGGATTTATCATTAAACTTAGAGGCATTGTGATCTGTAACTGGTGATGCAAAGGATTTACAAAGTTGTCAAGCATTTCTCACTTTATAAACACTTAAATTGAAGCATCTCAAACTTCTCTATCTTTAGCCATTTCTTGTGTTTTAGATTTCTAATGCATACTCCATGTGATGTTCTCATAACATGAATTATAAATCAATAATTCATGGGTAGAATTTAGCTTCCTTTTCATTCAAATTAAGAATACAATTTTTTGAGGGAGGAAAAGATCAGTGGTTCTCAACTGGTTTTGCTTCAGGACAGGGCTGTAACCACCATAGACACTGAGGGGGACAAGTTTTGAAGGTGAAAATGTGTGGTAAGATGTAAGTAGCTAAAATCCTGATAACCCCCCACCCAAAAAAATGGGTCCTCCCAATGTTCAAGACATGGTTAAGGCCTTGAGTTCAGGAGCCATTTTTTATATTGAAGACATGAAGTGGTGAGCCTCCACAGTAAAAAAACTGTTTATAACACAAAAGTAAACAAAAACTGTGCATATACTTGGAATGCACACATAATATATTTCCTTTGCCTCATCATGCAGCAATTATGTTGTCCTTTTTATGGTTAATGTGTTTAGTTAGTCCATTTGACCCAGCAATGACCTACAGTATATGCAGTGAGGCATATCTCACACCTTGACATGAAAAATATAAACCGAAGTTTGAAAGTTCATGCAGTAGGTTTGCCTGCTGTGCTGCCTGTGGCTTTTTCCTCACAATAATGCAACACTGGCTGGAACTTTAATGTTTGGAACAATCTAGCAGTTACCTAAAACTGTGGTCTTCAAGAAAATTATATTATAGTAAAGCAGCATAGGTGATAGATGTGCGGTGTGGGTCAAAATTGACTCTCTTTACTGTTAACCAGCCAAGTGGGGATCGTTAACAACCAGTGAACCCAAAATGACCAAGTGCTTATGGCCAAATGGCTTATCACTACAGATTTGCTTTAAATATATGCATGTTTTGGAAATGTGAAACTCCAACATGCCAGCTAAAAGGGTGGGGACCGCACTGATGAATGGGAACTGACTGTGACACATCTGTGTTTTACAGCACAGTGTTGTAATCTATTCACACTAATCCTGCAAGAACAGAGGGTACCGCTAACATTCAGTGACAGGAATGAGAACATATGTTTCTCCTTAATGCTTGTCATTTTTACTTTACCACACAATAGGGCTTAAAGGACGTGCATTCTAATAGCATGCGTAATGTCCGAGATTTAGAGTTGATGAGATCAGGAGTATAGTATTTCCAGCAGGTAAATCATTCAGTCTGTAGGTACTGTTTTGTTTGATACAGAGCCCAATTTGCGTATTATACACATGATCCCTAGAAATCACCATAAACTTAAGCAATGGCAGATGTATAGGATTGAAGTCCTGCCGGATGTTTTTTTTTTTTTTTGCGAGCTTCATTTAAACTGGTTCCTTTAACTTTATTGGGTCACAAAGTTGAATTTGCTCTTTGTTTGTTTGGCACAATGAGCTATCAGCTGTTCCACCAGTGCATTTGTGTCCTCTCAATAAAAGCAGGTGTGCTCCGTGGCTATTCACAAGGTCAAAGCTGAAAGGTCTCTCATTTTGGTCCAATGCCATAAATGCAGCTCTGTCTAAATGATATCTTCCTGAGACAATTAGGTCTATTCTGAGTGGTGATTTAGTGATCTTCAAAGCTTTAAACCACAATTGAATTCTAGAAAATATTTGCAAACATGCACTAATGTCCTCATACCACTAGATATGTATACTCCAAAAGCTTTGATCTGAATTTGCTGTAGCATGCCCTCTTCCTTTTCAGGGTGATGCTGCAAGCGCTAGCAGCTGTTGTTTGTATTTTTTTTTTTTTGTCATGTAGCGTCAGTCCTTATTGTCTGAACTGCTTGGTCTCACACTGAGCTTGAGCAATTTAGTGCCAAAAACCAATAGGAAAACCATAATTATAGCTCTTGGGTCATGAAAGGACGATTTGTATTACACTTTATGGCCCGCACCCTACCATCATCATGGCTAATAGGCCACTGAGCGGCCCCTGAGTGCTCCAGAAGTCCTTCCTGCCCAGGTTGAAGCCCTTACTTTTTCGCTCCCTTCACCTGTAATTGTGGCGGCAGTTTACCTCTGTGGCGTTATTTGACAAATGACAGGCCAATGGGTTCTGTACACATCTCTAATTCCCCCGAAAATGCACCTGTGGTTTAAAGGCGTTAAAGGCAAATAGGAAAAGTTGACTTTTGCCGAAATTGCATTATGTGGATATAGACACTGTGTGTACTTTTATTGTCAGGTGTATTGTGTAAAAGATGATGGATTGACTTCCTATTTGGGTTTTACAGATAGTGTCTTGCTTTTGCAGCTGTTGTGGAAGAAGATTGTGTTGATAAGGAGGGGCAGACGGGTGGGGTTGGGGACAACTGCATGTTATCTTTATTACTGTCTGTTGTCAACGGTGTAAAGTTGCACTTCAGCAGATCTGAGGCGGATGGAATGGATTTTTTGGCTTGTCGCTTTTGAGTCAGCCCAGGATGAATGATGTTTGGGTTGTATTATTATTATTGAATGTAACTTTTGTAATAATGGTGTAAAAAAAATTTTTTGCGTTTAAAAAAAAAAGAAATTAATACTGTTGTAGTGACAGTAAATAAATTTATTTTGTTACAAAAGAAAATGTATTTCAAATAAATGCTGTTCTTTTGAAGTTTCTATTAATTAGAGAATTCTGAAAAAAATGCTTCCCGGTTTCCACAAAAATATTAAGCAGTACAACCGTTCATGGACATTGATACAGAATAAGAAATGTTACTTAAGCACCAAATCAGCATGAATGATTTCTGAAAGATCATGACACTGAAGTTTGAAATAATGGCTGCTGAAAATTTTGCCATTAGGAATAAATTACATTTTAAAATATATTAAAACTGTTTAAGTATTTAGATCAAATGCAGCCTTGATGAACATGAGAAACCATTTTATAATATATATATATATATATATATATATATATATATATATATATATATATATATATATATATATATATTCACCTAAGGATTATTAGGAACACCATACTAATACTGTGTTTGACCGCCTTTCGCCTTCAGAACTGCCTTAATTCTACGTGCTTTTGAATCAACAAGGTGCTGAAAGCATTCTTTAGAAATGTTGGCCCATACTGATAGGATAGCATCTTGCAGTTGATGGAGATGCACATCCAGGGCACGAAGCTCCCGTTCCACCACATCCCAAAGATGCTCTATTGGGTTGAGATCTGGTGACTTTGGGAGCCATTTTAGTACAGTGAACTCATTGTCATGTTCAAGAAACCAATTTGAAAATGATTCGAGCTTTGTTTTTGTTTTTTTTACTTTAATTTGATTTTCTCCACAAAAACAGAACAAATCACGTAATTACAGATACCATTGAAATATCCCATATATGTATAATAGTCAATCTCTCCTGTTAATAACAAGGGCCATAAAAACTAAACAAGGGTAATTCTAAATTAAGGAAAAAAAGAAAAAAAAAAGAAAAATGAGATATGCAATTATGAATCTGACGAATTGCATTCATACTGATTCGAGCTTTGTGACATGGTGCATTATCCTGCTGGAAGTAGCCATCAGAGGATGGGTACATGGTGGTCATAAAGGGATCATGGACATGGTCAGAAACAATGCTCAGGTAGGCTGTGGCATTTAAACCATGCCCAATTGGCACTAAGGGGCCTAAAGTGTGTCAAGAAAACATCCCCCACACCATTACACCACCACCACCAGCCTGCACAGTGGCAACAAGGCATGTTGGATACATGTTCTCATTCTGTTTACGCCAAATTCTGACTCTACCATCTGAATGTCTCAACAGAAATCGAGACTCATCAGACCAGACAACATTTTTCCAGTCTTCAACTGTCCAATTTTGGTGTGCTCATGCAAATTGTAATCTCTTTTTCCTATTTGTAGTGGAGATGAGTGGTACCCGGTGGGGTCTTCTGCTGTTGTAGCCCATCCACCTCAAGGTTGTGTGTGTTGTGGCTTCACAAATGCTTTGCTGCATACCTTGGTTGTAACGAGTGGTTATTTCAGTCAAAGTTGCTCTTCTATCAGCTTGAATCAGTCGGCCCATTCTCCTCTGACCTTTAGCATCAACAAGGCATTTTCCCCCATAGGACTGCCGCATACTGGATGTTTTTCCCTTTTCACACCATTCTTTGTAAACCCTAGAAATGGTTGTGCGTGAAAATCCCAGTAACTGAGCAGATAGTGAAATACTCTAACCGGCCTGTCTGGCACCAACAACCATGCCACACTCAAAATTGCTTAAATCACCTTTCTTTCCCATTCTGACATTCAGTTTGGAGTTCAGGAGATTGTCTTGACCAGGACCACATCCCTAAATGCATTGAAGCAACAGCCATGTGATTGGTTGATCATTTTTCACTCTTTGTTATATTGCAGCCATTTCCTAAAATAATTTAAGTTCATTCTTTTCTCTCATTAATGTACACACAGCACTCCATATTGACAGGAAAACACAGAATTGTTGACATTTTTTGCAGATTTATTAAAAAAGAAAATATGCAATATCACATGGTCCTAAGTATTCAGACCCTTTGCTGTGACACTCATATATTTAACTCAGGTGCTGTCCATTTCTTCTGATCATCCTTGAGATGGTTCTCCACCTTCATTTGAGTCCAGCTGTGTTTGATTATACTGATTGGACTTGATTGGGAAAGCCACACACCTGTCTATATAAGACCTTACAGATCACAGTGCATGTCAGAGCAAATGAGAATCATGAGGTCAAAGGAACTGCATGAAGAGCTCAGAGAATTGTGGCAAGGCCAAAGTTACAAAAAAATCTGCTGCACCTAAGGTTTCTAAGAGCACAGTGGCCTCCATAATCCTTAAATGGAAGACGTTTGGGGTGACCAGAACCCTTCCTAGAGCTGGTTGTCCGGCCAAACTGAGCTATCGGGGGAGAAGATACTTGATGAGAGAGGTAAAGAAGAACCCAAAGATCACTGTGGCTGAGCTCCAGAGATACAGTCGGGAGATGGGAGAAAGTTGTAGAAAGTCAACCATCACTGCAGCCTGTCGGGGCTTTTTGGCATAGTGGCCCGACGGAAGCCTCTCCTCAGTGCAAGACACATGAAAACCTGGATGGAGTTTTCTAAAAAACACCTGAAGGACTCCAAGATTGTGAGAAATAAGATTCTCTGGTCTGATGAGACCAATATAGAACTTCTTGGCCTTAATTCTAAGCGGTATGTGTGGAGAAAACCAGGCACTGCTCATTCCAATACAGTCCCAACAGGATAGTCATTCATATTTATTTCAAATATGAAATAGTCATTCATATTTATATTTTATACAACTGTTTAATTGAACCTGATTGTACACTTAAAAAAAAATTGGTAATAACAAAAAGCAGACTGAAAATAATATTTATAATCTTCTTATATGTCTCTAATTACAGTAATTTTTCATTTTATGTCTTCTAAATGGCAGCTGGCACACACATACTGTTTTGAATAATTGTTCTCTATAACAATTATTGTGTAATTGCAATAGATGAGAGCTGCACTTGTTTTATCTTGCCTGCAAGCAAATCATTTTAACTTCAAAGGTGATCATTTTGATAGTGATTTAGTGAGAATTTATGATATGCAGACATGATTGTGTAAGTATTTTCATATGTAAGTAAATGACACTGTAAGTCAGCTGACACTAGGGTGATGTAGCTTTTTAAAAAGTAAACAAAATGTTTTTAATACTTTTAATATCTTGACCAAAGAGCCATTCAGAAGGTTAAAGGCAGGAGGGAAATTACTGTGAAATATAGTTTATATAGTAACCAACTGAATGAACTTATTTTTTGAAATGACTGTTCAAAAATGAATAACTTAATTGAGCCATATTACATTTTCAATAAAATTAATCTGTGCTAATGCATTCAAAATGTTGACATTTAATGGCTAAATAAATTGCATTAAAATCATTGAAATCTTCATGATATCAATTAATTTTATATATACAACAAAATAACAGTGAATAAATCTTAGATACTAAATATGCCGCACAACCCTACTTAACACTTTTTTCTGGCTCTGACATGTTTTCTAATAGGAGATATATAAAATATGCTTGTGCAGAAAGTCATCTCGTCATTAGATCTTTACAATTGGTCAGTAATGAAGGGCTGCCAATAGGAAAATGGTCTCCATGCCAACCAGGTGTAGATTTGTCAGGCACAAAGCGTAGTTTGGCCCCTGTGTGAGAAGTAAGATCCCGTTACCTGGCACTTTATCCTCCCACCAGCTTAAGAAGTGTTTACATGTCCCAAGTAACAGTCTGCTGAACGCAGGGCTGGAAACCAGATACAACATCCCACGAAATCCATACCAGTGCCTTTATTCTCATGAATGAAACTGGGATTTGAATGACCACCACTGTACACCACACAGACTATTAGGGCAAAGGCCAGTGAACTGATACCTTTAGTCGCTCCAGGCAATTCAGCGTCTATTTCTGCTCAATATATGCTTGTTTTTTTATGATCATATAGGTTTTTAAAATAGGATTTTAATACTGTTCACTCTCTGTTTTCTGATAGTCTTCCTTGAATAGCATTTTAAAAGGTATATTTGAAATGTCCTCCTTTCATTCATTCTTTCACCAACAGCAGTGTCCATGGACAGTTCTCGTTTCATCCCACATAAATCTTTCTCCCCAATGGTGTGAAAGACGTCTGTTCCCTGGGCAGGGGAGATTACAATCAAGGGCAGTGGGCTTGAGAACAAAACACAGATTTGCAGAGGTCCTTTAACCAATTCTGTCTCTCCAGAGAGTTCTGGGAACGGGGGCTGAGGTCAGATATGGGAGACGGTATCATTCATGCTCTTTAGTTGTCAGGGAAAGAATGCAATGAGACTTAACACTCTAAAGGCCCTCTTGAGGCAGGTGCAAAAACCCTGTTTTCTATAGCAACACCTTTTTCTATAGGAGGTCATATGAAATGGCATTCAAAGATCCTCTCGGTTCTCACTGCTAGTGCGGCTCTCTTCTTTGCCTTGACAGCTAGAGGCATGTTAAGGCATGCTGGGATAGCGCAAATATTGTGCTGTGACCATTTTCTTGCCTTCTCTGATTTCAAGAGTGGTGAGTCAGGGGTGTGTGGGTTTAACTTGGATGTAGGTTTAGTTTGGAAGGAAGTGTCTTTGACGACCCAAAAAGGAAAATTGTCATCATTCACTCACACTCATGTTGTTCTAAACTTGTATGAATTTTTGGTCACGCTTTAGTTTAGGGTCCAATTCTCGCTTTTATCTATTAACTATGACTTTTGTCTCAGTACATTTCGAATAACTTATTAATAGTTGGTAGTTGTTAGGTTTAGATATTTGATAGGATTAAGTGATGTAGAATAAGGTCATGCAGAAGAATCCATTAATATGTGTTTTATAAGTACCAATAAACAGCCAATGACCTAGTAATATGCATGCTAATTAGCAGCTAGTTAATAATGACAATTGGACCCTAAGCTAAAGTGTTACCAATTGTTTTCTTTTGTGGAACATGCACAGCAGGAGAAATTGCATGTTTTTCCTTTACAAGCAGTACAGTGAATGGGAACTAAAGCATTCAAACATAAGAAAAGGACACAAAAGCAACAGAAAGGTACATTAAATATGGTTCTTAGATCTAGTGTGCTTTATTCCAAGTTATTCAATAGATTTGTGTGAGAAATGGACCAAAAGCTAAGTTTTTGTTCCATGATAATCTTCACCTCCAGTGAACCAGATCAATGATACACTGAAAAATATGACTCAAACTAATCAATCAGTTTTTTCTGTGAAGAAAAGAAAGAGCATCATTTATTGAATTATACTTTATTGTTACCATTTGAAAGTCTTTATCGGAACTTTTGACCAATTGCAAAAACAACAACAAAAAAATATTACTGACCCCAATTATTTTGTTCATTTATTTAGATCTGTGTGGTCTGATCCTCAAAGTTATTTTATGACCTAACAATACTAATGAATGTATACAATATATAGTGAATGAGTCATGTGGACTTCTTTTTTGTGTGTGGTGCTTTTGTTTCTTTTCTTGAAAATTGAAAGCTTCAGTTTTCATTCCTTGTAATTGTAAAGAAAAGATTATAGAATACACTTTTCATGTTTCATGTTCTACAGAAGAAAAAAAGTCAAATGGCCTTGTAAATGGGTGAACTATCCCTTTAAATGTCTCCATGGATGCTGACAGTTTATTGAGATGCATAAGGATGCATTTAATTTGCAAAATAAAAACAGACTGCAGAGGCTGGAAGTTCTAAGTAGTTTTCACTTGTTTTTGTTTTGTTTTTTTAATTGCACAAAAGCCAAAGCATCACTTTTCTCAGCATGCTTGGAGGCCGCAACTGTCCTGTCTCTGAGCTGGAACAGAAACAGTGAAGGAAGTCCTCTATTCTTCTCTGTAATGTAGGCCAGATGGCACAGTGCCATTCTTTGAGACATTCACAAAAAGGGAAGGGAATTAAGCCAATTGTGGGGTAGTTAGAACATTTAGAGAGCAGTGAAAGATTTGCCAGTCCATTCCTTTACAAAGCTTTAAAGTTATCCACACAACAAGCAAAGGAAGGCCATCATTCTGGACGAGTCAACAGTTGACTCTCTTGTTTTTGGCTGAAATTTCTCAAGCTGCTTTGCTCTACAGTAACTTGGTGGAGTGCATGAACATCATTCATTGAAGTGCTCCAGGTTTATAATGCATTTATGCACCAGTTACTCTGGCTACATTGCTGTATACTTGAAAAGTACTGTTATACTATTATTATTATTATGTTTAAAGATATTAGGCTGCATGATAGTTGATGTTTTCCTTTGCCCCAAAACCAGTGCTTGAAAGCCAAAGCTAAGTTATAGCAATAGATTTTCATTTTTTCCACACCCTTGCAGTGTTATTCAATCTTTGGAAATGTTATGCCATGGAAGTCTATTTTGTCCTTGTTTGTCTGTTTGTGAGATCTTTGCTGAGAACTAGAATGCTGTGTAATGTAAAACCTTATGACTTATGATTCTTTGGATTTGCTTGTTTACAGTTTTTGTATTAACTTACTAATTAACTCTACTAATGTAGAACTGCTCAGGTACTGGTGAAAAATTCCATTTCAAATGAATACTATAAACAAAACTTTTGTAAGCTAGTGTATATTTAGATTATTTGGTGCTTCCTCTCAAAATTAATGGAGGAACCATAATCATGAAGTGGCAATGGAATCAGAACTAGAGTTATTAAATTCCTTATGATTCCCCCAATGCATAATGCTACAGTACACATGGCCTAACAATTGACCAGTCTTACCAATTCCAGAGACTAAATGAACAATACAACTTAACCACTGGAAACTAGGGCCATCTGAGTTTAGTCCCATAAAAACAGACACTAGTTGGGTCAGGTCCATGTTGCTACCTGGTGCTGACTGATTTGATCTTGCTCAGAACTTTCAGATGTAGAGTCATTGGCTATGAGTCTAATGTCTCCTGCTGTTGTAGACACGTTCAGTTAATGAGTGCTCTCCTGAGGCAAGTGTCACCACAGTTCTCAGAGAGATTTTTCTCTCAGATTATCATTCCTTTGCCCTTTATTATCTTGAGTCGAGTGGCTGGAAATCTAAGACCCTCTTTGGAAATCGTCTCACGGAAAACAATGCGACCGCCGGTCTCTTTTCAGCCTGCCTGTCACTAATTGCGGGACAGGCACGGCCTGACTGATGAAGGACCCCTTTGTCATGCTCAGTGGTCCTGTTGAATCTAAACCTTCTGATGTTGCTTGAGGCAAGACGTCACCCCTTAGATAATTTCTTACTTCATTACACAGGATTACCATGTCGGCTAAAGAAGGGTAGGTTATAGTTACATATGAGCGTGTAGAGGTAAGTTCACTTCGTAGTTCTGTTTCATCAGCGAGACATTCTTACGAACAAGCAAAAAGGTCACATTCTGTCCGCTAATCCTTAAGTATAAGCTTTCTTTAACAGTCAGTCACCAAACAACAGGGATTAAGTTTGAAGTTGGGACCATTTCATTCCCCATGCTGTGGGATTTCATGCTAGCTTTGAGTGGTGCTTTCAGAGAATATGTTTTGAAGTTCCCATAATATCTGGGGTTTACCGTGAAGACACCGGTACTCTGCTTTTGCAGATATCACAGGGTGGGATTATGATGATGATGTGTGGTTTGACATGCCAGGGATTTTGTTTTGTGCATTTCTAGATCATTTGAGTAACTGTGTGCCAAGCAAGCACCATTTCGCTTTTAGGTCACTCTTGTTTTGCATCAGTGAGCAAAGCTGTTTTAAATCTTAAGATGATAACCAGAGTTTAGTTTAGTAATTTTCATTTAAGTGTAGCATGTACCAGGCCAGGACAGTATTGTTTTAACAAATCCCTGTTCCAGCAGCTCTGGAAAACACTATCTGCATCTTTGCTGGTGATTCACGAGCCTGGCATCAGCAGCAGAATGAGAATGCATTGCTTTGAGCAGAATGTTGGATTGCTATTATTCAACCATCATTCATGCAAGATAGATACAGTATTATAAGTAGACTAAGAGAGACACCTGCTTGGACATGTCACTTATACACTACTGTTCAAATGTTTAGGCTCATTAATATGTTTTTAAAGTTTCTGAAAAAAAGTATTTTATGCTCAACAATGGAAAAGCTGAATTTTTAGCAGCCATTGCTCCAGTCTTCAGTATCACATGATCCTACAGAAATCATTCTAATGTGTTGATTTTGGTGCTCATTTAAAAAAAAAAAATTTTAATCAGTGACAGTGTTGAACACAGTTGCTGCTTAGTATTTCAATTAATAGAAAGTTCAAAATTAACAGCATAATTTATTTGAAATATAATCTGCTTTTTGACAATGTAAAACTATATGTAGTCATTTTTGAACAATTTAATGCATGCTTGCTGAATAAAAGTATTAATAGTCCTACTGACCCCAACGTTTTAAACGGTAGTGTATATAAACAAAAATTTAGCATGAGTTAAATGTGCAAAAAATATTTTCTAGGGAATATTTTTTATCTTTGACAAAATGACTGCATAAATGCTAATGATTAAAGATTCAAATATTCATTAATATGTTTTGTTTATTATCACTGTTTTCCCTCACACATAAAGTTTCCTCATCAGCATAGTGACATTGACAGTAATTGTAGTCACACAATCAGAGACTCGACCATCACAGCTTGTGAAGGGATCATTGGAGTCGGATGATAACTAGATATAAACAGGACCATTATTTAGAAATTAGCATCTAAGCTGTGGGGTCTTTTGTAAAATGGCTGTAATATGTTGGTCTTATTATTTGAAGTAAAAATTACATTCAGTGTCTTATCCTCTTTTATGTTTTCAGTTCACTTACATCCATTTCAAATGATCGTTTAAAGACTCTAACTTTAAGAGAGACTCTAACTTAGACTCCAAATTATGGTTTAAATAAACAACAAAGAGAGTTTTATAATTTGTATGCTGTGCCTCTAACCAAAAGCTTGTCATTACATGGGAGTTCTCACACTGTGGCTTTGGGACCCTTTAAGTAAGTAAGATGAGAGTCTGACCAAAGGTGTGAAGATTAAACGGCTCAGAATCATGATTACGGATCCAGCATTTGCTTCACAACCTGGGGACTTCCTTAAATAAGAGCAGTTGCTCAGTCTGAAAAATTGCTGTTTTCTATTGTGTTCACCACCTTCTCTGTGGAAGAAAAATGTTTATATTGCAAGAAAATGTGTCATATTGCGCAGTAGCCAATTTTCATCAGGCTGCATCCCAAATCTGTGGTTTTGCTATTGACTAAACGATAAAAAAAATCTGAAAAAATGTTTGCTGCAAACCTTTGCCAAGCCACATAACTTATATCACTTGTCGATGGAGTATAGAGATTCTATAATTGTAAACTATTCATTATTCATCCTATATCTGAAGTTATGTTTAACATGAGCATATGGAAAAAGTTAATTGCTTTGTGATATGCCCCAGGGGTTGTTGATCTTTGGCTCTATCATTACAATGTCGTGGTGATAAAAGTCAAATCAGTTTTACTTACTGATTGACAGGGGAATGCCAAGAATGCTGGATGTCTGGTTCGTGTGTCAGTGGATGCCCACAGAAAAGTGAAGCTGTGGGCCCCTATTTCATTAGATATGACTACTTACAGGAATGTGAACAGGCACTGACAGACTCTAGAGATCTTAAAATGAAGCAACACCAAGAAACAGCAACAGATTCCATGTTTTACAGGTTCACTGGGTTTAGAAGGCCATTTTATATGTTTGCGATTTTACAGTTGATCCATTTGAGGTTTAAGCAAGAAAGCCTAAGATAGTTAAGTCTCACAAGACTAAAACATTTAAACTTTTTTGGTTCATTTAGATTTGCAGTTCGGTGAATAAAGGCCAGTTCACACTGCACAGACAGACACAACCAACACAGACAATCACCAGATTACAGTACGTCACTTCTCAGACATTCCTTGACCCAACGAATGCAGATTCAACTTGTTCTATTGGCAAAAATGTCAACCAATGCCAACAGACGCCAACAGTCTGTAACACTAATCCGACAAAACCTGACAAAATGTGTTGTTGTCTGTCGGTGCAGTGTGAATTGGCCTTAAGTGAACTGACTTCATAAACTGATTTGTGAGGTTTTTTTTACAGATTCAGTTGAAAGAACGAATTCATAAGAGTCAGACACTTGTGTTCAGGTATGTTCTTGTTCAGATGTATTAAGCCCAGTTCAATTGACATTAACATTAAAACAAAAGCTTAAACCCTTTCCTCTGCTTGTCATTGGATTTTTGTGGCGGCATTGCTGTGTGGCCTCACCTTGTCAGGTGCCAGGGATTAGGTGTATTAAGTGCACCCCTCTGAAAGTGACAATAGCAGGTTTGTTTGCGTCTCCTTAGAGGATCAGCTGAGCTCCACTCAGTTAAAAACCTCTGAGATAATCTGTCCTGGTGCACCAAACACATACTTTTCATTCTCATTACCAATATGCTGTTTCTCAATGAAAGATAAAACATTGGTGAGCATAGTCTTTGTTTAATATAGGTTTTTCACTGCTAGATAATTATGCTGCCTTAGAAAATACAATTTTATTACCAAAATCTAAGACAGCTTTGAGTGTAACCTTCCTGAAGAAGGTATGCAATCTCGTAATGCATTTCAATGAGTTCAATCACTTTTTCCATTTCAGACGGTCTTTGTAGAATGTAGGTTGCAAAACAGCTCACTGGGCTTTGAAACAGAGCTCTGATATCTTCTATTCATCTCTTGGATCTGATGTTGCCTCTCATTTTTGGTGAGTATTTTTACATTTTAACAGGCAGTATGTTCATAGAGCAGATGAAAAAAAATCATGTCACCACATGCTGAAATCTTTGATGGTCTTGAAGTTTTGCATTTTATACCACCAACTGCATTTCATTTTATGCTATAAATGCACTTTAATGTCCTCTTAAAGCGTTCCTTGATCAGGGAGCACAGTCTTTAAAAAACATTGAGGTTAATGATTGATTTTTTTTTATTGCTAGTAGGAGGTCTATGGATTTCTCCTCTATTTCCATTTTGTTTAAATCACTGTAGGGATGTTATGGGTGCAGTGCAGTTTAAGGTGAAATGTCAGCATTTCTGGTATACCCCCAAAATTATCTGACTAGTCCCTTGTTTTAAAAAAAACAAAAAAAAAACTTTTAATTAAATATATCTTTAATTGTTTATTTTTCTTACTCAATTAACAAATAGCTCTCCCTTGTTTTAAGCATAACTCAAAGAAAATTTAGTTTGACTCTTCAAATAGGAAAATGCAACTTGCAAGTGGGGTTAAAAATAAATCAATTCAAGGCATATTTCTTTAAAGGTGCGGTATGTAGGATTGACAGCTAGTGGTTAAAATAGGTACTGTAATCCAAATTCAAAATATTGGAGATCGTTGTTTCCCCTGCCCTCATCTCCTCAGACTTGGCGCTCACGCGGGTTGCCACCTACAGGACACGCAACAGGAACGAGTGCAATTGACAATGAACGCCACACTGTAAGATGATTTGATATTGCGTTTTAATATGCTCTCATTCATAGAGATTTGAAGGTCGGGTAGAATCTGCGATGTCTGACCCAGTTTGTTCGCTGGCTTCTGTGGCTACAATACTCTGTATTTTCCAGCAACTGGCAACCCGGGTGTCGAAATACTATTGGGTAAACTGGTGTTGTGCGGTTTTGCACAGACCAAAACACAAACAGACATTCCGACACAGAACACACATTTCAAAGTAGAATAACTGGCAGTAGCATTGTTTTTCTGAGAAACAAGTAGGTGAATTTAGCATGTTTCCTAAATATCTGCACACATATATGGTATTTTTATGCTTTAGTAAAGTGAAAAACTTACATACAGCACCTTTTAAAGGCTGTTTAGATTTTATTTTTACTAGCTGGAAAACTGAATTTTTGGAGTGTTGAGTTAGTTCAAATACTTAAGATTCTGCTTATGCTTTCGCATTAATTACTTTTCACCATTATGGAAGCATAAGCTTAGGAGCCTTTAAGATGCTTTAAGTAGTTGTGAACTCAGTAACCTCACTGAAAACCCATAGCGTGAGTACCTGTTTCTAGAACATTATGTAAAGGATTAATGCCATTCCTGACCCTCAGACTGAATAAAGTGTGACATTAATTCATGATTATGTGAAACCTCTGGTCAAGAAAAAGCAAATAATCTGAATGAACAAAGAAAGCTCCTCGAGACATTTTAAGTCTCAGTTTGGGCACTGAGCTTGGGGCCAGATTTACTAACAGCTTGCACCAGCGCAAACCCTCTTTTGGCTACTGTCAGGATTTACTAAAGACACACGGAAAAATTAGCACTGAAAGACGTATACAGGGTTATTTTTATTGCTAACCTTATTGTATATGCATTTGTTGGAGTTTCCCTTTCAGACGCAAAAATTAAGCTGGAGAGTATTTAAATGAATCATGCAAGGTAATTTACTAAGGTTTGCGCTTGTCAGTTTATGTCTTAAACCAGACGCTATTTTGCGCTGCTTTTGTTAGATTGTGTTGGCCATTATAGAAATGATATGGCTGCGTCTGTGTTCTTTAATCTATGCATCGTCAGTAGATCACACGCAAAAAAATGTCACTCCCATCCACGTTTTTTTGGAATTAGAGTTAGATCGGGCCCTTGGTGTAAAACATAGTTTTGTGTATTTTTTGTTACCAAAGTATTGTCAGGATCTGTTTAATTGGATTTGACACAGCCTTTTATGAGATGGCAAATGTTAGGGATTACTCATTCAGAATACATGGACTTCACTTCTGCCACTCTTATAAAATGTGCCTGGGCTGCCAGGAGCCACGGTGGGAAGATTTCAATGGATGTGAGCTTTAGTGGGCACTGGCCATCTTCCAGGAGTTCAAATGCATAATTCACATTAAGAAGCATAGCGGTGACAAATTATTCCTCAATACAGTCAGAGGAGTCTTGTATTTTTGTAGATTTGCGGTGGGACTTTCTCCGGAGGGCGGAGGGAGATACGTGTTGACCCAACAGTGAAGGGAAACGAGAGACTCTAAAACTGTGATCCTGTCAGGTGTAGCTCCCCTCAACCCAACAGCGGTATCTGCCCACATTCCTGCCATGCATTCTGTTCACCAGTCTGCCTGCTCTTACAGCGCTATTCAGTTACACAATGTCATTCAATACACCTGATCTTTGCTAAACAGACCTTTGGACAGTTACTGAGGAACTTATTTAGCCGACTTCTCAGCCACAGGGCAACAGCAGCCAAAATGTCTCCATGGCCGTGGTATCACTACCTAGAGGGAACTTTCTCCATTAGCTTGTGTTGTATACCTCAGGGATCACCAAGACCGATATCTTGTGAAGGAAATAAATCTAATTGGATTTTCAACTGACAGCTTTTCATGTGTGTGTTGCCTGCTAACATTTCAAAGTGAGCAGTGCTCGGTTTTGACTTTGTAGGGTTTTTGGGATGCTTTTCAGACTTTATTGGGTTTATGTCTTTCCACAGTTCTTAGGAATAACCATAATTTACCCCACAAAAGCAGAAACAAACTTGAGCAAAACTGTTCCTGAACTGTAATTTGTTTACAAGCTGGAGTAAAGTTTTTTTTTGCATGTGTGGAAACATGCTTGGGAAGAAATAAGCTTTGTATATTTCTAGATTACACAAATCTCAGTGATCCTCCGTTCTGTGACCTCAGATCACATTACATATCACGCTACTTTAACAAACATTTCTTATGTCATTTTCCATTGGCTACAAGTATAAAGCAAAATCCACTTGAACATTTGAATATCCTGAACATTTATTTATACTCTTGCAAGTGTGATGCAATTGTGTATCTGATTTAAACTTTAAAGATGCCATATTATAATAATTTCAGTGAATTGATTCAAAACTGATTCTTTGGTTTGTTCGCATCAAACGTTTTCAGATGTCATTTTTCATGTACTAATATGTTTTAGTTACAGTACATTTTGCTGTTCTTTACTATTTATATGCATATAAATGAAATTAAGTATGTAAGTTTTGGTCATGTAAGGCGTGGCTTGGTGACGCCACGAATGAGCCTGGAATCATGGGATTTGTAGTCTTGAGTCCACCTCTCAAGCAGAGGGAAAAGAATCAGAAGGACACATGTTCATGAATGAGTGAATGTATTGAAGTTTTATTAACATTACGGTGGTATGAAGCAGGACTTGGCAAGAGCCCTTGGCAAGTAAAAAAAAAAGAGAGAGACCTGCGCGAAACACTGGTCTCTGAGCTTTAATTATTCTTATGCTGCAGTCGGCCACTCATTGTGTAAATGCAGTGCTGTAACCTCCATAATACCTTCAAAACATTCATAGTAAATAGAATACATTTGAGCATGTTGAAAATGATGTTATAATGTTACGCTCGGTGGCTGGTATGAGAGACTTGGTGCATTAAAATAAAATCATATAAATGAAACAGGATGACTAAAATGGCTGTTGCTAAATGACATGCAATCCATTTTAAATATATTTCTCCATTTTAAATATAAGCTTTCTCTGATTATGCTATGTTAGCCACTTGACAAAATAGTGTTGTCTTTGAGGTTCAACTTGGTGAATCAAGAGAACAAGCGATTAAAAAAATAAGACTAATCATGTTGCGCTGTATAACAATAATTTGTTTTCTGTTGATAAATGTATATCCAAACAGGTGTTTGGTGTTTCCATGGTTTCTATGGAAATCAAGGTTAAAATAGCTGATTTCTCTGGATTTGAACATTGTTGGAAACGTTTGGAATAATGTAAATACACAGGTCAACTAAATATATAACATTGTTCTAGTGGTTTTTAGATATTTTAATCTAAAAATCTTTCATATTTTACATAGTCTTGCTTTGTGCATTTTGAATTAATTGGCAACAATGGCTGTTTAGTTGGTGGTAAAAAAAAAAAACAATAATACAAAAAAAAAAGTTAAATATTGAGATATATTGGAAGAAATATGTATTAAATACTTTTCAGCCTTTTGACAACATTTCATTAGATTTTGATATGTATTTGCTCTGAAAGGGATTTTAGACAAAACTAAATTTGAGACTGAAAGCCAACAGGAATTGCAAGCTAAAACACACATAAAGAATAAACCCCCAAAAATCCCCAAATCCCTCACACATTTCATATTTATCTACGTTTGCACTTTGCACACTAGTGTCTGTCATTTTCTGTACAAAACAACCTTTTGAGAAATGTTTTGTTGCTGGAAACCACTAAGTGACTGGCCTGTCTGAACTGCGGTGAGAGTGTTTCAGCATTTTCCTGTTGCTTTGTGTCCTAATTAAATTATGGCTTCTAAAGTCCCTGTTACAAATTGTCTCTTGTGTACCCTCCGGTTGTTGCTTTTGTTTTATTTATCCCTTTATGAATGATGCATTGTTTGAAAAGAAGGGCATAAAGAGGCATAGAGAAAGGAGGAGAGAGAAAGCCAGCTACCCATTACCTTTGATAAATCCCCTCTGCTGTAGGGGGCCTGTCATACAGGGGCCTGATTTCTGTCCATTCTCATGTTGAACAAGTCCCTTTATCTTCCTGCTGATTCATCTCTGCTCCCCACCACTGCTCTTAAATGCTGGTGAGCATAGTGGCTGAAGTTCCAGCAAAGGTCAGCGTGAGAGGCCACTGCCCACCCCACAGGGTCTCCTTAGTAAAGCGCAGACAACGTCAGGAATGTGGCCGGTGGACAATGAGACCCTCTCTTACCTCAGCATCAGACTGACTCCCTAAAGCATGCTCACAGTCAGGATAAGGGATCAGGTTGAATCCCATTAAGTTGCTTTAAATTAGAATGTGGTTTGTCATCTATCTATCTATCTATCTATCTATCTATCTATCTATCTATCTATCTATTTATCTATTTATCTATCTATCTATCTATCTATCTATCTATCTATCTATCTATCTATCTATCTATCTATCTATCTATCTATCTATCTATCTATCTATCTATCTATCTAGATATCCTTCCATCTATCTATCGTTCTATCGTGTTGTCTGTCTGTCTTGTCTGTCTGTCCACCCAGACAGCCACCCAGAACAGACTAAAAACCCTCCAGCAACTTAAAAACCTTAGAGATCGCTTTGCAAACACTTTAGAAAATGCTCAGCAATACCCTAGAAACCACCCAGAACACTCTTAACAACTGTCCAGCAACTTGAAACACCCTATAGATCGCTTCGCAACCACTCAGAACACCAAGCAATACCTTAGCAAGCGCATGGCTTTCAAATTTTCTCTCAACGAGTCGAGCCACGAACGCTGTGCTAAGTGAGCTGGTTGATGGGAATTAAGTTTGTGAATTTTTTTATTATTTTTATTTATTTATATTCTCTGTTGCGTTCAGTGCTTATTCTGGAAACAAAGGAACATATATTTGTATGAGATTCCAAGTCACAGTTCATCACTTAGCACAGTGTTCGTGGCTCGACTCGTAGAGACTGTTTTACAGATGTCTTTATAAAGTATCTTCTTATTAAACTGTTTGTACACTTACAACATTCTCAATGCTTCGGTTTGCATGTAGGGACCCTCATTATGCTACCGTGTTAGTGTGAGGCTATTTTGAGCCTTGTTAGTGGTATTAACTAGTGATTTATTTGTACGTATTCTGTGCCCCATAAACTAGCGTTAAAAGCTAATCTGTTTTAAGAGATATAACTCTTTACATTTGATTTTCATGAAAACGCATCCCAGAGAACGATCTGCTTGGTAACCATGTGTTTATTACCCCTAGGTTCATTTTTCACCTGAGTTGTCCTTTAAAACACAATTGAAAGTGCTAAGCAACACCTTAGCATTGTCCTAAGAACCACTTTGAAACTACTAGCAACCACATGGCTTTTAAACTTTCTCTCCTCATAATTTCATACAAGGCTTTGTCAAAGTTGATCCTTTTACTTAACTTTGTGCACTCCTTGGTCATTTAAAGTAATTGTTCTTAAGATTTTAATTAATGAAAACTGTAAGTAATTATATTCAAGTGCTTACTTTAAGTAGTGTTTTTCATCTTAAGAGAACACCACAACTTTTTCAACAGCTTAGCCTAAGGCCCACATGTTGAAGAATTTGTACAGACAAAGTTTTTATAGTCACGCTTCACTGTAGGAGTGGCCTACTGGCGAATGCCAAGTGAAACAGCCTGGGAAATCAGTTTTTCTAAACCTCCGAACAGGAAGAGCATGATATTTTCTTTTTATCTATCTGCTGGTAGCGATCTACCAGATGGTATTGTTTTAAATTTAGAGGCATAGTAAAACTAAGGAACTAGGAAGTCTTTCTTACAAGGGATTTTTCTTCTTTTCTAAAATTTATTTTAATTTTTGAATAACAATTTGTGTGATTTTTTTTTTTTTTTTTTTACATTCCCTGTCCGCTGCCAAACAAGCACTGTGCAACATGAATTATTATGAATCAGGGAATTTTTCTAAACAGGAAGCTTTGATATGTTCTCATGTTGGTCCTGTCCTTTTTTTGACTCTTTGGTCTGTAAATAATGCCTTGCCTTAATATGATTTCAACTCCTGTTCGTTTTCTCGCACTTTCTCTCTCTTTTTGTCTGGCATGGCTCTTTTGTTCCAGCATGATAATTAAGTTGGAATGTATTCTCTTCAGGGGGCCTTTGGGGTTGGATAAGAGAGGGAGAGTTTAGGAAGGGCAGAGGCAGTGGATGTTTGAAGATCTTCTTTGCCAGACTTTGGTTCAAGACTGATTTCTTTCTCTCTAAGTGTAGTTTCCTCTGACTATAGCCCCTTTTAGAGATGTCTGCCTGTCACATCATGTTAGCCGACTGTACGTGCACCCTCCAGATTTCTCCTTTGTCCCTGTTTGCTCAGCACTTTGGCTCATCAGGAAAGCGGTGTTTCAAAGTGTCTCTCTGATCATGCTCATTAATTCTGTTCTCATAAGCTCTTTCCCTTCTAGACACATCAAGGCTCACATTGTCTGTTAATGGTTAAAATAATGGGTGCTGTAGCATTGTATTTCTCAAGTTTTTTTTAATTCTTGCTCTGATGAGTAAGCACATTAACTCTCAGATCTGGGAAAAAGCTCTTGAACGCTTCCAGCATGCATTGGATACAGGGGAGGATGGAGGAGGGAAAGCATTTCTAGTGTCCTGAGGGAAGGTTGGTTTACTCAGGCTGTTTCCCCAGGGAATGTGAGTCAGCCTGTGGGCTTACAGACAGCTGAAGTTCAGGGTCATGTGACCACAGGACAGGGCAGTTTGGCTAAACCCTCCTGAATTTAGGACGTCCTGTCAGTTGTGTTTTCCACAGCTGTATCTACTGTATACTGTCACAACGCTTAGTGGCACTCATTGGCTCTGTTCCAAAACCTGGTGAGCCTTGCTATATGCTGTCTACTTATTTCATACATTTGAATGTCTTTAAATATATTTCAACGTTTTTACTCAAAATCCATTTAGTCAGGGTTTACTCAGAAGTGACAGCTTAAGGTAGCAGTTCATACAAGTAGGAACACAGGACACTTTTAATTTGACTTCAATAGAGTTTTAGCATGCTGTATGTAGAACTACATGATACAAATATTGGGTAAAATAGTTTTTTTCTATATAATGTTTTAAAATACTTTTAGGAATTAAATTATTTTATTATTATGTTTTTAATTATTTTTATTTTTATTTTTTTTCAGTTAACAATTAAGTATTGAGTGATTTATTAGTTTTTTATTAATAATTTTAGGTATTTCATAATTTGTGTTATTTTAATACATTTTGTGTAATGTAATTTAGCTTGATTTATATTATATTATATGTGTTTAAACTAGTGGTGGTCCGTTATCGGCGTTAACGTGCTGCGTTAACGTGAGACTCTTATCGGGCAATAAAAAAAATATTGCCATTAATCTATTCTCAAAGTTGGGTTGAGAGCTGGGTCTATACTACTCAAACTATGATGACTTTCACCGCGATATTTTGCGCGGCTGTATAGCTACCTAGCCAAATTGCACTGTAGGGAGTGAGAACGAGTCTTGAACCTGCGTGTATGCTGTGAAATTACCACATCAGCGTGAACGCTGTCTTCCGAACTCGGGTGCGCACCCGCGAACCGTACTCGAGTCCTGACGAGCGTGACTGACATACTGTAAGCAGAGAGCTGTAGATCTCATTTCTGCTCGTCGTCAGCATTCTTTAGAGCATTTGCAGTACATTCGCGGCAGATGGACGCAAGTGCCATTACGTACTGAAGCTTTGGTAACAAAATCAACGGTTCAAAAACAAAAATATAAAAGTTAGGTAAACAAGCGTTGTTTACCTAACTTTGTTTACCTAATTCATTCTGCCACCTTCCCGCTCGACGTGGTAACGGGTAAACAGCTGCTGCTTTGATGACGCAAACGCACTTCGGTTTTGGACCCAAACAGGGACGTCACTAGGATTGGAAGACAGGGGCTTAGCCCCAGGGTATTTGTAACTTGTGTTTGCAAAATCTTTGCACTCACATCTACAATTATGTCAACAACCAGTCAAGAAACCAAGATGTTAACAAGTAAAGCGACAGACATATCCTCTCCTTCCATTTCTACTCTGTTAAAGAAAAGTTACATCGACAACCCAAGTGCATTTTACCTCAAATTTGCGACTAATTAACTTTCTAAAGTAGCCATCGCTTCGGTCGACATTAACACACTGACAAAACTATATTCAGAATGAATATAAAATGTTTTTTAATTAATTTTAGGTACTGAGTGATTTTTTTGTGAATAATATTAAGTATTTTTACTAGGCATCATCATCATCATCATCATCATCATCATCATCATCATCATCATCATCATCATCATTCATATGTTCACCATCTTGAATGGGTTTTTTTCTAAGTTTTTGCAGTGCAACTTGAAATTGCCTTCAATTATTACATGCAATTATGTCTTGCATCATAACAGCACATTCATTCCTTAATACAAAGCCTTGTCAAGGTTTATTTTATCATATTTTTAAGTCAGTGAATAGGCCTTTAACAAAAAAGTCAAGATTTATTAACATGATTTTTAGAAGGCAGCTGTCTGACTCTAAGATGTTTGTGTAATATTAGTAACACATTATTAGCTGTTTGATAACGTAGTCAAGCCAAAAGCTAATCATATCAATTACCGATATGTGTTCAACATAATACACATCAACATTCTGATACATCAGCTTGTAGACAAGCCTGTATATCAGTTTGTGGTTCAATATGGCTGAATTAAACCAGTATTTCCACTTGCCATTGTGCAGCGTTACTACAGTAAAGTTGACCGAGTGGAACATGTACTCTGAGCTGGTGTGATAATGGCTAATTTCCATATTATTTGTTTCACATACACTGCCGTTCAAAAGTTTTTGATCTGTAAGATTTAATGTTTTTAGAAGAAGTCTTATTCTCACCAAGGCAGCATTAATTTGTAATAACAGTAATATTGTGAAATATGAAATGTAATTTTAAATGTAACTGTAAATGTCTACTTTAATATGTTTTAAAATGTAATTTTTTTTCTATGATGCAAAGCTGAATTTTCAGCATCATTACTCTAGTCTTCAGTGTCTGATGATCTTTCAAAAATCATTCTAATATGATGATTTGCTGCTCATGAAACATTTATGATGATTATCAATGTTGAAAACAAATGTTTTTTGAGGATTCTTTGATGAATAGAAAGTTCAAAAGAACAGTATTTCACTGAAATAGAAAGCTTTTGCATTTTAAAATATATTCAAATAGATAACATCTCGGTTATGTATGTAACCCTCGTTCCCTGAAGGAGGGAACGGAGACGTACGTCTGGGTTCAACGGATAAACGGAGATGTTCGGCACCTGCTGTTCTCGTGAAGTATGTAATGTCCTGGCCAGAACGAACTTTGTTCTTGTTCTTGCCACCTCGAGAAAACTAACAAATTTCTTTGTTCTTGCGGAGTATGTTGCGGCCTTTAGTCTGGTGCACTCCTCGTATGCGAGCTTGTGCCTCGTCTGTAAATGGTGGAAAAGGTTTGTGGTGCTAGCTTTGGTTGGCACCAACTTTCGGCATTCACGGCAGTGGACATCTGTCTGCTGTTCGTCCGACGCCTTAAAATCAAAGTATCTCCATATAATGGAGCCAGTTGTCCTTTTTTTTAGACGAATTCTGTCACCTCCGGGCTGATTGCGAATGCCGCCATGTTCAATGAGACAACACGCGAGGGGAGGGGGAACAAAAGCAAGGGGGCTCAAAAGCAAGGGGGCTTGCCCCGAGCGAGCGGGGGCGAGCACAGCACAGAGAAGGCAAACAAGCAAAGTGGTGGAACCATAATTAAATATAAACAATATATCGATATATATATATATGATATGTCAAAATCCATATTGTGTTTAAAAAATATCTCGATATATTTTAAATATCGAGATATCGCCCACCCCTACTTGGAAGTGTTGAATTAAGGAAGTGCAATAAGGGATCAGTTTCATAGACAGGCCTGTGGAAAAGTGCTCTTGAATGTTGTCCTAGCATGGGGCTTTTGATGTTCAGGCCGCATGGCAGTTGAGTCTTGTTCCAGGATTACAAGTCAGCGATAGGTGGTGGGCTACAGTTGAAATGACCCGGTTGCCCCGATGCTTTGGAGTCGCATAGCCAAGGAGTTCATACTTGCTTGAGCTTAAAAAGTTGCAAAAAGGCATTAAGTGAGCATTTTCTTAGACAATTGATTGAGAAGATAAGAACTAAGTGGTAGACTGCTGGAAGTGTTTTGCTATTAAAACCTGCTTAGAAAGCAGTACTCAACAACATAAGCATTCTTGTGGGCTTTGCATGCAAAATACTTTGTTTTGTCATGGTTGTATAAACACAGGATGGGGTAGGAGTTTCCCATGAGTGAGTGAAGGGGAAAATCGGACAAAAATGATGCAGTGACTCATTTCTGTAAGTCCTGAGTCACTGACTTGTGTCTATGTCATTAACCTTACTAACATGCGCTTTAGGGAGTCATAAGATCCTCCCACTGTAATTTAGAAAGGAGTCGATAGCTTTTACAGAAGTTGCACTTTTTCAGTGTAATCACTGCTAAAATGATCGATTGCTGTGATTAATATACATATTCAGCCACCCTCCGCCCCTCCCCCGCGCAATAGTTTTCCAATCTATATTTTTTAGGCATAAACTAGAGCTGGATCAATTGAAAAAAATGTTTGTGTTCAAAATAGAGATCATGATTCTCACACGATTCTGAAAAGACAACTAAACAAAACAGTCTATTTTAAAAAATTAGTTAATTTGAACACATTTTTTTTTTAATTCAGACTGAATGAATGATTCAATGACTCGTTCATAAAGACTTCTCTTGTTTCATGATTGGAGCATTTTTTTTTATTAATCTTTTGAATGAAGGATTCAATGACAAGCGCTTTTTAAAAATTTTTAACAGTCACTTGTTTCCACCTACTGGCGTAACTATATAAATTATACAATCTTTATTTGAGGTGTCAAGTTACTTTCAAAAGGGCATTTTCTCTGTTTTGATCACTACCTTGGACATCAGTGTTTATATCTGAACCAAAAACTTGTATCCTAGTACTTCTGTAATAATTTGAATTATTGTAAGACTTACTGTATGGTTGAAAAGACTGTGAAGCGGTTTTATATACGTGGCAACTGCTCTCTCTGGGTCAGTGGCAGTGCCAACGCAGATTTGAATGTTCACTGTGATCGTACTTGTCAAAGGTTTAATAGGTATAGGCCAGCTGAATCATTGACATTTAGGAAAATTGGGTGGGTGTTTGAATCGAGATTGCGATCTTTTAATGATTAATCGTGCAGCGATAGCAAAAACAAGACTAATCTGGCAAAGTACATGGAATAGTTTTTTATGAATCAAATGGAAACTGATGACCCAAATTTTAACTGAATTCTGCTGGTGTCAGCTTATTTAAAGTCATGTCTTAACACATCAGTAGCTGCTTCCTTAATTCCTCAGGTGCAAAAAAAAAAAAAATTCTCCCTGTCTTTAAGTTTTAAGACCAAGCTTTTGTGTCTGGGTTTTTTATTTTACTATTTCTGTTCTGTGGCATTTAAAGTAGTAACAAAATCAAGCAGACAAAAGATTTTTGTTTTGTTTGAACAGAGCCATTAAATGAGACTAAATTATGAGGGTAGATGTACCACAAAACGACAAGGTCAGGTCAAACGAGATGCTGTAAAACCAAATTTAGTCTTATCAAAGAAGGGTTTGTTGAGTGACACAAAGGAAATGGCTTGACATGAAAGGGTAGACAGACATAATGTCCTTTCATGCTGAAGTTTTAACAAAGTGAGGCTCTGGATAAATGAAGGTTACATGGTGTAGTCTCGTGCAGACATGTGGGTCCTGTGGGACCAGCACAGGTGATGGAGCAATCTTGACAAAGCGCTTGCTGTCAGACCGCCTCATTTCAACTTGATTAAAAGCTTCTTGTGCTCACTGAAATACTCAAATGTTCTGCTAACAGAGAAAATGTTGGAAAATATTGAGTTTAGGAAAAAAAAGGAAATGCTGGTATGGTTACCATTTGGCTCTTATTCAAAGGAATTGTGAACTGTCAGGGAGGTCCAAATGTGTTCTAGTTATCCTTATATAGACTAGGATTCAGGAAGACTTTAATGATTTTATTCAGCAAGCATGCATTCAATTAAATTGCTTTTGTTCCTCTTTTGAAAGTCACTTTGGATAGACTTTGGATTGATACAGCCAAATAAATACAGGCTTGGTGAGCTTCTTGGAGTCTTCTTTCAAAAGCATCGAAATGTCTCACCAACCCTATAAACTTGAATAGTAGTGCACACAGTAACTGCCTTCTCTCCATAGAATCCTATTATGTCTTTTTTTTAAATACATTTTTTTTATTAGATTTTTAAGATAATTTTGAGATCTGACCACAATAAGAATTATTGAGATGTCTTCTGAAGCTCGATGTCAGTATTGGAGTAAGACCTATACACATTTCCATTTGCTTTTAATTTGATCTCAGTATTTGTCTTAGGGAAACCATTGAGATTAAAGAGATCAAATTTTTTTATTATTGGTGTGTTTTTTCATAATTATTATATGTAAGTGAGTAGATCTGTCAGTAGTTTAGTGAGTCACTGCTGGGTTTTTCATTGAAAATTTAAAGAGGTTGTGACATTTCATGGATTTTTCCATGAGGTTCGCTAGTAATGTTAATGAAGTTTATTGCACAAAAAAACAAAGTGTGTGGAGTATTTCAGAAATGTGCATCTGTATACTGCATTGTAGACAGCGTCAGTGATTATAATTGGTTCTATTTGCTTTTGACGTGACACAAGCATCCAGTGTAGGCAAATGTACTGAATGCCTGTAGGTGGGGCCTATGGTGCGATTATATATATATATTTTTTGTCTTGTTCTTGAGGCAGGCATGTGCAAATATATTTGCCAGTATGACGTCACAAATCACCCAATATCAAAACAAGCTGTTATGCTTTGTTTGTAATGAGGAGGACGTATTAAGCTATGAAACTTTAAATAAGTTTTAATGGTACAAAGACCTCTTATATGACAACAGGTCAAAGTAAATTTGGTTTCATGTCATGACTCTTTTAAAATCTTATAGTGATTTCAGATAAAGCATATCAATAAGTTTTGCATGTCTGAGGATACCGTAAACTCATGGCAAGTGGCTTAGTTTTGCTCTTAGTGTTACAATACGATGATAAACTAATACCATGGTTTTAAATATCAGTGTCCCTGTTTGAGCCGGTATAAAGAAAGGCCAGTAAAGGAAAGAAATGAAAAGGGGGAAGGGGCACAGGACCCAATGCTTACTACATGTTCTGTCCAACTGTGCATTGGGGTTTGAAAAGATCTCACACTGCGAGCCGCTCTAGTGTTTGGGTGGGAGGACAGGGAGGACCCAGCTATTCTCCCTCTGGCAGACGGCATTTTCCACCTTTTCGTCACCCTGACGGCTGTCCTTTGAAGGAGCTTTGTCCCCGAACCCCAGAGATGTCTGGAGAATGCTGGGCCGGTCCTTGTGAGAGATGCTTCTCCTCAGATGCCTTTTTGAAGCTGAATACCCTTTCATTCTTAAAGCCTTTACTTATCTGGAAACACACAGGCAACAGATGATTTTCAGATAAACATAACCATTTCAAGAAATTCCCAGAGCAAACACATCCTGCCAGTATTACGAGGCATCCACTAAATGCAGCGGATGTAGTGTTTTTCGTCAAAGGAAAGAAAAGAGTAGTGTTCAGATGTTTGTGTAGGTTTTCTTCTGCTGAAGCGTGTGCAGATGTTATTGGGTGGCTCATGTCCCATTATGGCCTCTTCTCCAGATGTTAATCCTTTCCAATCACCACCTCCGTTTCCCCTCTTCCGTCTGTGATCAGTGAGAGCGACAGAGAGATGACAGTGTTTTTAAGTGGGTGCGTGCAAGAGTCTGTGTTGAGACCTCCATTATGACAGTGATTCACAACAGGTTTTGCTTCAGGATCAAGACTTCACATTAGACATCAAGTGGCAACCCAATGCAAAACTATTTTTTTAACAATTTTTTTGCAAGAGTGTGAGGATTGTATTTATTTTTTATCTCTTATACTCATCAAGGCTGCATTTATTTGATCAAAAATACAGTTAAAACAGTAATATTGTGCTGGTTTCCATTTTAATATATTTAAAATATATATTTATTGTGATAACAAAGCTACATTTTCTTTTCAGCATCATTACTCCAGTCTTCAATGTCACATGACTCTTCAAAAGATTATTTAAATATTCTGATTTGGTTCTCAAGAAACATTTTTTATTTATTGTATTTAATGTTAAAAACCGTTCAACGTAGAACGTTCAAAAGAACACCATTTTGTTTGAAATATAAATCTTTTGTAACAATTTAAGTTTTTTAGCTTTAGTCACATTTGATCAATATAATGCATCCTTTCTAATATTAATAATAATAGTATTAATAGTAGTATTAATTTCTTTAAAAACCCAAAACCTTTGTTCAGTATAGTGTATGTCCATTTAAAATTATCTTTTTGATATATGATTTCTGAGATATAGAAAATGCTTTATGGATGGCAGAAGATGGCAGAAAATGCTCTGTCATCCATCCCTCTGCTTTCATTTTGCTATCCTATCCATGCATGCATTGTATTTAGGGACTAGCACTGATGGTGTGAGGACCCTATTGGATTTGCTCCGTTTATTATTATTTTATTAGTTTTGTAATTTGCAATTAGCATTGTTGTTTTTTTCCCACTGTCCATGAATTGATGGCAACTGGTTCAAATGTGTAATTGGTCAGCTTCCTCTCTTCTCATAGGAGTCACACTGATTGTTTATGTATCCTTTGGTGGCTTTGTCCTAATTCTTGCAGCACAAATGACCATTATAGCCCGGCAGACTGCTGAAATATTTTCGGTTATATAACTTGTTTGTTCCAAAACATATCCTTTTTTTCTTTTTTTTTGTTTTTGTTTGCAAAAGTGTGTTATATAAGGGTATTGTTTTAGTTATTGAGCATTACTCATAGACTTTGTGGGAAATAACTGAGTTTCAGGTCCACCTCCCAAATTCAGTTATGCCCTCTGCTGCCTCAAAAATCCAGATTTTCAAAGACCTTGCCAACAAACAGCTGTTGTCTACAAGCGTCCCCATCCCCCTGGTGCTTTTCAATAGAGCTTTAGGACAGCAGAGGGCTCTCTTTTCAGGAAACAGATTGATGGGCATTTTAAAGACTGACAGGTGTGGGTTTCTGTGTGGAGGTCAGTGAAGCCATTGTTGCAAATGAAGGAGGGCAAGACGGAGGCCACGGCTTGGTCACAAGTAGTTTGAGTTTCACCTCATAACTTTTCTTTTCTTTTGTGATATTGATGAGCTGATATATCGGTCAGGAAAATTAGTCAGGCAATATCTGGCCATTTTGAGATGATCAGCATCTGCTTACATTTTTTTGTGCATGAAAAGTGAATGTGGTGTAAAGTAACTAATTTCACTAGCAATTTTGTTTACATCTTATTTGCTATCATTAAATTATGCAGTGTGAATTTAATTTATGCTGGCACTATACCATATCATGAGGGAATATTCTATTTATATTATTATTATTTTAATTTTTTTTTATTGAACACCATTTGCCAAATTTTTAATAATTAAGAGTTTTTTTGTTTTTTGTTTTTGAAAGAAATCCCTAATGCTCACCAAGGCTGCATGTATTCCTGTGATGCAGTGCTGTATTTTCATCATCATTACTCCAGTCTTCAGTGTCATATGATCCTTCAGAAATCATTCTAATATGCTGATTTGGAATAAGAAACATTTCTTATTAATATCAATGTCGAAAACAGTGCTGCTTAATATTGTTGTGGAAACAGTGATACACTACCATTCAGAAGTTTGGGGTAAATACGATTTTATAGAAATTAACACTTTTATTCAGCATGGACACATCTATCGCTGCTTTATTAAATTTTGCGGATGTAATTCAGTCATTCCAATAGAAATCAATGCCATTGCGAGTTTCACGAGAGGGTGAAAAAGTTCCCCAGACAGATTAGTTGGTCTCTTGAATTCACCACGCCGACGAACAGATAAGCACATTAGTTTGAATGTGAATTCGATGTGAGCTGTGCTTCATAATGACAAGTGACGATTTTATCACAAAATTTAGCTGAAATATATCGTTGACCACACCTTTACTTTTAAAGATGCATTCTGTTTTGTTGCGCCAGCTGTTTTTCAATACAATAATGCATTGTGTAAGCAGCCCCAAACTCATCAGATTGGGGTGAGGTGAACCCAAAACCAACCTTATGGCTTCCTTAGAAATGCTTTTGAAAAAATGTACTTTCGCATATACCTAACCTAATCCAAATCTATGTCATTATTGCTCACTTGTGTAGACAAGTGTTGGCTTGAGCTCACTTAGGAAGGATGAGTCGTCATCTGTAAGTTTCAGCCTCAACAAAGCCTTTCCTCAGGCATGTTTGCTTTATCTGAGCCTCACCCTTTGCTCTCAGTTAATATGACCTGAGGAAGGATGGTTGGATGGGGACGACCACACCTTGTCCTTGACTTGGCCATGTCAGAGGTTTGAAATCTTAGCACAGGTAAATAATTAGCCCAACCCCACTGTTGACAAGACACAGATGAGGCTTGTTCCTGCCAGACGGGTCCCATGTCCAGCAATGCAGCCTGTCTGCTCTCCCTGTGCAAACCACGTCGCACATGCACACACACGCTGTAACATGGCACTGGGCTTAAGCCCTGCTAATGATAGTGCTTCGATTGAGGTGTCCTCTGTAATGAGGTCAATGTGCACCCCCAAAGAGGCCCCCCCACCCCCACCACTAGGCTCAGCAGCGCACCCTAATGGTACTTTTGTAAAACTGCTTTTTTCCTTTCACATTTCAGCCAATACTGTTCTGGGAAAGGTTTATTTGTGTAATGCTAATTAAAATGGCAAACCTCTTTGAAAAATTGCAAACCTAACATATCCAAGAACTGTAATAGAGAACATATGCTTGCAGTTTTGATGCCGCTTTATTCCAGGTCAACATGGTAAAAAAGCCTGAGCGTGAGATTTGATCTTTGCTTTGTGTTTTCATGAGCTGTTTGCTTGAGATAAAGCTCTTCACGGTAAATCTGAGATCTAGGCGGAAAATCTCCCAGGTGCATGGCCATTTAAAGTGTAAAGACCACAGTGCTTTTATTTATCTAGGGTGAAAACAGTGAGATTGTTGCCTAAGTCTCACCTGCCCGGTGTACGTTTACTGATGCACGTACTGTACTTCTGTTGTATATTGCTGGTTGAAATCTAGTTTTAGTTTATTAATGTGTTTTTCAAAGAAGTCTCTGATTCTCACTAAGTCTGCATTTATTTGATGAGAACTGCAGTAAAAACAGTAATATTGCTAAATATTTCTTAAATTTAAATGAACTGTATCTATTTTAATGCATTTATTTTAAAACAACTTTTTCCTGTGATGATAAAGCTGAATTTTTAGCATCATTAATCCAGTCTTTAGTGTCACATGATCCTTCAGAAATCATTCTGATATGCTGATTTGGTGCTCAAGAAACATTTCTTATTATCAGTGTTAATAAGCAGTTATCTCCAAGCAGTTATCACATGAGAATCAACTTTGCCTTGATTTTTTGACGCATAAGAGGGCTTTGTACTATTAAAACATACTGCAAGTTTCATAGCTTAAAACGTCCTCCTCATTATAAACAAAGCATTTATTTAATCAAGCTCCAAAAATGGCTTGTTTTGATACTGGGTGATTAGTGACGTCACAGATACACTTGCATATATGCCTGCCTCCAGAGCAAGACATCAACGAATAGTAGTTCAGTACATTTGCATACACTGGATGTGAGCATCGCATCGTGTCAAAAGCAAATAAAACCCATTATAATCACTGACGCTATTTACACTGGATACAGTATCCAGAAGCAGTTTCTGACATAGTCTGTGGACAAGACAAATGGAAGGGTGAAAGAACGTTTGTTTTCTAGTTTAAACCGCTTGTTTGTGTCTCTATACAGATTTTACAAGGATCCTAGTGTAGGAAACAAGTGGATGGTTTATTTGAATGGCTTCTCGGATCGCTTTGGAAGGATTATGTTTGTTCGGAGCATTTTGTTTTGTAAATGGGGCACAGTATAATGGAGTTCCCAAAAGACGTTTGTTGAAAGATGAAGGAGCAAAATGTATTGAATCTGACAGAAGCTGCATCACAAACTGTGAGTAAATGATTTCATAAAGCTTTGTCTGTAAATTATGATTTTATATGGATAACATACAGAGTAGCGAGTGGGTGTTGAGACTCTTTCCTATTCAATGACCTTAGCCAATAATAATAGTGGCCGTTTAGTCTTGCGTAGCCAGACCTTTAGACTGATGGGCAACGACAGCTTCCATTGGTCGAGGACTGCCCAATAGGACAATTGACTGATATGTAACATAAACAATAACAGTTCGATTTGTTCAGCATCATGTTTAGGGCGTGAAAATGTAAATCTATGCATCTATAAATTATTCATTCAAGAACGATGTGCAAATTTACTGCAAAAATGGAGCCACGAACTTCACATACTTTTGAAAATCCAGCGTTTATTTGATCCTGGTAAGCGCTTATTGTCACTGTTGTAAACACAACAGCGTTCTTCCTCCACGAGGGAGTTTGCCGTTACAGTATTTGTTTCCAGAAGTCTCATGGACATCCTGTAGAATTCACACAGTCAGATGACGACTTTGAAAAGTGTCCCATATTCATCAGATCTTCAGCCAGTGGTCCGTGGGCATGATGTCTGAGGCTGAGACTAGCCGTTTACTGACAAGCCTTAAAGGAGGTGCCCAGAGGGTCAGAATGAAGGTTGAAAATAGTTGTTGTGTTTTAGTTTTTTGTGCAAAAATGTTATTAACATTTTATTATCCTCATATAAGTGATCCTCAGGTATTTGTATTGTTATATTAGTGGTACACATGCCACTTAATGGCACATATGGACCAAACATGCTTAATTTAAAATCTTAAGTCTGCTATGTGAGACCACAAACCTGATACAGTGAGAAAAGTCAGTGCAATCAGCACATTATTGTAACCGTATGTTATATGGGTCCTGAGTGTGTTGATATACACAAGATAAAAGGCAATAATGTCAACACTCCTTCACTTTAAGTAGCAGATGAGGGACGCCCCTCTGTTTGTCTTTTTTTCTGTTCTGTCCCTCGTGAATGAATTGTGTGAACTGCAGTTACAGAGAGCACAGCATCAGATGCTGACATGTCTTATTAACAACCCGAGCGCGTGTGTCTGCATGCGTGTTTGAACAGGTGCGTTTTGGCCGTAGGGGTTTTTTTTTTTATGCTTTTGCTGCACACGCTCAATCTCTCCTCAGGCTTGATCAGTATTAGATAAAGCCATAGATTCAGTGATCAAACATGATAAGGCTTTATCAGGCTGTGTAAATGCAGTAACAAGTGATATTGTCATGGTGTAAATGCATAATATGGTAGCCTGTGAAACAAAAGTATTTTTCACTTCACAGTAAAGGTTAATGTACAGTATCTTGGATTTTAGATCTTTATATGCAACACATGTTTGTAATGTTAAGTCTAAGAGCTTATTTTGTTTCACCTTTCTCATTTTATTGTCACTCGTGTTTTATTCCTAACACTTTGGCTGTTTATACATGGAGTGTTTGTAGTTCCCTCTAGTGGAGAAAGGTAATAGTTACCATTTATTAAATCCTACATGAATAAATAAAACTAGGTTTTGAGTGATGGTTTCCTTTCAAAAGTCACAATGCAATGCTGGATTTTGCTGTTCAATTGCTTAGATGTTCGTAGTTGTTAGGTTGATGTTTGCTTATCCAAATCATATACAAATAGTATTGAGGTCCCCATTTCTCCCAGTAAATTAATAATTTTAAAATGTTTATTTATTTATCATATTTTATAAGAAAATTAGAATAAAAAGTTAAAGTTAAATCCTTTCTTATTTTTTGAGAGTAGGTGAAAATCAATAGAAGATTTTATATATAAGTAGTATTGTCTTCGTTATAATATGAGCATCATGTCTATATTTTGTAACATAAACAAACAGTGAACAATACCTTAATTTACAGTATGTTATTTGCTCGCTTCATGTACATTGGAACATTTTCAGGTTACCAGTAGATATATTAATTAGGATATTTTTGAATGAACAATATTAATTTTATAAATGAATATACATTTTTATAAATTAACAATAAATAACCTAAAATAAATGTTGTAAAAATGCTCAATGTTTGTTCATAATTTTCTTAACTGCACGTTAACTGTTGATAACAAATTAAACATTATCAACATTATTTACTAACTTAATTTACATATATATGCAGTATTTTTCAGACCATTATGATGAAAAGATCTCATTTATGCAAGAGCTTCCATTGTGTAAACCTCTCATCTTACAGCAGAGGGAGCCACTCATGCTAAAACGGCGTCATGCTCACTGAAGTTTGTCCTTAGGGCACTTGGAAAGCATTCTCAGACATCTTTAAAACTATATTATTTGCAGCAATAAAATATATGCCCAGAGGTAGCCATGTGAACATTTTCTGGCAATAGTTTGCTCAGGCATTTTAGTAATGAAGCTCTGTTTGTTATATCTAGAAAAGTTGAAAGTCTTTCCCTAATCTCATTAAGCTACATGTTGCATCCAGATTTGGCCTGTTTTGATGTAGACTGCAGTATTTCCCATCCATTGTTAGTATGGACTTTGTGAAGGATCTCCCAGGGATGCTACATTTTGATAATCTGATGACATGAATGAGAGCGACTGTAGAGCGTGTCTGAGCAGGATAAAGACCCTCTGGGCTGCTCCCTTCATGAGGTTGTCTCTGATGCATGTGTTTACCCAGAGTGCAGGACTTGAATGAGGTTTGAAAGATGCTTGTCAAGAGGAGGCTCTTCTTATCTGCACTGCTGGGCTGTGACATGTCCCTGACAGAGTCCTGAGAGATATTTTCCGTTGTAGACATCAACCCTAACCAACTCCTTCCTGTCCAATTTCTCAATGGGAGTCTTCTCTGCTGTTCAGAGCCGAGAAACAACTGTCTCTCACACTTGTTTCTGTCCGGACATGCTCTTCTAAGTCTCCTGCAGGCTGGAATTGACTGTTGAAGGGCTGACCTCATTCTGCAAACCTTCTAGCGTTCTGTTGGAAGTCTGTTCTCATTTATGGAATCTCTGTTGCTTGGTTTGCATAAACTTCTGGCCTGGAGTTCAGTGTTACAATTCTACTGCTTTATTTCCCATGGTGGAGCTGTAAAGATTTGGTTTCAGCAAGTCCATAGATAACGCTGAAAAGTTAAGGGAATTGCCCAGCTCTCCAAGCAGTTGTTTTCTGACAGATTTAGTTGAGTGCACTATAGAAATGGAAGTTTTACAGTGTGCTGGATGGGAGGGGTGATTCTGTTAGAAGGAACAGGAACGTTTTTCTTATCCCGTAGTACCTCGCTGGGCCCCCTTTTTATGTCACCTTCCAAGATTTACGAGAAAGCAGTCAATGGTGTGCAGTTTTGGAATATAAAATAACAAAAAACACAGCCCAGGGAAGTATAAGTGGCATTGAAAATTGATGAAACACATTCACTGTTTCTCTTCCGACCAGGATATGTTGTATATTATATATGACATATATATTAAGGCATTTATTTGATTTAAAAAACAGAAATATTGTGAAATATTATCACAATTTAAAATAAATATTTTCTATTTGAATATATTGTAAAATGTCGTTTATTCCTGTGATGACAAAGCTTCATTTTCAGAATCATTACTCCAGACTTCAGTGTCACATTATCCTTCAGAAATCATTCTAATATGATGGTTTGCTTCTCAAGAAACATTTATCATTATTATCAATGCTGAAAACAGTTGTGTCCAACAGTTTTTTTCAGGATTTTTTGATGATATATAGAAAGCTTTTGTATCATTATTATACACTACCGTTCAAAAGTTTGGGGTCAGTGAGATTTTTGGAAATAAATGATTTTATTTAGCAAGCATACATGGAATTGATCAAAAGTGGCAGTAAAGACATTTATAATGTTTCAAAAGATTATAATTAAAATAAATGCTGTTCTTGTTAACTTTCTAATAATCAAAGAATCCTGAAAAAAATAATTGTAAACAACAGTTTTCAACATTGATAATAATATTAATGTTTCTTGAGCAGCAAATCAGCATATTATGATTTCTAAAGGATCATGTGACACTGAAGACTGGAGTAATGACATTTTATAAACATATTCAAATAGAAAACAGCTATTTTAAATTGTAATATTTCACAATATTACTGTTTTATTGTATTTTTGATCAAATAAATGCAGCCTTTGTGAACATAATAGACCTCTTTTAAAAACATTCAAAAATCGTACCGATCCCAGACTTTTGAACGGCAGTGTATATATTTATCATTTTACTATATATTTATCAACAAATATATTCACAAAAATCACCCATTATTTGTTTATTTTTTACTATATTATTTGTTTTTTATATTTTGTTTCTAATATAACTACTTTCATAGAATAACTTTTCATTATTTATATTTTTCGGTCTATGAAAATTAAAGGTGCACTGTGTAAATTTAAGTGCCATCTACTGGTGAGGTTGCAAATTGCAACCGCCCACCTCTCACCCCTTTCGAAGCACATAGAGAAGCTACGGTGGCCGACACAGGACAAAGATGTTGTCATTTAAGACAGCAGAGAGTAGCTAGGGCTATGTAGAGAAGTTTGTCCGTTTAGGGCTACTGTAGAAACATGGCAGCGCAAAATGGTGACTTCACTGCAAGCTTTGTATGTAAATAGAAATGGCTCATTCTAAGCTAATAAAAACATAACGGTTCATTATGTAAGGTCTTATACTCCACTGAAAACATATTTATGTATGTTATATTGCATTTCTGTCAAAAGATCCTCATATTACACTCTGCACCTTTAAATCCAGTATGTAGAATAAACCTTAAGTGCCTTTAGGAACAATAGAATCAATACAAGTAAATGCTGCTAGATGACATATACCAGGACTCACTAGAAGACTAGCAGTGGAGCTCTTGGAGCCACTGGAGGTAGAATGAAGCCAGGACCACCCTCCTCTCAGAAGATGCCCCTTTACTAAACGCTTTATGAAGCAGCCCTATGCCCCCCTGGGTAAGCTCTGTCCAGTGCGCCCTCCCTGAGGAAGCAGAGTTTAGCATGTAAATGCCCTCCTGCTGACTTCTTAACCCAGCAGAGAGCCAGAGAGGTCCAGACAAAAGCCTGCTGGTGTCATGAAGGCATGCCATGCATTCCATGTCATTGTCACTGAGTCTTTGAAGTTTAAGATGGGGTATCCTTCTGTACTCCTCAATTGCCTGTTTTTCCCCCCTTTATTTGTCCTGCTAAGATAACATTTATGTACACGCACACAAAAACGAGAAAGGTATTGGAAATGGATTTTGTTGTGTATGTGCATTTGTGTCTAGGTTTGATTGAGCCTTGATTGAGGGTGTTTTTATTGGGCAAACTGCCTTTACCATCATTGGGTCTTGTAGATTTGTTTTTATAGGGGGATCTCGGTTTATGAAGACCCAGTGCAGGGGTTACAACCCCTTTTTAGCTGTAAAAACACATCATATGGATCTTCCATATGCTCCGTAGAGAGCTCATACTGTAGGTCACTCACCATAAATCCTTCTATGCATGTAGACAATAACCTTCTATATCCATTTGCTCTTCCTATGTGTGTTTACATTAGGATAGTTCACTCCAGAATGATACTTTCAAAATTTGCTGACCCTCATGTTGTTTTAAACCCATTTGACTTGACACCACCATGGCCAGCATTTGTTTTCATTAAATGGACAAAAACTACTTGAGAATTCTGCTAAATTGATTCATAATTGATGAAAATTCATTGACATGTTTTAAAAGGTTTGTAATGACATAATGAAGAATTTACTTTTATTGATGAACTATTCCTTTAATCCAAGCTTTTCTTAATGTAACCGTATTCAAGTGCAGCTATAGAAGAAATTGTTTAAATATGATCTGTTGAGTCCCACTGTCTCTCCTTCACAAAGAACTTATGTTGAAATGTTTACATCTTTTGTCAGCCTTGCATATCAGGTTCACTTATTTTGTCATATGGTATAATGTTATATATGATGTATAGGTCTCTGATGCGGGACCTGAAAGGTGAGGACAGAATGTAGGAAGCTACAATGCATAGAAAGTTCACTGGACACCAAGAGTGGCTATTGAGTATCCTCTGGCTTTTTGGCAGGGGTCTGATTACGCGCTCAATTATCTTACTGACTGCAGCGCTTTTCTGAAGCTTTAAGGCCAGGGCACACCAAGCTGACGTTCGGCTGTCTGGCAACGTCGGGCTGTTTTTGAGTCGGCTTGTTTTTCCGGTGTGTTCTGCACTGTTGGCTCTAGTCAGATTGGTCTGGGTTTTATGGGCTGATTCAGCATATTGAATCAGCGTTGGGCCGTCGGTCGCCGAGAGAACTCTGATTGGCTGTTCAGCTTAGTCAGTGCATGAGAATAAAAGCAAAAGTTGTTTACAGTTTGTATATCTGCAATCCTAGTTTTAGGTTCTCTTTTTGAATGACCAAAATAGACTATTGATATACATGCTAATATATAATGATATTAACTTGCACACAGGCACAGAACGCAAGTCCTTTTGGTGTGTTCAAGCTCAGCTTTTTGGCCATGACACAGCCCCCGAGAGGCTACAACACAGTCAGCTTTCATCTGCGTTAGTTCTCGTCAGCTTGGTGTGTCCCGGGCTTTAGACTAGGCTGGCATGCCCATATTATTTAAATGACAGAAAAGGAGAAATATTTATGGGTTTGATCATTTTGTCTGGAATAGATTTGCAGGCTCTTGCATGCTTGTCTCTGAACGTATATAGGGTTTAATGGACCAGTAAAGTGGCATATAATGAAATGTTAAACTGGCAGGTGATGTGACCCTTTTTAATTCCCCTGTAAGTGGTCCAATACGGTGTCCGTTTAGGGCTGACCTAGAAATTAGAGGTTAAAGTGGGTCACACGTGCTCAGTTTGGCTTCCAAGAGTGAAATTATCAGAAGAGCGATGTTACTCTAAATTTCAGTTTAATCTGATCTAAACCTGTCTTTTCCTTTATTAAGTAGGTGATCCATCTACATTGGATCTATTTTGTGCCTCTGCGTACTCTCAGGAGCCACAAGGCATGATTCTTTTAGCCCATAACCGGATTTCTTTTAAATCACAGTAATGGCAAATAATATATTATGCTATGTTTTTTTGCTGTAAAACATTCTTTTGTTCCTTATCAGTAACACACACTAAAATTAAATAATTTTGAGTGAGTTTACTTTGTAAGTTCCTCTACCTAAAAGTATGTAAACATTATATTCAGGTGGGAGGTAGACTGAGTGACCATGGACCTTTCTCAGTCATAATTCTTTGATAAAACATTTTAGAAAAAACAATTCCTGAATTTTAAACTGCTTTATATTGACCTTAAGAAGCCTGTTTGAATGTCTGAATTCAGTGCTGTTTGACTAAGTCGTGACGAATCTCAGTGGGAAAACCCCAAATAATATATTTAATAAAGTTTTGTTTTCCTGTCTGCTCCTGTTTACTGATGCAGTATACCCGTGTCACATCTGTTTCTGCGTTATTATGGATCAAGGACACCTTGTTTGTACATCTCATAAGTTCTGCTTTTGGCATGTCAGCTTGAGGTTGAGGTTCAGACTCTCTCTGCATTTAAAAAGAAAGCCTGTGGACAGCGGAAACAGGATGAGATGCTGTTATTATCTCTGCGCTCAAGTTAATTACAAGCACTCAACAAATTCCCTGTCACCTGTAAATACAGCAAGCTTTGTTCAAGTTCACAAGATCCTTTCATTTATCTGACATTGTTTCCACACGTCAATGCAGTGCCAACCTTATATGCTGTATTATCCATCCATCCATCCATCCGTTTTCATCTATTTCAATGATTGCATTAATTTGGTAATTTAGTTGAAGATCTTTATGAGGCCATGTACACCATCCAAAAAATAAGAGATTAATGACAACAGCAATCTTTTTATTTAAACACACCCAAGGACATTACATGTCCAAGACACTTTTTCATCAGTGAGAGGAAGGAAATGTCAGGAAAGCTCAGTTTCCTCATAGGAGTTTGCAGAGGAGTGTGACTGAAAACATACCGGTGTGGAGGTTGTTTTTGGCCACCCATCCTTTCTGGCTGCACATCCCACATATCATGAACACCTCATATTTTGGTGTTGTTTTGATGCATAATTAATACCGGGTTTACTCAAAACAAAGCCCAGATACCAGATTTTCCAAATCATTAGTGTCCCTTGGCACTCAAGATCACTTAAAGAATATCCCAGTTCACTTCAGTCATAAAGGAATGAGGGACTCCCCAAAAGAAAAAAATCTGTAACGGCAAGGAGTAAAAGCTGCCATATATTTTACAATTCATGTTAAATCACATTCTGATGAGTACAGCTTTCATCCACCAAAAAAGTCTATTTGGCTGATGGCAGGGAACACGTTGGCCCTGAATGTGTGCCGAGAAAGGTCATGACTACGAGGGAGTCGCCGTGGAGAATTGTAAACTAAGATTCCCACCCATGTAGGACCAGAATCATGAGGTTTAGCATTAACCCTTATGTAAAAACTAACAGCAGGACTTCAGCCGGTTATTGAATTGTTAGTTGCTTTGGTGATATATGTGACGTTTTGCCTCGAGGTAATAAGAAGCATGTGTCGATGTCGTGTTCTCATAGCTGCTCGTGTTTCAGTGTCCTTGTGGGTATAGCTGTGTTTGCAGTTTATTAACCTTTACTTCCTGTGTAACGAGACCAAAAAAGAATGAAGAAAGTCATACTTCCTTTAACCTGCAGTGAACGCTGAGTCTAAACAACTTTACTATGTGTTTCTTGCATGTGGGAATTAGCAGAGAAATATTTTAGTTTATTGGTTACTTAATATGGATGTTTTGGGAAGGATTTTCTTCTCCAATCTTTAACAAATGGGCTCTGCTCTGAAACCTAGTTAGTTGCTTACATAGGTAGCATTTTTAGACATCGTTGGTACAGTTCCCAATGTGACCTTTAGGTAGGCAGCAATAATACCTTCTTTTGGCCAAACTCTAATGTAGAAGTCAATCCCATAATTATGGAAGCTTGTTTCTGCAACAGAATAAAACATTTTACAAGATAATTGCAACTTTTTCTCTCACAATTGTGAGTTTACATCTCTCAATTCTTACTTTTCCCCCCTCAGAATTGAGATATAAAGTCGCAATTGCGTGATATAAAGTCAGAATTTGCGCAAGTTGTAGAAGAACAAATTGCGAGTTTATCTCACAATTCTGACTTTATATTTAGCTATTGCATGTTATAAAGTCAGAATTACAAGATATAATCTCAATTCTGTGAAAACTGTCCTACAAAAAAAACAGGACTCTATAGGTAGTTTTTCAAGCACCTTATTACGACCTTCATTTACATTTTAAAGTCATGTGCCCTCTAGCTGGCGTAAAAATAATGACAGTGTCGTGTTATGTCTGATGTCATGAAATGAGGTATTACTATCGTTACCAATCAAAATGCATGTTCATTTTAATGCATTGTGTGGACTTTTTACCACCATTTGTCATATTTCCATTAGCAAATATATATTTTTTTTTATTAACTACACCCACCTCATCCCTAAACCTACCCAGTGATTTATAGTGCATACACACTTTATGAGGATGTGTTCCCTGGGATCGGACTAACGATTGCATGATCACATGTTGTTGTAATATGGCAATGCTTTACCAATTGAGCTATGCAAAACCTGAAATATTATGCAGATAAAATGGAAAAATGCAATCAAATGAAAGTGTCCTGTTGTCAATAGGAGCTCAACTTTAGTAAACACTCCTATGGGTCGTATTTCAAGGAAGTGACAAATGCTGTTTTACTAAACGAGGTTCGGGAGGAACATGTCAGATAATTGACACAGGTGGAGAGTACTCAGCTAATCTACAAAGAGGTATATACGCAGCCATCCTACCTTCATTTTCTTGACAGTTTTTCAGCATCCCTCCACCACCCATTCTCCACATCTTGCTCTATCTTTTAGTTCTAAACCACTTACATACGGGGGGTACTCTGGGTTCGGGCCAAAGTCGAGGCTCAAGCCCTCCCCCGGACAGCACGCCAAATACGCAATTCAATTAACTCTCTACAAATTTTTTGTAAGTGTGAACTCGTGAAACGACCTATATAGGCGTATTGGTTGGAGGACATGAAATTTGTATCTGGTCATGTTTTATCTTGTTTTATTTTGTCACTTTTTATCTTGTACTTGCAACTTTATATCACGCAATTCGGAGTCTATAACTCGCAATTGCAACTTTATATCATGCAAGAAGTCAGAATTGTGAGAAAAAACTGAATTGTGAGATAAAAAGCCACAATTACCAATTTTTTTTTGTTTCTTTGGTGGAAATTTCCATTCATAATGCATAGTGACATGGTCAATAAAAAACCCCAAAGATATTGCATACTTCCCTACTAGCATCTGTCATAAACAGTATGTAAAAAGAATAGTGTCCAAAATTCACAGTATAAAACAACAGGTGAAAAGCACCTGGATGACCTAATACTTCCGGTGAGATTCTGAAGCGTACATCCAATGGACACTTTACTGTTCCATGAGACAGTGAGGGAGGAGTTGGGAATGGCAATAAAGTGACTTAATGATTTATACCTTATAGAATGTACTTTTTAAGTCACACCTACAGTAGAGTCTGTTTAAATTGTTCCAAATGAAGTTCCATTTCCATTAGGACACTATCTCAGAAGGTAATTGTCTACATAGGCAGAAGACAACAAGGCTGCTCACTAGGTTTTGCCACAACACTGAAAATTCTTCCAGCCCTGTCCACTTGAAATCTAATTGCTATGCTGAGTCCACGCTCGATTCACTGTGTTCATGGCTGGGGTTTGAGGACTGTCCGCCCTAATGCTGCTCAGCATTTGTTAATGTCATTCCCACACTCACCGTGGGCAGCCCCAGTGATTTTGGCTCTGCCTCCTGATGAATTGTTCTGAGGGGTTGACTTCTCCATTGTGCCTCAAGGGGTTTGGCAGACGTTGTAGGTTTTTGAAATATCTGCATGTCTCATTGTGTGCTTTCACTGTTTAAGACGAGATCTCTAGAGTTTTCTTTGAACCAAATCCCCCGGTTTAGCTTTTTATCCAGTTTACATCAACACCCCAAAGAGTGATTATGCATCCTAGACTCATCTTACTATAAATTCAGCTCTGCGGATAATAAGAAAAAGACAACACAACACAACACAAGGCTTCATTGTATCTTTTGGCTTATACTGTTACTCTGAAGTGCACTGTCAAAAAGTTAAAAAACCTTATTCATTATGTTTTTAGCTTATTTATTTACTTTTCTCAACTATTAACCAAAGACCTTCACACTATTAAAATTAACTTTGTACTGTAAAAAAGTGTTAAAAACATTATTACTTTATTACTTTATAAGCCATACCAATACATGACCACACTGTAAAAAAAAAAAAAGTTGAGAAATTTAAAAGTTTAAGGCAACCAGCTGCAGAACATTTTTGAGTTTTCTCAACTTATTTGTTTGAGTTATCTCAACTTTTTGCATGTTAAATAGTTGAATAAACTTTAAAAGCTGAATTTGGCATATAAAACATAAGCTGGATTTTTTACAGTGCAGTATTGGGTCATATTTCTATTTTTGTATCTTTTAGTTTTTTATGTTTTTTTTTTTTTGTAATTTTGTAATTATTTCATCATATCTTATTGTAGTCTATTTGTTTCTGATTGAAATGCACATTGAACATTTTAGCTGACAAAGTACACTTTAAAAAAAAATAAGTTGATAGTTGTGTCTCCTAAAATTATAACAACATATAGTAATTTTAGAAGTTGCTGTGTTCTAATTTTTTCATGCTTTAGTGACTTTATGTAATTACATTTCAGAAGAATTAGAACATAGCATTATGTGAATCTGGCATATCCACATATCTTAAAAACACTGAAAAAATGGCATAGAAACAGTTTACATTAAATCAAGTAAGTACCATGTTGAATTAAACATGACATTTTGAAAGTTTAAGTATAAGAATTTTGAATAGTATAAGAATAGTATTTTCTTGTGAAACGTACTTTCTTTTATAAACATTTTTAACGTCAAAAAAAAAGATTTAAATAATTATTATTATTTTTTTTATTTTTTTTATAGTAGACTGAGGGAGGCACAATGTCCACTGCATATTGTGCATATTTGTACATTTCTTCAGGAGAAATATGTGTAGTTTGACACTGCTTATAGAGTGTCAGTTAGTATGTGGAGGGTCTCTGTCACCAGCTCCCATGGCTTGTCTGAACAAGTGCACAAACTCTAGATAACTCTGTAACTGAAGCACAGAACATGTGGTGGCCTCTGTCAAAACTAATTGTGAGTTTAAACCAGAGAACAAGATTTATATTGGGGGTTGGTTTAAGCCTATATGTCGGAGGTGAGCGAGCTTTTAGGCAGCTTGTTCCAGCTCAAAGCTGGAGTGTACAGTTTGAACTGAATTCGAAATGATTTATGATATCTGTATCTCCTAAACAGGGATTGCAGTTTGTATCATGAAAGCTCTTAATAAGAAAGTTGGGTTACATGTTGGGTCTTTGTTACTTAAGTACTGAGTAATATTAATTACCTACATGTATACTTATTACGTATAGTGTTAGGTTTAGGGTTTGGTTTAGGCTTAGTTGCATGTAATTATTCACAATTTATAGTAATTACTTTAGTAACTACATGTGACGTTTAACAATGACACTGTAAAATAAAGTGTTACGGAAAGTTGTTCTAGCTAGGTAGCATAATTTGTTTTTTATAGCATCTGTTAAATACATGTATATAATGATTAGTGATTGTATATTGATATTCCTCAGACATTCTGATTATATCAATAATCTTTTAAGCTCTCTTAACACTCAGATAATTTTTAAAATGTATAATTTTACTATATGCACTACTGTTCAAAAGTTTGAGGTCGGCATGTTTTGAAAGAAGTCTCTTATGCTCATCAAGGCGGCATTTATTGAATCAAAAACAGTTCTGGTTGAAAATCATTCTAATATGTTGATTTTAATGCTCATGAAACATTTCTGAATATAGTTGTGCTGCTTAATATTTTTATGGAAACGGTGATACTTTCTTTCAGGAGTTCAATGTCTTTTTTGATTGATTTAATGCATGCTTTGTGAACTACTTACTTCAAAATCGTCAGCTGTAGTGTTATGTTGCTTTGGATAAGTCACTGTAAAGTGTCTCTATTGCAGCATTTCATAAACTACCTAAATATAATTTTTTTTTCATGCCTTGCAAGCACTGGTATTTCCTTTAGAAAATACAAAACAAATATATTACTTTTTAATTATAATTAAAATCAGGTTAAGCAAATGATAAACCCCCCTATTTAAAGCATACATGTCTGTATTTAAGAGGTGATTTAAGCAGCTTGTTTCTGTGTAACAGTGGGTCTCTGGAATTTTTGTGCCCCTATAAAGGCTGTAAAAGTTGAAACAACTCTAAATTCCATCAGTGAGGGTATTTAGAAGCACCGGCTATACAAAAGGACGCCTTGCAGGCATTTTTGGTAAGAATATCTATCATCAGAGACACTCTTTCACAAGGACAAAGGGGAGATGGAGCTACGGGGGAGGAAAAGGTCCCAAGCTTGTCCAATGACGAAGCAGCCCACTGCTCTCTTTTAAATATGTTACTCCTCCTCTAAACTTTTCCTGCATGGCTTGTGGGCTGATTGTGGTGACTTTACGGTGAGCCAGGGACGAGTCTCTGTGTGTGTTGTGTGGATTACTGTTGAGGGCATGTCAGGATCCTGTTTGAATTGCTGAATGACTGGAAGTGAACGTGATGTCTAAACTCAGGTTTTGGCTGTGCCTCTTTATTGTGGTGTGCTTGAAGATACGCCACACACAAGGCTGGTTCTGGTCAGGTGACTCGAATGCGAAAGGCGAGCAGACACCGGCCTACCTGACTACCGTAAGGCCCACATCACGACAGAGGACAGAACCGCCCAGAACAGCAGGTACAAGTGCTTCCGTAACTGAGGTGGGAAAAGAGGTCAGTTACAATGAGGGGGAATCAGAGTTTATATCCAGGTCTGTGTTGGGGGTTGAGTCTGAATCTGTAAATGGGTCATGGTCTGAATTTGCTTCTGGATCCGGATCTGGATCTTCTCAATTTGAAAGACAGGATGCCTTTGTTACTTCAACCAACGTTTCGGGTATTTCTGATGAAAATGCTAGTTTGCATGTAGGAAACCTCAAACTGGAGACCAAAGTGGACCGGATGGATGGACTTCAGAGCGTCAGTGACCCAGCATACAGTCAATTTGATGAAAGCAATAATGTTACAAATGTTAGCACACATAATAACTTAAATGGGCGTAATTCTACTGAGCATGATGATTATGATAACACAACATTGTATTCCTCTGAATACTCTGTCTCAGATAATCTACTAACCATTGAAAGAGGGTATTTTGTAGCTAGCATGCCGGTTGTCGAATCCTCTCGCTGCTTGCCAGTCGATCCTGGTTTGCCATTTTGCGCCAGAACGAAAGTGGAGGGTTTCATGGTGCCCAATTTTCTAAATCAAAGCAGCATGGAGGAAGTTCAGGTGGTTTTAACCCAATGGGCATGGCTTTTGCGGTCAAACTGCCATCATAGTTTGGAATGGTTTTTCTGCCTGCTGTTGACACCACGGTGCGGGCCGCCTGGACTGCCGCCCCCCCTGCCCTGTCGCAGTTTCTGCGAGGTTCTGCGTGACAGTTGCTGGACGCTCCTGGATGAGGGCCGCCTCCCCGTGGAGTGCCACTCTCTGCCTGAAGAGAAGCATGATGGGTATCGGTGCTTGTCAGTTAGTAACCAGAAAGGTAACAGACGGTTAGAATGCCATCTCTCTCAAAAAAGAGAGATGCATTTTCAACCAGTGCCAACTGTCTGTCTGTTTGTCATCCACCAGTCCTGGTGAGGGTTTTGTTTGTCTGTAAGTGTTGTGTGGTCCTCACCAGTAGTAAGCACTCAAAGTCTTTGGGGAGATGTGTTTTAACACATTTACTTTGCACACTTGTCAAAACTGCTTGGATGTCTGCATGGCACTACTAAATCAAGTCTTTGCATGTTTATGTTTGTATTTCAATACGCATGCGTCTCTCAGTTCCCACGGTCTTGGATTGTTGTGGTTTTCAGAATTATTTTCTTCTTTTAGTTACCCAGCTCTAAAATATTTTTTTTGCCTAAAAATAGGGATCAGGACTACTGATTTCTTGTCACTGTGATCGGCCAATCCCGATCATTCTAGATTTATAAAAGGGATATGCTCTCTGTTGACTGTCACTGTTAACCCCATGCACCCTGAAGGAGTTTTTAATAATTTCACATGATTTCAAGTGGCATACTTAAAAGTAATGACTTATAAAAAGGCAAAGTCTCATCAAGTACATGGTCTCATTTGATAGTAAACTTTTCAAATTTTTGGTAAGAAAATTTTATTTGATCATGTTTGGAGGTTCTTATGCTACAACACTGCTGGAAAAACCCTGGAAAAAGTGATGTGGTTTATTGATTTGTTATAAATTATGCTTGACATGATAACTATTATAAAGTATATATGACAGGTCATAAAATCAAAAGTCCAAAAACCTCTCCAAACAAGTGATCTGAGTGTTTTACTGAACATTTGAACTACTTACATGTGTAAACGCCACAAAGCATATTATGTATACGTAGAATAAGTAACAAGTAGTAAGATACTGGTTGATGAGTAAGATCTTCAAGCGCTGTTTCAGCTGTGCGCTCCTATTCTATGGCACACAGTAAATCAAGATCTGTCCAATTGGTCTCTACACATCGTCCCACCATATCCGAGATCCAGTTTTCACTGGTTGAACTTTCAAATGACGTTGGAAAACACTGCGTCGTGATCGCAACGCAATCGGATCCCGGAATTCCTGTAGCTTTAGCCAAGCGACATGTCGCGTCACACGGCAAGGATTTTTTTTTTTTTTTTTCGCTTGTTTGAATCGTGACAACCTTCTCTAAATAAAGATGTGATTTATTATGGTTTCCTAATGTTTCGCAAAGTTACAAAGCAGAAGATGACACAAAAGCCTCATGGGCGTCGGGCGTCTGACTTTTTTTACGGTTTTACTTCAGCAAATTGTGATTGGTCCAAAATTAGGGGCTATTTTCAACTAAAAACTAAACTTTTTATGCATTTTGTCATTTACATGACAATGCCATTTTGGGGGTCTGAACCTTTTGAAAACGGGTTTCAAAGTGCAGTTTATGAAAACAATACTGTTATTGTATCCTTGTAAACTACAAAAACCCGAATTTGGGAAACGGTGATGTCATGCACATGCGTATTATATGTTCAGTCTATAGGTGCGTGGTTCAGTCTATAGGTTGTGTTTCTTTACAAAGAGACATCGCCAACTACTGGCCTGGCATGCATAATACATTTTTTTTTGTCATTTTCTCCATCGTTTGAACTGAGATCGTTTTGACATGGGTGTCATCTGTACGTGAAAAATGTGAAGGAAAAACGTTTCCATTTTTCGTACATCGTTGTCGTGTACCCTACCTTGACCCTACCGATCAAGTCATAGACTGTGATTATCGTTATTATTGAATCTGATACTGATATGCGGCCGATTGATCGGCGCATCCCTAGCTTAAAATTGTGTCTTTGTCTATCTGTTGAATGTAATGAAATCAAGAATGGTTGGAAATATCCTGTAATTTCATTGGACAGAAGGTGTGGGAATCATAACTCCTAACTAGTCTTTGGAGCACTGAATACATCCAGTATCAACAGCACACATCCTTCATAACCTAATCTGTTGAGGACATTTAATTTTCCAATGATATAAATAGCGATCTGCTAAAGATTTATGCTTCAAACTGTAACTTCTCCCTGTGCTTTGTAATTGCACAGATAAGCATAGTTTCATACATGTGGGCAGACTTGGTAAACGTGAAAGAATAAATCCATAAGAGAATGTCAAACAGTTTACCATAAAATACCCCACTTCTTAACCTACATTCAAGTAGGGGTATCTCAGAACTGTTATTTGTCAAGTTTAGGTAAATACAGAGGAACACCTCTGCAAAAACTTCTCTAATGCATACTGTTCTTTATCTGAGTATGCAGTTAGTGGTCAAATTGTTAACCTTTCCATACATTTCCAATAAGCTGGATATTTTACATTCCTCCATGCACGCATGTTAAGGCAGTGGATAGTCCCTTTTACTCTAAAAGCAATGCACGTTAAACAGAATAATTCCGAGTGCTGTTAGTAGGCATGTTGAAAATGCCATGAGCTGTTCTGAATGTAAGTTAATTTGGTTTTATTAAATAAAGATGTTCAAAAAGAGTCTGCTGTACTTTGCCTGGAACTATGTGTTTTTCTTATTGAAACATCAGCTCTTTTTATTGAATATATGGCTGGGAAGCATACACTTTGATCTTGAGTTGTTTGTGTCAGTGGATGCCGTTCATATGACTTTTCCCCCTCATTCCAGAGTTTGTTCTTATCTTTGAAGGACAGATAAATGTTCATCGTCTCATCCTTCATTGTGGCTGGAGGATAGAACCATCTGTATTCTAATAAGTATGTCTTTGTGCTGAGGTGCAGTAAATGCAGCTTTCAGGTTACATTTTTGGCAGGAGTGACTTAACACAGAATTGCTAGTCCATATGTTCAGGCTGAATTTATGATCCCATTCCTCTGCCAAGTAAATCCTGAGAGCATTCAGTTGGTATTTTTTGTGGTTTTGAGATAAACATCTAGAAACACGTTTACAGAATAAACTGTCATGTGAAGAAAATGGACATATATAAATACACAATGAGCAAATAGAGTCATGATGAATAGCTTTGGTTTTATATGATTTAAAAAACAGTTTGTTAACATTGAGGCTCTTGCTTTAATTTCCATTGCTGTTCATTTACAGTATTTTAGTGCACTGTGAGCTTTGCTTGCTGGGGCCAAATGGCCTTTATCTTAAAAGAGTGCCTAAAAAAGACTTTATCGTTCAGACAGCTTGTTATACCGACAACTTTGAGTGGACATCATGTTTCAGGAGCTCTTCCAAGTCATTCCGAAGGGGTGCAGGGGTCAGAGTTTAGGGTCACAAAGCTGTCACATTTTATTGGGGCAGTTACGACTTTGGTGGCCAAGATGTTCTTAATATTTTTTGAAAGAAGTCTCTTATGGCTGCATATTATTACAATTTGATATGAATGGTGGGCATAGTTGTGACAACTTACCCCATAAATTGTGACCATTTAGGCATGTTGTCACATTTTTTTCCTGGGCATTAATGATGACTAGGACTATGTATTTGCAAATATAGTAATTCCCTTTTAAAAATAAATCTACCTTGAGAAATATTCACTGGAGTGAGAAAATATGTTAGGCCCTGTTTACACCTGGTATTAAGATGCGTTTTGGTCGATCTGATCACAAGGGGACAAGGCTAAAATAGGGGTAAACAGGCTCTAAAATGTTTTGAGCTTGTCCACTTTCAACCACTTTCAGAGGTAGTCAAAATCACAATCGACCGGACTGCTTTCGTAGTGTAAACATTAATGTGGTTGAAAGCGTTTGAACAGCCGCAAACTTACTCTCCCACTAGCGTAATGTATAAACATTATGGGAAGCGCGCTAGTCAGAGGTGGGGTTGAAGGCGCAAAATGTACCAAGCACAATGTTCTCTCACTATTCCTGTTTTCTAAAACATACTCACCATATTTTGCAGCTATTTGAAAATAAAGCGTCTTTGGTCGTGTTCACATGTAAATTGTGCACGCTTATTTTTTTCCATTAGATCAAAAGATCTGAAAAAGCCCATACATTTACCCACCTATACAGTCCCTGACAAAAGTCTTGTCGCTTGTGTACAAATTGACCTGAAGTGCCGCTGAAATATATTTCTTATCAAGATTTTTCTACAAGAAATGGCTCATTTTAATCCCAACAGCTTTTGTAATAATGTTTCAGTGCAAAATGAAACTGTCAAAAAATATTCTAATATTCACAGCTTGGTAAATCCCATTGAGTCAATTTTTGCAAAGACATAAGTGTTGTCGCCTTGTCATATGAGCTTCACCTGTGACTAATAATGGATCAATTAGGTCTCTGGTGTGTATAAAAAGAACCCCAGTGCACTAGACCTTCACATCAACTGCAAATAGACCTCTGCAAACATGCCTAAGATTCTCCCTGAGACTAAAGTTTTGATTATCAAGAGGCTGAAGACCAGATCCACTGCTGATGTGGCAGACACCTTCAATGTGTCTCAGCGTCAAGTACAGAGGATAAAAAAAGATTTGAAGAGGCTGGACGTTTATGACAAGCCCAGGTCAGGCAGACCCTGCAAGACAACTGCTCGAGAGGACCGTTTGTTGGCTCGAAAATCCAAGGCCAGCCCATTTTCCACTGCAGCAGAGCTCCACGAGACCTGGTCACCTGAAGTCCCTGTGTCAACCAGAACAGTTTGTCGGATTCTGTCTCGAAATGGCCTCCATGGTCGAATCAGTGCCCAGAAGGCAGCACTAAACAAAAGACAATTGAAAAACCGTGTGGCATTTGCCAAAGCCCACAGCCTGCTAAAAGGATGGACGCTGGAAAAGTGGCAGAAGGATTTTTCAGACGAATCTTCTGTTGAATTACACCACAGTCGCCGCAAATATTGCAGGAGGTCTACTGGAACCGCATGGATCCGAGATTCACCCAGAAAACAGTGAAGATTGGTGGGGGAAAAATCATGGTCTGGAGTTACATCCAGTATGGGGGTGTCAGAGATCTGCAGGGTGGAAGGCAACATCAATAGTCTAAAATACCAAGAAATCTTAGCTACCTCTTATATTCCCAACCATAAAAGAGGCCAAATTCTGCAGCAGGATGGTGCTCCATCGCATACTTCCATCTCCACATAAAAGTTCCTCAAGGCAAAGAAGATCAAGATGCTCCAGGATTGGCCAGCCCAGTCACCAGACATGAACATCATTGAGCATATGTGGGGTAGGATGAAAGAGGAAGCATGGAAGACGAAACCAAAGAATATTGATGAACTCTGGGAGGCATGCAAGACTGCTTTCTTTGCTATTCCTGATGCCTTCATCAATAAATTGTATGAATCCTTGCCAAACCACATGGATGCAGTCCTTCAAGCTAATGGAAGTCATACAAGATATTAAATTTGGATCTCACAGCACCACTACTTAATTTGCTGACATATTTTTGTATTTGCAGTAAATTTGTTCAATTTCTGTATAGGCGACAACACTTTTGTCTTGCCAAAATTTGACCTTTCTGTCTTGATTAAATGATAAATCTTATTTCAGTGCATTAAACGTCATTTGGGAGGGTTTTAGCTTTTCATATGAGCTATTTCTAACACCAATTGATGAATTAAAAATCAGGTTAATAGCAGGTGTTTCTACAAAATAGATAAGTGACACGACTTTTGTCAGGGACTGTAGACCCTACCCTCAGAAAAACCAGGACAGAAGGTTGAAAGTGGACAAGAGACAGATTAAAACACCAGGTGTAAACAGGAATGTGTCTCCCTCATTTACTTGTGATTTGATCAACCAAACGCATCTTAATACCAGGTGTAAACAGGGCCTTAGATTCTGCTGCAGAATTGGAGATGTGTTTGCGTGTGTATGTTTATATAATCTAGTCATCAACCTCAATTAGAGTCATTTTAAATGATGGAAACATCTAAACTAAATTAGATTAGGCAGTGTTTTGAGACATTCAAGGCTAATTTATGGCACATAAGATCAAACGACATTATTAATGTTATTTTATAATGCAAGCAGCATTATAAACAAGGTTTTCTCATCGGCTTGATGGCGTCCCTGTGGTGCTGCAGACTGCTCATGTTGTGTTCATAGATTTAGTTATGCTAATTATATGGTTCTCATGCTAGCTACATGTGAAGGACTTGACATTTGTTTCATCACAAGCTAAAAAGTGAATGCCAGGTATTCTGCTTGTGTTGGAAACCGAAATTGTCAGGCAATAGATTATTAAGTGCGACAGCTTCTAGCCATAGCTTTTGCGAATCTCTGGAGCCATGTGCAAAGGACAAGCTAATGTGTAACACTGTCTAGTCTTCCTTTAACTAGGATTGATTGGTTTTCTTGTTAATTAGTCTGTTATTTTAAGTTATATGCATTCCTCATCAGAATTCCCTTCTGCACACCGGTTCTCGGGAAACTACACAGTGAAACCTTAACCTCCCAAGCTACTACAAGCTAGTTAACTATTAAAGCGCTTTAACAAAGCAATATCTTTTTAGATGATGTGTTTATCTGGCATAACAACTAAATTATGATGACAGTATAACATTTAAATTTGCAGCAAAATATGTTGCAGTTGCAGAGATTTATGTTATACATTTTTTTTTTTATGTAAATTGATTCACAAAAATGAACTGAACTTCTCAAAGAACAGATATGCATCGCTTTGATGTACAGTACCATTCAAAATGTCTGCAGGGTTAAGATTTTTTTAATGATTTTGATTATGTACAACCAAGACTATTTATTTGATCAAAATACAGATTTTTTTTTTAATATTGTGAACAGTTATTACAGTTTAAAATAAATGTTTTCTCTTTTTAAAGTGTAAAAGTGTCAATGCTGAATTTTAATGTCACATGATCCTTCTGAAATCATTCTAATAATATGATTTGATGCTCAAGAAACATTTATGATTATTATCAATGTTGAAAACATTAGAAACGGTGATACATGTTTTTCAGGATTCTCTGATGAATGGAAATTCAAAAGAACAATATAATTATTTTGTAACTTTTTGACTGTATTTATATTTTAATTAATTTAGTTGATCCTTGCTGAATAAAATTATGAATTTATTTCAAACAAAAGGAAAAAGGGTAACATTTTACAATAAGGTTTCATTTGTTAACATTAGGTAACTAACATGAACTAACCATGAGCAATCCATTGTTACAGTATTTATTAATCTTTGTTAATGTTAGTTAATAGAAATACAGCTGTTCATTGTTGGTTCATGGTAGTTCACAGTGCATTAACTAATGTTAACAAATACAACATTTGATTTTAATATTGGATTAGTAAATGTTGAAATTAACTGACAAATAGTTCTGTTTCACTGCTGCGCACACACTTTCATCCTCTGATATATCCCATCTCATATCCTCCCATGACTGTTCTGAAAGCTTTCTCAAGTAGTGTCACAGATCATAATGGGGTTATGTAGTGTCTGGACTCCAGTGAAGCTTGTAGATGGAGCTATTAGATTTAGAGAAAAATGGCTTCATTGGCAAAATGGGAGAGATTGTGCGAGATTTCTCATTGGGTCAGAGGCCCTCCATGGACCTTTCCCACAACAATAGAGCCTCAGAGTGCCAATAGACAGTGTGCTCAATTCATTCTGTAATGGATCAACTGAGAGGGCAATCCCTGCGATTGCCAAGATGACTTGACTGTCAGAAAAAAGAAAAAAAAATGGAAGTGATGTGTTGAGAATCTCAGCAAGGATGTCCTTTGTGCCTGTATTGTGCCTCCAAGGTTAAACTGCTTTGCTAGGGGTAAATTGCTGATGTCATATTGGATCATGCTTCTTTCTTCCATTGTATTGGCAAAAGATGCTGTGAAGGTTTCCAATTGCACTGAACTGTATTACAGCCTGTCAAGCTCTCTAGTGTCCAATAAAATGTTCAAGCCAACACATTTTTACAATAGGCTTATTTGGCATAATTTGGTCATGTGGCGTTTTGATTGCTGACGTTTGGCAAGTGCAAGATTGGTGAATGATGCTGGTGATTTTGCATTTTCTGTCAGGATTAAGAAGAGACTAGTAGGGGCTCTTAAAGCTTTAGGATAAACTGATTACAGCTCACATGTTATTTAAAGTGCTTGATTAGAAATTGCATTCTGAGACAGCCTTGGATTAAAATGCTAAATCTAACATCAAGTTAAAACCAGCAGAACAAGTTACAACCCTCAAGTTGAGAGGGTTAATTTTTTTTTATTTCAGTTCAGTTTAATATGCTTTGGGCCCTATTTTAATTATCTGACCGCATGGTCTGAAGTGCACAGCGCAGGTCCACTTTTGCTAGTTTAACGACAGAAAAAAAAAAAAACGGTTAGCGTGCCTGGGTGCATGGTCCAAAGGGGTTGTACCTAGTTTGCACCTAGTTCTGATCTTCTCTCACTTTATATTGTTAACTCTATTCTAAATAAACTACAACAAAACATATTTATTTTGTCCTGTTCCTTAGCTCCGTCGCACATACCTGACTCAAATGCTCATTCATTATGCGGTTCATTATGTGGTTCTTTGTTCTCTCAGGTGTAAATCACTGCAATATTCATGATCGGTCACGCCTCCTTGCTTTGCAAAAAACAGTGTCTTACAAAATTAAAATCAATATATTGTTTTATGTGAATGAGCAGGCACAATGATTCTCACATCAGTTTAAAGCAAAAACTCCAGGCAACAACACCCATAGCCAAAAGTCTTATGGACAAGTCTTGCCTTTAATATGTTTATAAAAAAGCACAAACGTCAGAGCATGTCAAAACTTCTAAAGGGCCCCAAAACTGTGCAGTCCTCTAGGGGTTAAAGGGATAGTTCACCCAAAATTGAAAATTAGCCCATGATTTACTCACCCTCAAGCCATAGGTGTATATGACATTCTTCTTTCAGATGAATAAAAGTTGAGTTATATTAAAAAAAAGTCCTGGCTCTTCCAAACTTTACAAAGGCCTTCTGAAATAAATTGTTGCATTTGTGCAAGAAAAATATCCATATTTAAAACTTTTTGAATTAAAGTTCCAGCCTATTGCCTTCCGTGGAAAAGTGTTGAAAGTGCCTTCTCGGAGTTCAAGATGCAGCCGAAACTTTACTTAATAAAGTTTTAAAAATTGAAATTTTTCTTACACAAACGCATCAATTCAATTCATTTGACGGACAGATGCTGTTTTATGGACTTCAAAAAAAGAGCAACAGTTACTGCCATTATAAAGCTTGGAAGAGCCAGGACTTTTTTTTAATATAACTCAACTTTTATTTGTCTGAAAGAAGAATGTCATATACATGAGGGTGAGTAAATCATGGGCTAATTTTCATTTTTGGGTGAACTAACCCTTTGAGTCATGGGTTTGTTTTGGGCATAATGTGCAGTAAACCAATCAGAGTCTCATCTCCCATTCCCCTTAAAAGCCAGTTGCACTTTAGACCAGGTTTTTGTTGGTCAATGGTGCAGTCGCTTTCAGTTGCCTCAAAATAACAATGCGCCTTAACACCTCGTTTTCAGATCAGTACGCCCATAGGCGAACAGATGGGCACGAGTGCATTTGCTATTTAAACAACGTGGCGCTGGATGAGAAAATAATAACTGTGTCAGGCTGAAACTAGCAAAAAACACTTGCGTTGCGCCTGCTGTTGCATTGCGCTGGGTGTATGATAGGGCCCATTTAATATTTCAATTTCTATTGAAAGGTGATGAATAGTTAAATAATGCAACAAACAATTAAGCAGTTTTCAAGAACATTTCATAGTTTTAAAAGGTCATTTGTTATTTAGAAATACCTCATATACTTTCAGCATGAAAAGTATATGAAATATGCCTTGGTCAGCTGTAATTTGAGAAGGGACCTCAGGGCTTATCATGAGCCCTTAATTCATATTTTGATGAGTGGCTTTGAAGTTTAACATCACATTTGTGTTTTCAGTAATAAATCCACCCAAAAAAGTTATATAGCACCTGTAATAGTTTACATTTTTGCTTTAACCAACCTATTTAGTTTTGAAGAGGACAAGAACGCCAGTATGGATCAATAGATAATCAGGCACTGTATTTAAAATGCTAATATTTAACAATGTGGCCTTTTAAGATCTTCAACATATTACAGCAGGCTAGTAAAACATTGACCACATACTAATGTCAAGGTTGGGTTGACATTGGGTTGACATGCCACAGGTCATCAGCAGTGTGTGACATGGAATCGACTGACATAACATGTTTGTTTTTGTTTTTTTGCCCAAAAATTTACTTTCAGTAAATAAGAAGAACAAAGCATACTATTTATTATGTACTATTTCACATTTTTTATATGTATCATACTTTTTCCAATCCAGGATACTCTCCCCAAGGAAATGATGCGTCAGTAAATAAGTTGCATCCAGTTACTTTAAAACGGTGTTATTGATTCTGTCTGTCCTAGACCAAGTAATTATGATGCTGTCAAAAATGGAAGCACTTTTCAGTTGCAAAAATATTGCAAGTCTCTATGATAGTTATTAGTGTCAAATATCTGGTTGTTGTATTCATGTACAAGAGCAGACACACATGGCCTCAGGGACTTCTGAAGTCTCATTTTATCCCGACACACATCTGGATTCTGGCATTAGAATTTATTGCCTGCTGTCAGAAAAGCAACAGTCCAGGATTTTGGTTTCCCTAAAGTGGTTTTTCACAAGCCCAACATGTATCAGAAAACCTCAGTCTCGTGTTGATGTGGCCATTAGCCATTCGGAACGCTGGTTTAGCATGTCTGTTTACACAGCAGCACCTGAACATGTGCAGGAATGCGAGGTGAGCTCCAAAAGCTCCTCCTTTCCTAAGCTTGTCATTATTCTGTCATGATCTAAAGACATGAGTTGCTCTTTGAATAGTGAAACTCCGAAGTAGTTCTCCTGTGTTTAGTTGAATCTACCCTAAGGTTCACAAGCTAAACGTTATCCACTAGAAATGCATTTCACACCAAAACCAAACGTAAGGTGTTTTCTTTTCTAATCCTTTCATGTTTATCAAAGGCAAGAGGGGTTTTGTTTCAACTCATACCAAAAGCACCATCTGAAGAACTTAATGATGAATATATGTAAGCCCCTAAAGGTCTTTGATCCTTGTTTGATAAATAAGACCATGTGGTTGTGAGTTATATGCTTGGTAGTCTTTTTCAGAACATTTACAAAGTCAAGTCATGGTTCAAAACATGTATGAAAGCAGCTCAAAGTTCTAGAAGTTGACATCATCCTTAATGTTTCTGTAAATTCTTACAAAACACACATTAAAGCATTAGTATAATGAACACTTTGTTTCGTTAGGGTTTTTTTGTTTTGTTTTGAAAGCTGTTTTACTTTCCTTTTAGTTTTTTTCTACTGTTTTGTATTTCGTTTTTAATTGGTTTTTCTTTTAATTATGTTTGTTTTTTAATGCTGTTTTGATTGTTTTGTTTGTTTTTCTTTTTCGCAATACTTTGCTTTGTTTTGTTTTTCTTTAAATGTTGTTTTGTTTTGTATTATGTTTGTTTTGCTTTTTTGTTTTGTTTTGTTTTTCTTTAAATGTTGTTTTGTTTTGTATTATGTTTGTTTTGCTTTTTTGTTTTGTTTTGTTTTTCTTTAAATGTTGTTTTGTTTTGTATTATGTTTGTTTTGCTTTTTTGTTTTGTTTTGTTTTTCTTTTAATGCTGTTTTGTTTTAGCTTTCTTTTAATTTTGCTGCTTTGTCTCACAAAACAAAATCATCTTCTGTGTGATAGAAAAAAAGAAGGTACGTTTTTACCAAGAAACACACTGTACAACTATACAACTTCTCTATATTTGAAAAAAGCAGATGCAGTGTGTTTGTCTGTGTGTGTGTGTGTGTAGGCAGGAAGGGTCTCAAGCTGTCCAGCTGTAACCTCACACCTCTCATGGCATATCAGCACATGGAGCCTGTGATGTTTCCATGTCTTGCTTATCTTCACAACTAGCTAAATATGTCTGTGCTGAGTGATATTAGCATGAGTTTGAAGGTTTCTATCCATAGTTCTTTAGGGCAAGCCTTTGATCTCAGCCAGCAGTCTTGAAGTAGTATCCAGTGATGTTTTTTGGTTTTATTTTAATCTCATCCAAAATAAAAGTTTGTGTTTACATAATATGTGTGTGTGTGTGTGCAGTGTGTATAGTTATTACGTATATATTGAATACACACACATACATATATGTATTTAATAAATATTTGCATGTATATATAATTTATATTATATATAAACATCCTTTTTTTTGTTTATATATACAACATATACAAGTTGTATTATATATATATATGTATATATATATATATATATATATATATATATATATATATATATATATATATATATATATATATATATATATATATATATATATATATACATATATATATACATATACATAGTTATACACAGATATAAACACAAACTTTTATTTTGGATGTGATTAATCTCAACAGCAAATTTTAATATTTTGTGTCAACTGTTGACAACATGGCTTTTATTTTGGAGAAGCCTAAATTTGGCATGAAACTTAGAAACTTAGTATGTCTTAGGTCAAAACAAGTTTTATATCCTCTTGAGTGAAGTATAAAGAACTTATTGGTGCCTCTTATGGGTCTTACAAAATCTGTTTTTTAGGGTGTTCACATAGTATAAAGCATTTACATTTTTCTTTTAAAAATATCAGTGCATTACATAGTAAATAACATTCTCAAGAAGGTAATCTGGGAACAATAAAAAAGGGGTCACTTTCACTTTTTTTCGCTTGTCACTTTTTTTGAACATTTTTACTGGACAATGAGTGTATATCCTTGTTAAATCTGAAGGGCTGTATTTTGGTCCTGGAAGTCCCAAATATGAGCCACATGAAATTCATTATTCTTTAGAGAGTCAGCTGTTTGTTTTATTCACATATTTTTCTTCTGGAAAAAAAAACACACAAAAAAAACCTTTAGCTCACTAAAGATACTATAGACATCCAATAATAATACTTTCTCTCAGGATTTCACAACTAAAATCAAGAATCACTGCTTGATTTCCCATCACAGCTAAATGTTGAACACTTTTTACACAACAATAATTGTTTGAGCAGACTAATAAAGTGCTTTTTAACCTGGCCAGAGCCTGCTGCCCATCCCTGATCATTTACTTTTAATGTGTAATTGTTCTTTGTAAAGTCCATTTATATTCTTTTCCTTTCCTTCCACAGAAGAAAGTGGAGTGTCGCTGTTGCAATTAATTGGCGATCCTCCACCATCTGGCATCGTCAAAGACCTTCATCATGACAACAACCCCGGCTATGTGTTTGGCCCAAACTCCAATGTGGGACAGTCAGCTGCGGCCCACCTGCCCAACCCTTTCTTCCGTGATTTCTCCCTCATCTTCAACATAAAGCCGGAGTCCCCCGATCCAGGTGTCATCTTCTCCATCACTGACCCAACCCAGAACATCATGTATGTTGGTGTTAAGCTGTCGGCAGTAGAGAGGGGCAAGCAGAATATTATCTTCTACTACACCGAGCCTGACTCGCAGAGTTCATACGAGGCGGCCAGATTCTCTGTGCCCTCTATGATGGACACCTGGACCCGGTTTTCCATCAGTGTTTTGAATGAGAAGGTCTCCCTCTACTTCAACTGTGACTCAGATCCTCAGGTCATCAATTTTGAGCGGTCCCCTGATGATATGGACCTGGATGCCAGGGCTGGAGTGTTTATTGGCCATGCCAGTGGAGCAGACCCAGATAAATTTTTGGTACGTACAAAGGCCACAGTTTGATATAATGGTATCCCAGTGATAACAAATCAAATTAAGGTTATCTTAGGCTAGAAAAGGGAAAGTGCAATAAACATCTCTGTGGTTGAGTGACTCCTGCATGATTTGATTGCACAAATTGGCCTGTTTAAAAAAACAACCTACGTTTTGTGGTTGTAAAAAAAAGTCCACTCATCTTTCCTTGTTTGAGTTGAGTAGGTAATTGCTTTAGGAAACCACAGGGGAGCAATTAGCTCCTGCTAGTTTTGTGTGGCAGTGTCCAGCAGCTGACCCCACAGCTTGATCTCAGATCAGTGAAACCAGTCGACCGCTGCCCTATTCTTTCTTCACTATTCTTTATTTTAATTTTATTTATTTATTTATTTATTTATCATTTACTTATTTTGTATTAATTTATATATATATTTATATATATATATATATTTATATATATATATATATATATATATATATATATATATATATATATATATATATATATATATATATATATATATATATATATTACTTATGAATCTATCTATCCAAAACTATCTATCTATCTATCTATCTATCTATCTATCTATCTATCTATCTATCTATCTATCTATCTATCTATCTATCTATCTATCTATCTATCTATCTATCTATCTATCCATCCATCTATCTATCTATCTATCTATCTATCTATCTATCTATCTATCTATCTATCTATCTATCTATCTATCTATCTATCTATCTATCTATCTATCTATCTATCTATCTATCTATCTATCTATCTATCTATCTATCTATCTATCTATCTATCTATCTATCTATCTATCTATCTATCTATCTATCTATCTATCTATCTATCTATCTATCTATCTATCTATTTATCTATGTATGTGTGTATATATATGTATGTATGTATGTGTTTATATATATATGGCCAATACCATCCCTACAGTGAAGCATGGTGGTGGCAGCATCATGCTGTGGGGATGTTTTTCAGCGGCTGGAACTGGGAGACTAGTCAGGATCGAGGGACAGATGAATGCTGCAATGCACAGAGAAATCCTTGATGAAAACCTGCTCCAGAGCTCTCTGGGGCAAAGGTTCATCTTTCAACATGACAACGACCCTAAGCACAGAGCCAAGATAACAAAGGAGTGGCTACGGGACAACATTGTGCCTCAATCAAGTGCCTTTAAATACCTTAATATTAAACAAATCATCCAGGAATAAATACATAAATATATAGGCAATTAAATTACATAAAACAATTAATTAACATGTAAAGTAAATAAAAATACAATGGCGCTATAAACTTAATATTTATCATAATTAACAACAGCTCAAATAAGCCAGCAGATTCTTTACCAGCTGCTGTGCTTCTACAGCAGCCCAACTGATCTGTGAAGTAATGGGACTGAATATCCTGCCTTGTGTTCAGCAGTCATGTTAGTGCTTTCAAGCATATTGTTCAAGAACCATAGTGAGGCAACTGAGGCAGCAGGAATGCCTCACATTTCCCAGAGCTCATAATGTCCACTCAAAAGCAGATGGATCTTGTTCAGTTCAGTATGACTCCTTGTTTCATGTGGCTTCCATATCCTGTGGGAACTCCACCATAAGTAGATGGCCATCATAATTACAGACCTGATTAGGCAGGATATGATTGCTATTCCATCCCACTCATTAAGAGCATGTGCTTATCTGCACAACTGTGGCGCAATCGGGTCTGTAAATCTGACCCTGTGTTGAGGCTGTAAGAGGTTCTCTGTGCAGGTCACAGTGTGACACAAAAGCGCAATTAAGACATCTTAAAGCTTCCTTCACTGCATTCTGCATTCTTTGACCTTAGTGCGTGAGACATGAGAGGGGAAGTCCTGTCAGATCTTACCAGCAACTTAGCCAGAATAACTACTACCCCAAATAAAGGGATCTTGAATGGAGATCAACTTAAAGGGATAGTGCAACCAAAAATTAAATGAATCCCTCATACTGCACAAAACCTGTATGATTTTCTTACTTTCAAATGGAAAGGATGGGATGATGTTCATGCTGTTCTTAATGAACATAAATGGCTAGGCAGTCATGCACCAAAAAAATTACATGAAGCACAACCAAAGTACTCTTACAGTAGTCCATACACTATATTTCACATATTCTGGAGCAATATGATAGATTTGTGTGAGGAACAAACTAAAATTGAACTCATCATATAAATTTGCCACCTTATTAGTGATTAACAGCTTGTTGGTCCTCCTCAAAGTTATCATATGGCTTCAGAAGACTTCAAATGGATTACTTTTAGTCATTTCTGGAGCTTGACAGCTCTTGATCCCCATTCACTTTTCATTGTATGGAAAAGAGCAGCGTCAACACTCTGCTAAACATTTCCTTTTGTGTTCCAGAGAAGAAAGTAAGTCAGAGAGGTTTGGAACAACATGAGAATGATTGATTAAACGATGGCTGAATTTTTTATATATTTTTTTTAGATCAACTATTCATTTAATGAGACATGTATGTTAGCCATTGAAAGTAGAAATGTGATGTTTTGGTGGATTGTATTGAATGTTATCCCCATCTGCTTTGAAATTGTGCCACACACCATAAAAGGGAAATCCCACATGGATACAGATAGCCATGTGTTTGAAAAGTAAGATAGCAGACACACGTTGTTATCTGACTGCCAGCATTTCTGTCATGGAAGGCAATATGATGAGAGAGCAGTGGATTTAGTCTCTAATGAGCTGCCATTCAACATCAACTATATGTCACCACACCTGCCATTACCATCAAAATAGGCTTACCAATCTTTGCTTGTATATTCTAGGGTACTATCAGTGATCTGAGGGTGGTGGGAGACCCTGGGGCGGCTGCACGGCACTGTGAAGAAGATGAAGATGACTATGATGCGGTAAGACTTAAAGAGCATACGTTCTCTAATGAGAGCAAATGTGTTTTCACACCTGGTTCACTTGTTTTGGAACCTGATGCATTTTTTTCCCTCAGTTTGGAATTTTTAAGCATATATGAACACTGCAATCACGCTCAGATCTGCACCAATATCTTGGCCTGATTCAAAATGAACTCTGGTAAAGTGTTGTAAAAAGCAGCAGTGTTTGATTTTTTGGTTGAGAACATCACAACATTTATTTCCATCAAGAGGAGCATCAATGTTTGGTCAAGATCTTGTATTGACAATGCAAGAGTCGAGCACTCTGTAAAGTTTCCTCCAGCACATCCTATATAGGGTTGGAGAACTGTTGCCAAACATATAACATGTTCATATTCATAGTTGTGTGTGTAATGACAGCTACAGATAAAGCTATAATAAACTTGCGGAGCTGACTTGACAGTCCATTTTGAAGGATGACACAACATAAACAGGTGTACTCTGACTAATGAGAAGTCTTACTACAAAAACACATTTTGGTACATTTGGTACATCGCTTTGAAATGTTGCCATGTAAAAGTGAACCAAACCAAGAAGAACATACAAAAATGTGACATGTTTATACCCTGTTTAATCAAATGATCTAAAGGTCTAAAATAATAATTTTCACTCATTTCTCAATTATGTCTCAGCTAATTGAGAATGGGAAATAGCTTCATAAATGCTTCTCATTATAGCTACACACACTATATTAAGTTGGGCGGTTCTGAAATGGCTGATTAAACCAAAGCATAGCTAATGCAGTGAGGTGAGAAGCACTGAAATTGTTCTCTGGGAGATCAGTGGTAAAAATCAAGGCCTCTTAAATATCCGCAAACTCAAACTAGTGTATTGTCTTTTGTAAAAAGGAAAGCTTGAAGATGCGTGTTCGGTTTTTAATGCTCTCCCAGTTATTGTGTAGTCTTTTTTAAGTGAGACCAGAGTGACATGAATAGAGCGCCTGGTGCATTGTTTCCTCCAGGTGACTCATCTAGATTTGATGCGGCATCACTGTACATCACTGTACATCCAAAGCAACAGTGCATTCAAGGTATACATTTAATCAGTTCTTTGTTTCCTGGGAATTTAAACAATGTCCTAACAAAGCAGCTTAATGTACATTAAACACAATCCTTAAATGAATAATTTATCCCAAAATGAAAATGTTGTCATTATTTTCTTATCCTATGTTTTTTTTCCCAACCCCGCTTTATTTTATTTCTCCCTTGAAACACAGAACAAGATGTGTAAACAGATTGTCTGAGATCTTTTCCAGACGACAAAATTTCAACTATACTGCTCAGCTCCAAAAAACATCATGAAATCATCACAAAAGTTTTTCCATGTGGCCTATATTCCAAGTCATCTGAAGCCATACGATAGCTTTACTGTACTGTATGTGAGGAACACATTATGCATTTACAAAATCTATGATGAACCTGATGCAACGCATCAAAAGGTGCCATTTTTTTTACTTTCACACAAGTCTAAAAGAGATTTAGGAGCTCAGGCAGAGATGAAGATTATTGTAACGATACCCTCATGTCACGATTCAATACATATCACGATACTGATCTCACGATACAAGATCATTGCGATACTCCAAGACAAACATGTATGGTAAAAGGTTAACAAAAAATGGACTGTTGATTAAAATGCTACATTTGGTATAACATTGGGGATGTAAATGAATAGGCTTGCACTTGATGCTGGTAACTCAATGCACAGGACAATGATGACACCAGAATAAAATGATTCATGATTCTGAAGCTGAAAATACAGAATTATTTTAGACAGATTTGCTTGCACTCTGTCACTGACTAGATATAATTAAAATAATGAAGGCCACTTTTTACTGGTAACAGGACATTTGGAATTATCAGGACCCACACATATTCCCCCATTGCATTATTATACATTATAGTCAACATTATATATAGAAGTTTAATGTAGCACTGACACTAAAACGGCAAACTTGATTTATTTCCTCAGACAGTAATTTTAATTTTGGGTGTACCATACACAATACCGATTGTCACTATCCACCATACAAATTGTTGAATTTTTGTATTGTGATATATTGTGACATGATATATTGTTACACCCCTAGATATAATTTTTAACATATCATTTGGTGTTTTATGGAAGAACAAAAAAAAAGGGGTTTGGAATGACATGAGGGTGAGTAACCGTTCCTTTAAAGGAATACTTGGAGTGTTTGTCAACTGATTGCTATCTATCTGCGGCTGATGGTGCTTGGAATTCACTTCCATTCATTTTCAAGAAAGGAATGTGTCGCCTCAAGCTAGGTTTTCCACAGGAGAAAACTTTAATGCCTATCAGTTTGACCTATGACGTACTAAATACCCTCCAGCTGTATAGAAAGAAGTGTGATGAAATTACCCTTTTTCATTGTTAACACTCATTGTTAAGAGAATTTATGTTGTTTTCCATTTGAATCTGCAGGGATCAGGTGATTATGGAGCAAGTGGAGATGGAGGCCGACCACCATCAGTCCAGGTATACCTTCATTTTCCTTGTTATGCTTTGGTTGGTAACCACGGGGTAGTCATGACCTAATGGTTAAAGAGTGACTGGTAACGTGAAATTTTTGGGTTCAATTCTCAATACCAGCAGGAAATGACTAAGGTGCCCTTTAGCAAGGCAACTTACCCCCAGTTGCTTCCTGGGCGCTTCAGCAAACGGCTGCCCACACGGTGTGTGTGTGTGTCCACTTAAATTAAATGGGTTAAATGCAGAGGACAAATTCCAAGTATGGTTACTATACTTGGCCTTCATGTCATGCTGACCTCACATTTGGAAACATGTTGTGCGATTTAATGTCTACATTCAAAACATCTAATGATGATCCCGAGGTTCCGGGCTATTTACACAGCAGCGATCTGTGAGTTCTAGCAGGTCTGTCCTTGTACACTTGCTCATCTTGGGGAAAGTCCCGGATGAACGCTATTATCTCCAGACCAATCACAGATGTTAAAGCCCATCTTCCCATGCCTTGTGTTACTAATCCAGAAATAGGCCATGTGGAAATTGAAATGAACCCTTGCTACTGATGTGTGAGGCCCTGTCTGAGCATGCCAGAGCTAATTACAATGGAAAGAAACCAGGTGGCTCTTAGGTGTAGACTGCAAGGATCGTCAACCATAAGAGTCAGCTTGCTTTTTGTTTGAGTGGTTCATCAGTGCAATTTGAAGACATTTAGGATGTTTTTTTATTTTGTATTTGAGTATATTGTACTTGTTTGGAGGTTGCTGTTTCTTTCCTTCCACTTACAAGAATTTATTGCCATTATATTTGTTTTATCATCTTTAGACGTGCCCGGTCTCACGAAAATGCGTATAAATAGTACAAGTGTGCAATCTCGTAGAATGTATACGCCAAAACTCATTTTGGCGTGCATATGGTACGCCGTTTTTGCCGTGCATATGATACGCACTTTATGGCGTATTATATGTACGAACCCCCCACACCCCCACCCTACCCAAAAGCATGTCATATACACACCATAAAGTGCGTATCATATGCACGCCAAAAACGGCGTACCATATGCACGCCAAAACTCATTTTGGCGTATACATTCTACGAGATTACACTTGCGTACTATTTATACGCATTGTCATGAGATCGTGTTGCTTTAGACAGCTGCTGCAAAACATGCATGTATTCATTTAAATCTAACCGAGCAATTTTAAATTACATGGCTTTTGTTTGCTTTTACAGTATGCAACGCATTTTAACATGCTGTGACAGAGACAGCATTTTCCGAAGTGTTGTCAAGTAAAAGTTCCTTTGTCTTACCGTGGAATCCATTTTGAAGGATGCCACATTCCCCCTAGGACATTTTCCACGCTTGTTTCACAGTCAATCCAACTCTGCTTGGATGTTGGAAAGTGCATTTGAGGAGAGGGCACCTGGTGGACATGCATTCTTGCAAACTGTGTTGCATGACAGTCTTGTGTAGGCCTAATTTTGTGTAATCCAATTTAATGAGATTATTATATCTAGTGGAAGAGGAGTAGTCTTGTGAGCGCACTTAACATTTTGACTTCATTACACTTCTTCTATGAAAAAGAAAATAGAATTTTAGCATGTCTTCAATGCTCAATTTTTATATCTATCTGTTCTCATATTCATTAAGGATACCTATAGAGAAGCCTGTATACATACAGGTGGTCTACAAGTCTGAGACGATAAGTGACATTTAAATTTAAGCATTTGGTAAGCATTATTTTATTTAAAATACTTTTGTATTGCAAATTCTAATGCAAATTCTAATAAATAAAATAATAATTGGAGTGAAAAAACAGAATTATGGAATACAAATGGAATTTAATACTACAATATTACAGTATATATACAATGCATTGTGCATTATTCAGTCAATTCTATGCCATTAATTAGAATTCAAGTTTAAATTGTGTATCCCAGATTTTAAGAATTTTGAATCATTATATAATATAGACCAGGATGTGAGGGACACAATACTAGGGGTACATAAAAAACAAACAAAAAAACAAATTAAATAATTTTTAATTTTCACAGTATGACTGGGTCTTTACTCCCATACTCTCTAGACTCCTATAACAAGTTTATTAAAGTGTACCATCCTTAGAACAATCCAGTACATCCAGTACATTCCAAGTGAGATCTAAATTGCTCTCTTGGAAGACCATGATGCAAAAAACATGTGGCAGCAAAGAATGGCCCCTTTTTGATTGCACAAGGAAATATCCTTCTGTGCGTTATGATCTGTCCATATCCACAACTCCTCCACCATAACTCAGTGTAATGTGTTCAAGGTCAGAGTGGTTGCCGAGAGTCTTCCATCTCCGCAGTAGTGACCGTGATGGCAGATGTTTAGCAGCCCCTCCTCATCTAGCCGGACAGCCCCCACCTGCCCACCCCTGACCTCAATCTTTAGACCCCGGGACCCGTGGCCTGCATTCCCCAAGACGATCGTTCTCTTGCTCCAGAAATACACGCTGTCAGCATCCTCTCACACTGGCCACCAGAGCACTCCTTGTCCTCTCGGCAAAGTCTCCTTTTTCTCAATCCCGGCGTGAAATCTGAGGATCAGAGTGTTCTAGAACCTGATGCCTGGTATTTCATCAGTGGGTTCTGTCGTTTCAGCAGCGCGTGTTTTGTAAAGTGCAAGGTCAGGCCCTCTTTGTGTCTGCGCTTCAAACGGCCAGCCCTGGCAGCTTTTCTTCAAGGAGCTTTGTGAACTGTTAGCTGTATTTCTGAATCTCTCTCCCGGTTGATTGAACGCGGTGTGTGTGTATACATATATCTGGGCAGTCAGCGTCACGGTTCTTTGATTTGTTATATCAAGTGTCGTCTAGTGTTTTAAAATGGTAATGGTAATATCTGAGGTCACAAAAGGTCATAGTGTTTGTACACAATCAGAGAAATGAAATGAAAATGTGTGGTAACAGATATGAATGGAATAAGCAGTGATGTACTTCTTTAAATTATTTAAGATCATATTCTTTAAGAACGCAAGAAATCAAAATTTGGATTTCTGTGGCATTTTGTCCATGTCTATTAAAGGCAATTTATATTCTAGAGTTCCCCTAAACATACACTGTAAAACATTAAATGATCAATAAGTTATGACAACGTATGTTTTAACATTGCTTTAACTCATCAAATAAGTTCAATTATAAACGTTAAGCAATTTTCAACTTTTTTATACATTTTACAAGATTCAACTCATTGTTTTAAGTCAATGTAACTTAAATAACTTAAACATACAAGTTGATTGTACTCAAATGTAAGGCTTCAACTTTTTTCTTTTTCTTTTTTGCAGCATAGAACAGTAGAAATATCGAAATGCCCTAAAACAAGATCCACCTAAGAAGCAAACATCTAGACATATTAAGATTTTGGATTTTTATGTTTTTATTAAGCAAGGATGTATTAAATATTTTAACAATATTACAGTTTTTACTGTATTTTTGATCAAATAAATGCAGCCTTAGTGAGTACCCCAAGATAAAATACACATATTAACAAGCTAAAACAGGCTATAATATATATTTACAACAGTTTTGCAAATTTGTCCTTTTAGGGATTTTGCATTTTTATTGGAAAACAAGACAAGGCACTCTTTAAGAATATATATATATATATATATATATATATATATATATATATATATATATATATATATATATATATATATATATATATATATATATATATATATATATATATATCAATATACATGCTGTTGTTTATGTACATTTTGCAGTTTATTTATGTTAATTGTTAAAATAATGATATGTATTACTTTCAGCCGACACCTCCCTCCTCTCGGCCGATCCAGCAGCCACCGGTGTCCAGCAGAAAGCAGACTGGTGAGCTTTCTCTGTTCAATGTCAGGTCTGAACTGGCCTGTCTATAAAATATCAGCTAGTCTGACAGCACAGCTCATCATCAGTAGCATTTACTGCTCTGTTGAACTCTTAAGTGGCTCTTTTTCTTCTTTTGTTGCTTTTGTAAGCTATTGTTGTTTAATATACAACTTTCTTTATGCAGATAGTCATTTTGTTCATGAAAGAAGATATTTGGGTTGCATATTTAGATTACACCACTAGTTGCAATCAGCAAGTTAAGTTTAACTCACCCAGCATACTTACCCCAACTGGTCAACCAGGTCTAAGCTAGTGTTTTTAGCAGGTTATTGAAGGCAACAAGATTTAAATATTAATTTGAGGTTTAGTAATGTTAGTAATCATTGTAATCGTTAGAAATTGTGTGTTTATGGAAGGAGCCACTGTGGTATTTGGCTCCCTCTACTGGTGGAAAACAAAGAGAAAATGTATTTTTACATTTAATTGCATTTAATTCTTAAAAGGTGTGTTATTCTGACTTTATAATAGATGGTTTAAACCCAAGGATGGATTATGGCTCATGCCAAAGGGGCAATAATGCAGTTTTGATGTATAGAAAACTACATTTGTCATTCTTGAATAAAGTAATTGTGACTTTTTAAATTTACAGTTATAATTTTGTGATATAAAGTCACAATTATGAGAGATAAAGGTTTTATATCACAATTACAGAAAGTAAAGTCACATATTAATGCATTTTTTGAATATATTTTAGAATACAATTTTTGGGGGTTGTTGTTAGTACCTGCAACGTGGTGTGTGGGACAATAAGGGAGGCTGATTGACCATAATCCATTCTTACTTCAACAATAATCCATTCTTGCTTCAATAATCTTCTACAGTATTTTTAAATGGTTTTCTATGTGAACTTTCCTCAAAATGAGCTGAATTGGTAAGTTTTAATGAACATTAGGATCAGTCGATTCCTCTCGGCAAACTTCTGGCTCCTCCGGTGGTTCTCGAAAAACATCTGGTTCATATGGGGATTCCCGAAAAACTTCTGTCTCCTACGGTGATTCTCGACAAACATCTGGCTCATATGGTGATTCTGAACAAACCTCCGGTTCATATGGTGATTCCCAACGAACCTCTGGCTCCTATAGTGGTTCTCGACAATCATCGGGCACGTATGGTGGCTCTCGACAAACTCTTGACTCAGTTGGTGTTAGCAAGCAAACTTTGGGGTCGTTTGATGATTCTAGAAAAGCTTCAAACTCAGCTGACAACTCTCTAAGAACGTCGGGCTCGGCTGATTATGGAATACGGTATTCTGTGGAGTCCAGACTGGGTTCTGCAGGTGCAACAGGTGGGTCGCTTAGAAGGAGATGAAAATCTCTTAAATGGACATGGAAATTCTGGATAGAAAATCTCAGCAGAATTTCTACATGATGCTTTGCATGAAATGCTGGCAAAAAAGCTGTGGATGCCCAAGGACTGCAGCAAACTGGGTGCAAGTCATAGTGTTGCCGCTTATGTATGTTTATTGCACATATGTATGTTTGTTGCACATATGTATATTTGTTGGTAAATGCTAGCATCATTGATATATTGTATTTGTATTGACAGATTGCTTATTCAGCTGCTTCTAGAAGCTTCTGCTTGTAGGCATATTCTTACATGAATATGTGGAGTTTGGCCTATCTTCCTTGAATATTGTCATGGTTGTTTTTATTTTTTACTTCAACTAGATAAGTATGTTAGGTTGAAAATAACAGAAACACTCCCAGGTCACGTTTTACAAAAAATAAAAAGAAGACATTATAAGCCTTCTCAGGAAAATGTAGATCTACATTCTGACATTATTTTCATAACAATTAAGCACATTTTCCCCTAATTTTCTTATCGCAATATGTCTGTATGTATGATTCACCTTTCCCATGCGTGTATGTTTTATCAGTTGGATTCTTGTTGATATAAATGAAATAAATGTCACACCAAATACTAGCATAATGGACAAGTACTTAGATGAAAGTATATGTAATTATTTTTTAGCATTATTTATCAGCGTTTACAAAATCATAGTGTTCTTTAGAATAAAAGACCATGTATTTTCTTTACTTTTATTTTGGAGTGAAATATGCACAGATATGTTTTGGTAAATGTAAAACATAAGATTAATGCCTGATTTTTATATTCATAAAGTCATTTTCAAATTTACAGATATTACCGGTGCAAGAGGAGAGAAAGGAGACACAGGAGAGAAGGGTGCCAAAGGTGACAGGGGCCTTATGGGGCCAAAGGGCGATTCAGGATCTGGATCTGTGTCTGGTGGTGCTGCGAAAGGAGACAAGGTCTGTTGAGTAGAGTGATCCTCACTGAGTTTTTCTGAACATCTCTGTTTCCATCCATCCATCCATCCATCCATCCATACATCCGTGTATTTGATTCAGGGCCCTTTTTCTTTGGTTATGTCCTTCAAAATTCGCAGTAATGTGTAAATGTCAACGATGGGGAGCTTGAATGTTCAGCCATCTGTTAGCGTGGTGCGAGTGACAGACAGGTCGATCATTTTTGTCTGTCTGTTTTCACAGGGTGTCGCAGGGGAGAAAGGAATGAAGGTTTGTTGTGATGCTTATACCTAGACATAACTGTGACAATGTGAATTAAAGGAATAGTTTGTGTTGAATCTCAAGTATATATATAAGTTGAATAAGTCGAATCACAAAATTTGTTAATATGCAAACAGAAGAACATCTCATTTTGTCTTTTATGAAATTAGTCAAATATTTGTGCTAAAAATGACAAAATTATGGGGTGAATCTGTTTTATGCATATCCATTTACAAATATTTATGAAATTTTTCTCACAAGTAAGGCTCACCCATGCTCAAATCTGTTACCTTTTGGTTTCAGGGCAATTCTGGTTTTGGTTATCCTGGATCAAAGGGTGACCGTGGTCCCGCTGGGCCTCCAGGGCCTCCCGGTCCCCCTGGACCTAGTGCGGAGGTAGAGGTGAGAGGCGATGGGTCACTTGTTCAAAAGGTGGCAGGACCAAGAGGACCACCTGGACCACCAGGACCCGCTGGCCCTGCTGGAACTGATGGGGAGCCGGTGAGTAGCACGCAGAGAAAGGAATGGTTCATTTACTGCCTCTATTTTCTATTATCAAATGCATTTACATTTAAAAGGAACAGCGCTGTACCATATTTAAGGCGCATGTCAGAAGTGGTCTTGTATTTGCCATTGATGTGTTAGGACAGTAATAGATCCCTATGGTGTTCCCCATCACAAGCAGTGAATGATATTAATACAGGTTTAAGATATGCATCATTGCAAACACAAAGGCACATTGTGTTTCTGTCCTTGAGACTATGCATAATGCATTGGGCATTGGTCATATCTGAACAAAACTAATATTCTATCCTCTCTTTTATAGGGTGACCCTGGTGAAGATGGAAAAGCTGTAAGTAATGCATTTCATAAACTCTCTTATAAAACAGACCTGGGTCAAGAATATTTCTCAATATATCTGAAAGACATTATTCTTCTGAAATTGTATCAGCTTGTGTATTTGGCAGGAACAGTACTGTTGTTGATTTTGTGTAATTGTGTTTGCATTCATGCGCTTCACGTACAAATTATTACAAATCTATTTTTGTAACAGGGCCAAGTTGGACCTCGCGGTTTTCCAGGGACTCCTGGACCCAAAGGAGATAAAGTAAGTACTGCTGGTGTTATAATAAGTCAGTGAAAATTGACAGTCTTGTTTAACATTTACAATTTAATTGTGAATGCCTTTATATTCCAGATCAGTTGTTTGACATCTTTTTATGTTTTCGTTTTAGGGAGACCGCGGTGAAAGTCAGCCAGGACCCCGTGGGCCTCCAGGGCCTCCTGGCCCACCAGGACCCGCCTCTGGCTCTGATAGGCCTGTGAGTTCATTATTAGTCGTATGTTTTTATGATCCATTTACTATCGAAAAACTGGTTTATAAAACATTCATTCCTCTGTTTTCATTTTTCAGACATTTGTGGACATGGAGAGTTCTGGATTTGATATGGACAGTGTGCGGGTATGTCCTGTGGACACTATATTAACTTATAGTATTAATTCAGATCGCATGTTGATCAACTAACAGTCGTTTTGGAACCCCACAAATGTCATTCATTGTCGATATTCCTTGATTTTACTTTATGCACACTACTGTTCAAAAGATTGGATTTATTTGATCAATAATACTGTAAAAACAGTAATATTATAAAATATATTATTCCTATTTAAATTAACATTTCTATTTTAGTATATTTGAAAATTCTGTGATCATAAAAAGTAGATTTTTTCAGCATCATTACTCCAGTCTTCAGTGTCACATGATCCTTCAGAAATCATTCTAATATGCTGATTTGGTGCTCAAGAAACCTTTTATTATTATGGATATGAAAACTATTCTGATGCCTAATATTTTTGTGGAAATCACTCACTTTTGATCAACACTCACTTTTGATCAACTTAATGCATCCTTGCCTAAATAACAGCACTCCTTTCTTTTAAAACATAAAACATTTTTTTACTGACCACAAACTTTTTGAACAGTTGTGTACATCATAAGAGTACAGCAGTGATATGGCCAAAAATGAACACGAAATCTATATTATATATATACTATATATTTTAAAACTACTCTTTATTGTCTGAACATGACAAACAGTTCACATTTTTTAATTATTTACACTTTTCAAGTAATTAAAAAAAAAAAAAAAAAATATATATATATATATATATATATCTTAATCGAAAAAAGAAAAATGTATTTGGTATTTGTATGAAAAACTGTAGCCTAAATACATTTAATATAAATGCACAAATGCTATAGCTCAGTCACAAAAAATACTCTAATTATATTCCATTACTCCTTTAATACATTTAATACATGTCTACTTAAATAATATAATACAATTCAATATGTATATCCCACATTTCTATGCTACAATACCATGGTGCAGTTAGTGCTACTATAGTAAATCCATGGTAAATGATGGCGATTTGTAGATTAAAAGCCTTTTGACTGTATCGTTGCGCACAGTGTTTTTCTTGCTTGTCAGCGCTGTTTCATATGGCTTTAAACTAGTTTAAATAATTAGACATTTGTGTTCTTCGCTGAATTCAACCTCACTGGACTTCAAGTGCATTTTGTGATTCACTGGATCTCACGGCGCTGTTTAGTGGTCACGTGACCGAGAGTGTGGTCCGGTTCACATGAGTAGAGCTGTTTTGTTACACATTGGCACATAAAAGTGACTGAACACTCTTGATATCGTATTATTGAGAATATTATTATATCGCGATAATTATAAATGCAATTTTATCACCTAGCCCTAGTTTGTATGTTAGGGAGCAGAATGTAGTGATTTTTATTAACATTTTTTTGTAATTTTTCACTTTGTAACAATATTGGTTTATAGGCAATGCCCGGTTTGCCCGGCCCACCTGGTCCTCCTGGTCCCCCCGGTCCCCCTGGCCTTGCGTCTTCAGGCTCTGGTGGTTTTGGGCCTCCTGGTCCTCCTGGCCAAAATGGAGCTCCAGGTCAACCGGTAAGTCTAAGGAGACATGATACATTTATAACATTAGTTTGAATATGTTGTGTCGGAATAAAGTGTTAATTAGTCAGAGACGCAGCCTTGTGGCTATTGTGTGTTCTCTGATGCATTGCATAGTGTGTAGTCCCACCCCTCCCTCTCGTTTCATGTCATAAAAAGCCTATAATATAATTATATTGTTTCTAATAGGGACTTCCAGGTCTACCAGGTGCTGACGGAAAACCAGGCTTACCTGGTCCAAGAGGAGAGCAGGTATGAAGTAGTGGATTGAAACTTCAGAACTCCAACCTCTTCCAGGAAAACCTAAAACATAACAGGGAATTTAACGTTGTGATTTATAGGCCTGGAAAAGTCTTAGAAATGTATAAAATCTTGCTCTAAAACATTTAATCTAAATGTAGCTGTTTGTGAGTGCTTTTGTAGAGTAAGCATGCTCGCTGGCCAAAGTTATAGCATCTGTTTGTTTATTGATCTTACTGGAGACATTTGTGTGTCTATGTATACATTTTAAATCCATGAATTCACTTGACATCAGGGCTATCTGTAAAATTACTAAGTCCAGGGACAAAATAATATACGCCCTCGTCACAGTCTGACATACAACTATAATCTCTATACAATGATTTCTAAAACATCATTATGCTACAATCACAAATGACTAACAAGGTCATGGAAAAGTCATGATAATCCATTGGTAAAAGTGTGGGAACCCTGTCTATATATAGACAGCTATGCTGGACATTTAATGGATTTGGACTTGCATAATTCAGCTCTGTTGAGATCCATGTAATGGTAGCTATCTTTAGACACTGGACTGATTTTGTGCTCCACAGGGTGATGCCGGTGAGCTGGGCCTACCTGGACCGGTGGGAGAGAAGGTCAGTTTGCGTAATGTAGTGAGAAACTGTTGCACAGTATGCACATATTCATATATCACATTTCTGTTCTGTACAGCTGAACATACGATGAATAATAGGCAGACATAATGTTCTACCCAGGAGTGACACAGCAAGATCCAGGGAGAAGTAGTTTGTCTTCACAATAACAATCTCTAAACATGTCTGATGTATAGTTATGTGAAGTAAGATATTGTACCAGTGAGATTTGACAGTCATTGTCAGAACTACAAGCCTATAGAACTAAAGAATATCCTGTCTTTCGTCACTTTAGGGAACTTTTTATTATTATAAAATAATAATAATAATAATAATAATTTTATTCAGAACTATCTATAGATTATCTTTTACAGACTTATTTTCCTAGATGCTACCTTTCAGTCTTAAAATATGAAAATCCATAATAAAATATTATATTTAATTGTAATACATATTTAATAAAATACTAAAACATGTTAAAATACTTTAAAAATAGGATAATCCAAATGAAGTGAAAGTGATTTTGCTATTTATTTTATGAAAATTATTTATTTACATACTGTACCAACAATTCTTTTCATAAACAACGTTACGCTTGGATACGCTAGGTAAACGCTAGGATAAATATTATTTAATAATAGATTTTTTTTAATTGTTCATTATTTCCAATCAAGCTGCCAAATTATTATAAAAACAAAACAAATTTTATAACTGTAATTTCCACCATAAAATGCTCTCAAACACAATGCATATTTTGAGATGTAGAGCAGATTATTATGATTAATAATGCCCATTGTTGAAGAAAAATGTAAGAATAATGCTGCTTTATTGTGTCACGCCTATTTAGGGAATGGTGTTGTATGGAAAGCTGTTTCAGAAAACATCTTTTCTGAAAAAGTCCAACCCACGGAGGATTCTTTTATGTTTCTGTCTCTGTAGCAAAACTCCTACTTTCCCAGCTATCTCTATGATCTTCTCTCCTACTATACCTCATCCTTCTCCTTTAAAGCTGCAGGGTGGCAGGTAGCAAGTCTTGAGTGTGGCAATCGATTTTCTTCACAAGCATCTCAACTTTCTACTCTACAGTTTTACTGCTTGAAATGTAGCATCATTATTGTACTGGTGGTAGTGTGGACTTTTTGTGGCATTGCTTTGTAGATGCTTTGTGTGATTGTGTTCTCTGCAAACTAACATATTTTGCTCCTGGAATTTTGTTGTCTTAACAAGCTAACTGCATGCGTTGTTTTATTCATCTTACTCCTTGTCTTTAAAGGGCACCACAGGTTCTCCTGGTTCCCCTGGCCTCCCAGGGCAGGGTGGGCTTGCTGGTCTCCCAGGACCAATGGGACCCGTCGGACCACCAGGGCCACCTGGTCCTCCTGGCCCAGGCTATCATGTTGGTTTTGTAAGTATTAGTCAATCATCCTTTGTGCTTCGCTGTCTTTTAGGAAATCCTCAAAATATTGTGTTCTCTGTGTGTTCAGGATGATATGGAGGGCTCTGGCATTCACTTCAGTTCAGTTCCTGGAGTAAGAGGACCAGTAGGAATCCAGGTTCATTTTTCTCTCTTGTACCTTTATTTAGCCATTTTGATTTTTATTAGTTCATTTAATGCAATCCTATTTCATTTTAGGGACCTCCTGGTATCCCAGGACCACAAGTAAGACTATTTATTCATTTAAATGTGATATAATTATAAGATATAAATGTGATATAATTAAAAAGATATCATTTTCAGTTGAGGATTGTGTAATTTATTCATATCTTGTTTCTCAGGGTAAGCCTGGTTTCCCAGGATTTCCTGGTGAGAAGGGCAGTGAAGGACCTCAGGGACAAGATGGCCGCCCTGGTTTGGATGGCTTCCCTGGACCACAGGTGCTCTTCATTTTAAGTGTGTTCACACATGACATGTTTTGTTCTATTAAAACATAAAAAGATGGGTCTCGGTCTACTTCCACACAAACTCTGGTGTGGTTCGAATGAAATATGAATGCAACACAGACCAAAGACATGTAAACAAACCAAAAATGATCTAACAATGTGACCCTTTTTTTTCACAGTCGCGATGTTGCCAATAACTGTTCCATACAGGCATCAGAACAGCATCTCCTCACAGCAGATTTTCATTTGTGTGTGTGACAGAGGGTTTTTTGACTCCTTTGCGCATTTTATAAGCTCTTCATGAGTTCTCAGCTGGTCAAAGTACCATCATATGTAGGCTGCACACATACAACAGGCGCGTTTAGCCCAGCTCAGCATGGTTTTGGATGTTCGGCTAGTTCCGTTGTGAAATATACGTCATAAAAGCCGATCAAGTGGTTTATGAACATTTCATTTTGCCTTTAGGTTCGGTATCTTTAGGTTCAGTGTAAAAAATGCTAATGTGAATTCTAAGAGGGGGTCCAGACCAAACGAACCAAGCGGACTGAACTACAAGTGTGAACACACCCTAAAACTCTTGTGTAAATGTACTAAATAGCCAGTCTGATGTGCAGTACTTCGGGCTGATATCAGTGTTTTGCATTTGCCTGCAGGGACCAAAGGGCGATAGGGGAGACCGAGGCGAGAGGGTGAGTTTACTTCTGTCTAAAGTAAATCAATGTAATATCTAGGACTTTGCAAATCACTTACTTGATCATTTGCTTAGGGTGAGCCTGGACGAGATGGAAGTGGTCTTCCAGGTCCACCCGGCCCCCCTGGACAACCTGGACAAGTTATTTATCGTTATTCTGAAAATGTAAGTCTTCATATTTATATTGCCTTTTTTGTTTGCCTATAATATTCATGTTTTAATTAAGCTGTTTATCATTTTTCTGTACAGTATGATGAACCTGGAGGAGCAGGGCCTCAGGTATGAAAGTCCTGCCTCTAATAGTCCCTTGTTACTACATTAGGAGACCAGAAATTCCTTTGTGGGCATTCAAAAACATAACATAACATTTACTATTAACATCAAATTTTCGAATATCTATATATCGTTTGTGTGGTTTTCAGGGTGGGGCTGGTGTTCCCGGTCAAGCAGGATTCCCAGTAAGTCCTGTATAACTTTATTTGTTTAACACTGTATTAAAAGTAATGAATAAAGACAAAACAATTTTATTTTTTTTGCTATGGATTTATTTTGTATTATGCAAAGCAGGGAAATACCCTTAGCTATGGTAATGTTTAGTTCATAGTTAGTTCAGTTCATTTGCTATTAAAATTATATACAAATTATTATAATCTAAATAAACAATTTTAACAGTAGATGTGTAGACTGTTCACGGCTTCCAAGCAACATTGCAATTTGGAGCATTATTAATATAGACTTGTGTACATTTATCTTACCCACTGTCTCTTTATCCAATCAGGGCCCAGTTGGACCAAAGGGTGACAGAGGAGAACCTGGTTCACCAGGCTATGGCATCAAGGTTTGTAAGCAGAAACCAACACTCAAAGCTTAATATAAACTGTTTAAAAACCTCAACAGCTCACTGCTGCAACCTTACTTTGTTTGCAGGGAGAAAAAGGAGAAGCTGGACTTATTGTTGGACCTGATGGAAACCCACTTTACCTTGGTGGATTGGCAGGGCAAAAGGTCTTTTATTTAATTATTTTGTTGTTTTTTATTTATTATATATTATTTACTTTATTTTATTTATAACCATATTTGTGTTGATTCATAGTTTTGATGACTCAACTTAGGAAAACACTAGTAGCTTACAAAAAAATGAATTTGTATTTCACTCTCTGTAGGGTGAGAGGGGGATTCCTGGACCGGTCGGACCTCCTGTATGTTTGTATTTGTTACATCTTTTTTTGAATTCAAAGTTAAGAGATAAACAGTTCTATCATGCCCCTAATTTGTGAAAAGAACATTCTGTTCATCTAAGTCATATCTCATGTTTCAGGGTCCAGCTGGAGCTCCTGGTTTTAAAGGTGAATTTGGAATGCCAGGCAGACCCGTAAGTCTCTCAAAAAATAACTTTTATCAACAGAAACATATATGTTGACAGGCAACAGCATACTTAACTGAATATGTAATTGACTAGTACTTAATAATCTTCATTTTATGACTGTAGGGCCGCCCAGGTGTGAATGGATACAAAGGAGAGAAGGGAGACTCAGGGTCAGGCTCTGGATATAGTTACCCAGTAAGTACACCGTGCAGTTTGTTCTAACAGTGGTTGGTATATAAATAGCCTGTCCTCATAAGTTATTTTGTGTCTTTTTAAGGGTCCCCCTGGTCCCCCAGGACCCCCTGGTCCCCCCGGACCTGCTGTGCCCTTGGACAGATTTGGCGTAAGTGCTTTTTTTGTCTAATAAGCAGTAATTCATGCATGAAATGTTGCAAAATGAGCTCCATATGGTGGCTATGTTGAATTGAAGTGATCATGATTGCAGCAGCAGTAATTTGCAATCTCCTTTTCCATTTCAGAGATATGAAGATTATTCAAGGCAATATCCAGGTAAGTTGTTAGCCATTCATGTCACAGCAGATGGTCAAAAGAGATTTTATAAAAGTGTCACGAAAGTCAACATGAAATCAATACGTACCCAACTTTCTTAAAGACCTTATTGAGCAAGATTTATCTGTGCATGTTTTTCTAAAAAAAAAGACATTTAAAAATTTGCTCTGCCTCTTAAACATTTTTCTTTACTGTTGATGTAATGAATCCCTCTTGTAATGCATTTTTCAGTGTCTATTCTGGTCCAATTATTTCCAAAAATCAAGTCCCAACCTACTTTTTTCCCCTTCAATGCCTTGTTTCTCTCAAACATTCTCAACATTGAGAACTGCATTTTATGATGATTTTAATGCATAGAACGAGTTCAAATGTCTCATTTGATCACCCATTACTGTGAATTTTTGACTGCTTTGAACAATGCATTTTTTTTTCTTTAGCTACAAAAGGAGATAAAGGGGACCAGGGAGCTCCTGGCATTCCCGGATCGCAAGGTAAAATTTACCACTGTTACTGTTTCTAGACATTCAGGGCCGTCGGCAGTCGGGAATAACAACGCGGTCCCTGTAAATTTTGGTCTCTGTCTAAAGTACCCTGACTTACTAGCTTGACATCATTATCAAATCATTGTAAAAGGTATTGTGATATGTAATGCTTTTTTTTTTTTTTTGTGACAGGTTTTTCCTCAAACTTTGATATCTATGCCCTCAAGGTATGAATACATTTACATAAATGAAAGTATTTGATGAAACAGTCGTTTGATTATGATTATGAAGTAAACATAACGCACATTATGACACCTGTTTCCTCAGAATGAGATGAAGGGGGAGCGCGGAGAGTCCGGTCTTAAAGGAGAGAAAGGAGAGCCAGGAGGTGGATTTTATGACCCTCGTTTTGGAGCTGTACAGGGACCGCCAGGAAACCCAGGACTTCCTGTAAGGACTAATAGGAGTTTATGGACACAACCTGAATTGAGTACTTACCTACTCTACATATGGATGGTCTCATATTTTCCAGGGACCTAAAGGAGACTCAATCAGAGGTCCCCCTGGGCCGCAGGGCCCACCAGGATCACCTGGGGTTGGTTATGATGGTCGTCCAGGAAACCCAGGACCTCCTGGACCTCCTGGCCCTCCAGGGTCACCGTCATTGCCAGGAGCCTACAGACCATGTCGGACCTGATGAAAATTCAGAATATTCTTGAGGAACTTAAATAACAATCAATGCTGTATGATTTTTGTATGTTTCAGCACTCAGTATTCCTGGACCTCCAGGTCCCCCTGGCTCACCTGGAATTCCAGGCACTGGATCTGGGGTGAGTGAGACATTCATTGAAGACATAACTAATGGAGTGTAACACCTGATAACACCTGACACCTGATACTTTATTCATTGCCCTGGTTTTAAATGTGTCAGCAGGTGACTGTCCTGAGGTCTTATGACATAATGATTGCTACGGCACGCAGACAGACAGAAGGTGCTCTGATTTACATTTTGGACAGAAACGATCTCTACCTCAGAGTTCGGGATGGTGTCAGACAAGTGATGGTACGGTTCTTTAAAACACCTATTCATTTATTTAAAAAAATGCATTTTATGCATAAAATGATTTTAACAATCCTCTTTTACCATAACATTTCTGAATTTAAAAAAATGTATATGGTCAAAAATATTGGTGTAATCAATGTAAAGCTATTCATTAAAGGGGTAATTCAGCGCTGGGAAGATAAATCTGTATTTAAACTTTGAATTTGGTGCCTTCTAGACTGAGAAAACACAGAAAATGTATTTTTGTCTCATGGGGATGAAAGACATCAATTCCCAGAATGCACTTCGCTGCCCTACGGCTCCTACTGGATCACTTGCCCACCGCGTTCATTTTCATAAAATCATTTCATTTAGAGATTGAAACTCCTCCGATGATGCAAAATGACGATATTTGCGTCATCGGAGGGATTTTTCCAGAAATAAAATACATAATTCTCTCGTCTCAGGGTCATATGAGGGGGGAAAGTACGATAATTCGAATATACTCCCGGGTTTCTACTGATACAAAGCTTAATGCTAATCGCTGAAGTAACTCTTTAAGAAAACAAATATTAAAATGCTGAAATTATTAAAAATTATTTAAAAAAAATCTTGTCATAATCATTATTATTTATTTAAAATAACAGTTGAGTAGTTTTATACTAAAATGTTAATATTTAAGAAGGAAAAACAAACAAACATCAGTGTCAGTGTTGTGTAACCAACATACAGGTTGCCATTTTGTTGTCATGTGATAAGAAAACCATAACTGGAAATTAGTTATAAAAAGGACTACTGTAGTCATGACTGGAAGGGTCAGTAAATGTTTTTTTTTTAATATATATCTGATGACTGACCTTTTTTATGGTATAGAATGGTTAGTTCTGGTTGTCATATGGAATAACTATGTATATATAGCTATAACAGTATTTATAAAGAAAAATACTATGAAAAATATGCTTTAAAATGTTTTGAAAAATAATGAAAATATGTTTTATTACACCTTGAATACTTCAAGTTATAAATAAATGTTATCACTTGGCATTATTAGAGCCATTATATCAAAATGATGGTATGATAATCAAAATGACATGTTTTTTGAGAAACATGAATGCAGCGTTTTCTAAGAACATGGTGGATGTGTTTTAAACAAGATTTTTTTTACTCTCCATTTTATCATCTTATCCATATTTGTCATTGACCCATTTCAAGGAGAATATTATAGTGTAGGAATTTACTCTCTCTCTTTTCACATATTAAAACAATTTTCTTTTTATTTGCAGCTTGGAGATTATAAACCTTTCTATGGAGAGCTGGTAAGCAGTGTGAATAAAGCTCTTTTTATGCTTTAACGTTCAAATAAGCACCCACCGTTTAATCAAAGGAAGTTGGAATTAGTGGATGAGCATGTCAATTCCTGAAGGTATGACTGAAGCTTGTTGGCTTTTCCTCCAGGACAATGAGGTGGCAGCGGTCCAGCCGCCCCCTGTTGTTCACTATTCCCAGGACCACACAGCTAATAATGGAGCAGAGCAGATTTCTCCACCGCACCAGCCGATTGAGTTTCCAAGGAGTGAGCCAGAGAATAGAAACCCCAATCCGCCTGACTCCCGTTATCCTGATCCACGATACCCACCCTACACTGATACCAGGTACAATCCTGTACAACCAGAAATCAGATACCTGGGGTTGTTATGATGGTCAGCCCAGGAAACCCAGACCCCTGGACCCTCCTGGACCTCCAGGGTCACCACACAAGCAGGAGCCTACAGGACCAAGTGTACGAAAAAAAAAAAAGAAGTGAAATTCAGAATATTCATCACAATATTTGCAAAGGTCCACTTTGTTTATTTTTTATTTTTGACACCACTTTCTTTCTCTGTGCAGTTGCATCTTATTGCCCTGAATTCTCCACAAGTGGGGAACATGAGAGGCATTCGTGGGGCAGACTTCCTGTGCTTCCAGCAAGCTCGGGCTGTGGGGATGAAGGGAACATTCAGAGCCTTCCTATCTTCTAAACTTCAGGATCTCTACAGTATCGTCCGCAAATCCGACAGAGAGACATTGCCGATTGTTAACCTCAAGGTGTGTAGTCCATTAGACATGCTGATCTTCAGTCCAGATTATCAAAGCTACAAACCATTAGATTACAGTGATATTAACATGGTTAAGGGTGACTTAGGCAGAGCACAGGGTGCTCACACACAGCCTCTCCATTGCTTTCATAAAATGGAAATGATCAGGGCCTGTCCAAACACTGTGTCCTAATTTTCCAATGACAAGTGATTTGTCCTGCAGCTTTGTGAACTCAAATCAGAAGATACAATGTTTAATATACAGTTATGCAGAACCAATAGAGTATCATAATGGGTGGAACCAAAGAATTAAAAATATCATGTTACTTGTTGTCGGAGCTTGATAGGACATTACTTTGGATTTCCATCAAAGAGATGGCTTTTACCACACAGTCCAGTTGAAAATCCATAACGTGCAATGCACAAAATCGAGCTTGCGCTGGTAGAATCAAATAAAAGAGCCCATTACCATGTCTATTTATGGGCTCGTGGAATCATCCATGTTTTCACTGAGTATGATTCGGGCTTCAGAATGCAAAAGTGATCATTTGATCTTGTGGATCATTTAGACAATTCCTCAAGATTTTCTCCTCCAAACTTAACCAATGAACTCATTTGGTGATCACATTTCTTGTCTTTTCATGGCATCAATATTCTCTTGTGCAGGATCAAGTCCTTTTCAGAAGCTGGGAGTCTCTCTTCAGTGACTCAGAGAGCCGGATGAAGGACAATGCTCCTATCTACTCCTTTGATGGCAGAGATGTCCTGAGGGACAGTGCCTGGTGAGTGCCAGTGACTTTGGCTGATCTGTGTGAGCCCCTCAAACATCATCCTGTCAGTTTTCAATCTATCTATCTATCTATCTATCTATCTATCTATCTATCTATCTATCTATCTATCTATCTATCTATCTATCTATCTATCTATCTATCTATCTATCTATCTATCTATCTATCTATCTATCTGTCATTTTTTTTACATAATGGTTTATAATTTTTTTTTTGACTGGTTGAAGTTGAGTTTCATCAATGAAGATGCAATGGGATGTGTTTTAAAAAAGCATTTTTGAAACTGCATCATTTTATGGATATTTGGAACCAGTTGGTTGTTTCAAAAAACCATTATGTGAAAAAAAAAATGAAATTTTTTTCTCAAAAAAAAAAATAATTTTTTTTTTATTGAAAAGAAAGAAATGAACTTATGGATGGGGTGGGTGAAAATATCAGCTTTTTTCATTTTTAACGAGATAGTTGGAATTAGTGGATGACATGCTTCCAGACTCTTCAGGCTAGGTGGCAGCTATGTACACTATTCCCAGGACACACAGCTAAAATACAGACAGATACAAGTGATGGCAAAATAAAGCAGAGTTGTGACATTTAAAAAAAGGTACATATTGTATAAAGTTCATTATTATAATGTAATGATAAAATTTCATTAAAACAATATTTAACTTTCATTAGATTCATTCATTCACACCAACTGAAATATTTCAGTATGTCTTTTATTGTTTTAATACTGATGATTTTGGCATACAGCTCATGAAAACCCAAAATTCTTATCTCAAAAAAATAGCATATCATGAAAAGGTTTTCTAAACGAGCTATTAACCTAATCATCTGAATCAACTAATTAACTCTACCTAAAACATTGCAAAAGATTCTTGAGGCTTTTAAAAACTCCCAGCCTGGTTCATTACTCAAAACCGCAATCATGGGTAAGACTGCCGACCTGACTGCTGTCCAGAAGGCCATCATTGACACCCTCAAGCCACTTTTGAACCAGAAACAGTGGCAGAAGCGCCTGACCTGGGCTACAGAGAAGCAGCACTGGACTGTCGCTCAAATTTTGCATGTCTTTCGGAAATCAAGGTGCCAGAGTCTGGAGGAAGACTGGGGAGAAGGAAATGCCAAAATGCCTGAAGTCCAAGTACCCACAGTCAGTGATGGTCTGGGGTGCCATGTCAGCTGCTGGTGTTGGTCCACTGTGTTTTATCAAGGGCAGGGTCAATGCAGCTAGCTATCAGGAGATTTTGGAGCACTTCATGCTTCCATCTGGTGAAAAGCTTTATGGAGATGAAGATTTCATTTTTCAGCACGACCTGGCACCTGCTCAAAGTGCCAAAACCACTGGTAAATGGTTTACTGACCATGGTATTACTGTGCTCAATTGGCCTGCCAACTCTCCTGACCTGAACCCCATAGAGAATCTGTGGGATATTGTGAAGAGAAAGTTGAGAGAAGCAAGACCCAACACTCTGGATGAGCTTAAGATGTCCTGAAGCATCCTGAGCCTCCATAACACCTCAGCAGTGCCACAGGCTGATTGCCTCCATGCCACGCCGCATTGAAGCAGTCATTTCTGCAAAAGGATTCTCGACCAAGTATTGATAACTGAACATAATTATTTGAAGGTTGACTTTTTTTGTATTAAAAGCACTTTTATTTTATTGGTCGGATGAAATAGATAGGAATTGAGATAGGAATTTTGGGTTTTCATGAGCTGTATGCCAAAATCATCTGTATTAAAACAATAAAAGAGCTGAAATATTTCGGTTGGTGTGCAATGAATCTAAAATATATGAAAGTTTATCATTACATTATGGAAAATAATGAACTTTTATCACAATATGCTAATTTTTTTAGAAGGACCTGCATATGTAAAATAATGCAATCATTAACATAAAACAGCATATAAATCAAAACTGCTGAATGAAATGTCGACCCAGTACGAGGTATAGGACTGTGCAACCTTAGTGTTGATGGACTCAATCTACTCTAGCTATGTTTTGATCATCGTTCTGAATCTGATCGGGTTGTAGTTTTTGACAAAAACGTGTTTTACTCGTTGCCCAAAATGTTGCTTTTTATGAAACCCACATTCAAGTGTTGATAAAAAAAAGAATGCATTAGGCTAGAGTAAAAGAGTTGTTTTTTGTTTGTTTAAAAGCAGAGGCTCTGTTCTTTCTTTTGGTATATTGCATTTTCAGATATTTATACAACAAAATATTCTGGGGGCCATGACAATTTTGTGAAAATGATCAAAAAGGCTGGTGGTGACTTAAAAAAAAACGCTGAGGGAAAAAGAGTTAAGTGCCTCAAACAATATCTTTCAACAATTCAGTGCCCAATCTTTGGCTGGTCCAGTGATTCATTCTTCCATTCTTGTAAACAAAATGTAGTTTCCCAAAACACTGATTAAAATCCTGTGCATCTTGAACCCACAGTCCGCCGATGCGATTTGACTTTGTAATTTTGGAAAGGTCTTGCAGGTTTTAGTGCCGTCAGAGAACCACCTAAACTGATCATTTCTTCTTCCTCTGTCCTGTAGGCCAGAGAAGATGATCTGGCACGGGTCCAGTGGCAGGGGTCACAGGCAGACGGATAACTACTGTGAGACGTGGAGGGCCGGAGACCGCGCAGTGACAGGCTTGGCCTCATCTCTGCAAGCTGGCCAACTCCTCCAGCAGACCTCCAGCAGCTGCTCCAGTTCCTTCATCGTGCTGTGCATCGAGAACAGCTACATGACACAATCCAAGAAATAAAGCCGTCCTAAAGAGCTTTTGAACATTCAACACAACAGTTTATACAGGCTGTTTCACTCCAGTAGATGCCTGTATCTAATGAATGGAGAAAAAAGAAAAAAGAACTGAGTCTGCCTTAAGGAGAATTTGCCAGTCATTTATTCCCTCACCGTAACGCCAAAGAGGCAGGAGGTTGAACGTGGAGGTGTTTGCTCTCTCAGGGCATTGGCACATATTTTTCAGGGGGTTAAACCAGAGAAGTGAGGCCAACTGAGGCAGTGTTTTTAACTGTATCCATATAAAATTTTGTATATGAATTGTTTGTCACCTGTGTTGTTTTATTTTTTTGAAGATGTCTTAATTGGTATATTTAACCAATTTTAGCTATATTGTTTGTGTAACTTTTCTCCTCCCCACTTGTCTGTAACGTATTCATTTTCATCCAATGTGTGTTGGATATATACTGAGGGGCAGACCTGATAGTTTTAGGATTTAAAAAGAGAAAATATTTATTTTGCAATAAAGAGAGCTAAAATATGATTTGAAACAATTAAAATAGAATACTTTTTTCTATTTTAGTGAGCACTTTTTTTTACATACTTCCACAGATAAAAGTGCAAGACTGAAATAGTTAATTGTAGCTAAAAATGCTCACTCTCTCGAAAAATCTCCAGTGGGCAAAGAGAAGATGCCTTGAATAATTAAATACTTGTCCCTCAAAAGAGTTTTTGTACAAAACAAAATGATTTTAAATACTTCTGTTGCATCTATGGGATCACTGTGTTTTTTCTTGTGAGTAATGTGAAATTTCATATGGACTTACTTCTTAGTGTCATTGCTTGTTTTACTCTTCTGGTTGATTCCAGAAGTTTGATTGCAAAGTGGATGATTTAAGTAAAGAGAAGCTGCAAGATTTTTGTAACAAATGTTGATGTAAAAAAAAATCTGTTACTCAAAAATAGCGGTTACACGTCCATAATTCATTGGACATATCATAAAGGCTTTGGTTGCTTTCGGTGCATTTCACTGATGAAACAGCTGCTGTTGTTTAGGAGAGACAGATATGTTTTATGAAGACACTTTATCTTCGATCCATATGGAATTTCAGACACCTAATCCACTATAGTGCTACTGATGTGTTCAGTACAACCCTGTGGGCTTCTAGTCTTTTTTAACCAGTATGTGCTGTACCATGTCTCAGAGGCACTGAATAAATGATTTTGTTTTTGTTTGCCACAATCATTTTGGCACCACTTTTATTCAAATCTGTTTCCTTAAAACCTGATCCTGTCTGCACATATCTTGGACTATGTTGTCTGTTCATTCACAATATTAACATTAGATATCATTCACAAGCCATTTCATATCATGAATGTTTACTGTTCACTGACTGATTGCTAAAAAAAAATAAAGGTACAATTTTTTCCCTCTCACAAGTATGTATTTTAGATTTTAAATTCATAAAAAAGGTTTTCACTTATTGTTTCCTTTGTGAGATTAATTTTTCACCTCTAGCACTCTATGTTTTAAAGAGTATTTCACATAAAAATCACAATTTGCCCTTATTTACTGGTCCATCGACAATTGTATAAAAATAAAAATCTTTAAATGCATGTCAGTTAATTCCTCAAGAAAGTGTTTGTTTGAAAGAAAAAGTTGGTTATATGTTCAAATAATGAATGTTTGAGACACGTACAGCTATGAAGTTCGGTAGACACAATTAACAGCCCAATACTTACAAAAAACGAAGACGAGACGAAATCTGAAAACCAACAAGAAGTGAGATGTTTAAAATTTTCTTCATAAAATTGTGGCAAATTTAGCCATTTCCAGACGATGTACTTTAATCAACTCCGCCTAGAGATTTAATCAGATCAACATCATGTTTGGTCAGTCTAATCTAAAGGCCTTTGCGATGTTAAATTGCGAAGATCTTGAGTTTTCACTGGAGGGTGTGTCCGTGGCGGCCTCACAAATTTTGTTGTTTCGCCAAGAAACAGGAAGCTGTTGTAACTCGGACATACAATGTCCAATCTGCCCCAAACTTCACATGTTTTAGAGTTCTTTCCTGAAGAAATCAACATGCCAATATTCAGTGACAGTCATAGCGCCACCTGTGGGTAACAGGAAATGCCTTGTTTTACATTGTGATTAACTCCTCATTGAGATTTAACCAGAACAACATAATTTTAGGTCAGTCTAATCTAAAGGCCTTGATGATGTTATATTGTGAAGATCTTGAGTTTTCACTGAAGGGTGTGTCCGTTGCGGGCTGTCAAAGTCTGATATTTCGCCATGACACAGGAAGCTGTTGTAGCATGCATTCAATGTCCGATCTGCCCCAAACTTCACATGTTTGATAAAAGTCCTGACCTAAACACATCAACATGCCAATATTCAGTTAGTTATAGCGCCACCTGCTGGCAAAAGAAAATGGCATGCTTTGTACTATAATTCACTCCCAGAAACATTTAAATTTGCCATGAAATCCCAAACATGCTAGAAACACATTAAATCTTGCAAATATTGGCTACGTGCTAATGTATGTGATTTACGCCATTAAACAGGAAGTTGTTGTAACTCAGGCATACAATGCCCGATCTGCCTCAAACTTCACAACTCACGAAACTTTGCACACGCATCAGAAGTGGTGAAAATGTACGTCTGTTATGGGATTCAGAATTAGGCGTGGCAAAATGGCTCGACAGCGCCACCTACAAATTTCAAAGAAATGCCCCTCCTGCTGCGTTTCACATACAGCTATGAAATTCGGTAGACACGTGTAACAGCCCAATACCTACAAATCTTGGTACGAAATCTAAAAACCAACAGGAATTGAGATTTTTTTTCTTTTTCTTTGATAAATTGTTGTAAATTTTGCCATTTCCAGACGTTGTACTTTAATCAACTCCGCCTAGAGATTTCATCAAATCAACATCATGTTTGGTCAGTCTAAACTAAAGGCCTTTGCGACGTTAAATTGCGAAGATCTTGAGTTTTCACTGAAGGGCGTGTCCGTGGCGGCCTCAGAAATTTAATTGTTTCGCCAAGAAACAGGAAGCTGTTGTAACTCGGACATACAATGTCCGATCTGCCCCAAACTTCACATGTTTTATTAGAGTCCTTGTCTGAAGACATCAACATGCTAATATTCAGTGACAGTCATAGCGCCACCTGTGGGCAACAGGAAATGGCATGTTTTACACTGTGATTAACTCCATATTGAGACGTAATCAGATCAACATCTTATTTGGTTAGTCTAATCTAAAGGCCTTTGCGACGTTAAAATTGCGAAGATCTTAAGTTTTCCCTGAAGGGCGTATCCATGGCGGGCTCACAAAGTCTGATGTTTCGCCATGAAACAGGGAAATGTTGTAAGTCAGGCATACAATGTCCGATCTGCCCTAAACGTCACATGTTTGATAAGAGTCCTGACCTAAACACATCTACATGCCAATATTCAGTTATTCATAGCGCCACCTGTTGGCAACAGGAAATGGCATGTTTTATACTATAATTCACTCCCAGAAACACTTTTAAATATGCCATGAAATCCCAAACATGCTAGAAACACATTAAATCTTGCAACATGTGGCTATGTGCTAATGTATGTGATTTACGCCATTAAACAGGAAGTTGTTGATCTGCCTCAAACTTCAAATGTTTGATAATAGTCCTGACCTGAAGACATCTACATGGCAATATTAAGTTATACTCAAAAAAGCCACCTGCTGGCAGAAGGAAGTGTGGCACATTGAAGTGAGTTTGCCATATTTCTCCTATATTGACCGGTTTAAATGCATGTCGCCCACTATTCACTGTTTTCCTGAGGCCACCGGGTAGCGGTGCATGTGCGAGGGCCCTTTCATCGCTGCTAGCAGCTTTAATTTTATTATGTAATTTATTAATGGCAAATGAGTTTTGAGAAAACATGCACCCCTCTTCTGCTTAGAAACCTTGTAAAAATTGAATAGTTACCTGAGATTGGCCAATACACATTTTGAATAGTTAAATATGTGTATTAGATTCAGTGTTGAAAAGAGTTTTGAAGAGTTACAACAAGCAGATGTCACCCATTTGGTGGAATGGCCCTATGCTTTCTATTGGTTTCAGTTAAATTGGGCTGCTTTTGCCATTCATCTACCTTTTTATCTCGTTTATTTTCCTGATTGATTTTATCTTGAGGTGCCACTATTGTTGATCAATACAGTATGCTGTTGTTAGGGATATGAATTTGCACTGGTCACTCAGATGGTAGCTGGTTCTATTTTGGGGGAAGAGTTGTGCATTCAAGCACTTTGACCCAAGAACAAAACCTTGTTTTCTTTAATTTCAGTACAGATCTCAACAAAAACAACAACAGTTAATCATAAAGACAGTCATCCTGCTGAGTTCCTGGTGTGATCCTGCAGTCGATCCATACTCCATCTCAGACTATTTTAAACAGGACTTTTTGGAAGGCATAACATTTTATTCATTTTTGGCACATCATTTTGCTTAATCAATTTTCTAAAATGCCCATGGGTTATTTTAACACAGGCCTGGTCCACCTGACTGAAATACTTGCAGAGGACCTTTAAGTCCTGAGATACAAAAGAGGCCGCTTCACCAGCTCCCTGTCAGCAACCTCTCTGATTTGTGCCTTGAGGCCCTCTCAAGGCCACATCGCTAAATCCTATTGAACAGGCTGTAAAACCCTTCAGGCGGACAGAGAATCAGTGCAAAAGGCACTGAGGAGGGACTGCAATGTCATCAAAGGGGCACGCTGTGCAATTTAGAGACATGCATGAATCAGGACTTTGGGGCCCTTGGCCATAGGCGCACAGAAGACGTCTGCCTGAGAGTATTTCATTGCTTAAACAGCATTTAGTAGAATCGCATAGTTTACAATTCCAGCCATTGAGAATGAAAAGCACTTACGCTGATCAAAAATAGCTTTTCTGTGAACTATAGGTCAGGATTTATACTAAAAGTCACTTCATCTTAATCTGACTGTAAGTTATTCAAAATAATCTGTTTTTATGTGCAGTTCGATAAATGCTCAGGAGGACACATTTGTTCAATAATAAAATGTAGCCTATGTAGAGTTAATTTGCATGCATGTTTATACATACAAGAATGTTACCCATTCTGTGTTTTACTTTCAAGAAATTAGTTTAAACTTACTTTTCGCCTCATCCCTCAAATAATCAGTTTCACACCCATTACGACTCTGAATTTAGATGGCAAGTCTGAAGGTTAGCGTTGGATATTTAAATTTTGATCCAATCAGTAAACACTTAGCCATGACGTAAACCAGAAGTAAGCGACTCCACGAGACACTCCTCTTGGACTCCACAGCAAACGATGGAGATCATGTAAAAAAATAATAATATAAAGACCCCATATTTTATTGTATTTATAAATCAGAAAAAGCAGGAAATCTAATCTGCTTCTAAAGGGTTATTCGCTGACCACAGCTGGTCTGTCAGCACGCGCTTTATTTCTTTTTTTTTTCTCGCGACCGTGAACTCTGTCGAGTAACGTTAGGAGAATAACGTTCATCACGCCCCGTCGAAATCAACTCCAGCACCTGTTACATTACATATTATCTTCTTCATCTCTCTGTTGGAGCTTCATCTGGGATATACAGGTAAATCTATTTTCTTTTTATTATGTATTAGTACATTTTTTCGTATTATTGGTATTGAATATTATTTGGCTTAATTGGCTATTAGGCCTACTTTTATGTCCTTTGCGATTTTTGTTACACCAACATAACTCACAACATGTCACAACAAGTGTCCACACACACACAAAAAAATATTTGGTGATACAAACCACAAACCAGAAATGATCCAGAAAAAAAGTGCATATTAGAAATGTAGGGGTGTCACTCTAAAATATCTAGAGTGCAAAATAGACACAACCACCTCCCCCTCCCCCCATATATGAATAGTGTGACTACAACACAGCACATTTTTGCAAATGTGTGAAACAAAATCAATAATTCAGCCACAATGCAGTAAAAAAAAAAAAAAAAAAACCAAGGAATAGGTTTCACTCTAAAACATCAAGAGTTCAAAAGAGACACAAACACTCAAACACACGCTCATCGCTCATGTAAACACACTGGAGAGAGACACACACACACAAACCACAATAAACACATACAAATGAACTGGTGTGGCTGTATCAATGTGGTAAAATTGAGCCAAAGGTCTCAAATAAGAGGTTAAAATCTATTATTAAATCAGATATATTATACTGTGATAAAACATACCTGTTCGTTTTTGTTACATTTTTATTGAATTTTGATGTTATATGTACAAAATGTTCTCCTCTCTGCTCAGGTTTGAATGTAGTAAAATTAATAAAAAAACTGACACTTCAAATCAACATAATTAAAAAAAAATCTAAACCTTGGCAAAAAGTAGTCTTTGAGAATGTCTAAGTATAAATCCAAATTCACAACTTAATAAAAATAAGTTTTTATGTCTAAAAACACTAGAGAATTTATAAGCCACTTTATATAGAGTTATAGGAACCTGGTGGTCATAACAGGGCATTACATCAGTTTTTCTTTTTTTTTTACTGCCACCAGAGGGTAATAACTACCCTCAAATATTTTTTTTAAATGGCTGATCGCTTCGCTAGATAAAGCCTTGTTTATACTCGACGCGTCCGTACGAGCGCGAGGGTGAAATGACATCAACGCGGAGTGGGCGGTCGTGCGCGTTGGGTGCACGTTTCGCCTGGCGGTGTGCACGTCAAATTTTGTAACTTTGCGCGCCGCTCCGCAACCGAAGATGCACGAATTTGAGGCGAATCTGGCCGAACATGACGTCTCATCACACCGGCACCCAGTTTGCGCATCTAAATCAGTTACTTATATTTACAAATTGAGCCAACAATAGCTAAAAGAAGCATTTTTAATGAAAATAAAGATCCATGTTTAGTAAAAATGTTCACGAAACTAACTGAAAATGTTTATAGAAATTAGAAATGTTTAAGAGATCGTTAATTTAGTTGTATACATGTATACATACATTTTGATCTAATGTCCAAATAAATCATATCAAGGTTTACTGGGTTTTACAAGATTCGTTTGTATTTTTTGGTAAAGTGTACTAAAATAAATAAATATCATCACCCGTGCACATTAGCCCACTTCTTCTCTATAGAACAATTACTCCGAGTCGCCCTCTGTCGTTTCAAAGAATAGCACAACGGCGAGCGCTTCAAGTATAAACGCCTTGTCCGTTTGGGGGAGGAGCGCGAAGTTAGCGGAGCTCGCGCTGCGGAGCCAGGCGCGAGTATAACAGGCCTTTAAGACCCTTATTCATCGTCTGGCATCGTCTAAAGCCCTTTGAAGCTGCACTGAAACCTGCACCTTGGACCTTGAACCGTTTGGGGTCCATTGAAGTCCAGAAAAATCCTGGAATGTTTTCATCAAAAACCTTAATTTCTTTTCGACTGAAGAAAGAAAGACATGGACATCTTGGATGACATGGGGGTGGGTCAAGTCAAGTCAACTTTATTTATATAGCGCTTTTAACAATGCAGATTGTTTCAAAGCAGCTTCACAGTGTTAAACAGAAAAATAATGCAACAGAATATATTTTGATTATCATACAGTAACAATGTGGGCTTTTGATCAGTTATTAGATAAGTAATTTGGTCTATATGGTTAATTTAGTTTAATAATTAGATTTATTTTGAAATATATTTGAAAAATAGTTTTTTTTTTCCCCAACTGAGCAAGCCAAGCCAGAGGCGACAGTGGCAAGGAAACCAAAACCCCATCAGGAGACCTAATGGAGAAAAATAAACCTTGGGAGAAACCAGGCTCAGTCGGGGTGCCAGTTCTCCTCTGGCCAATTAACAAACAGCGTATTATTATTATTAAAGTTATTATTTTAAAGGTCAGAGGTCATAATCGATCTGAATATTCGTAAGATCTGAGGAAACAATCCGGAGACGGGTTTATTGAGGGTGATGTATAGATTAAATAATAATAAAAAATTTGAAATATCGGAGTCATTACGCCAGAGACAGGTTTTTATTGAGGATGCCGTATTGATTAAACAATTACTAAAATGTAATATTCGAAAGATCGCCGGCAACACGCTGGAGACGGGTTGTTTTGAGGATGACATCGATTTAAAGAATTGTTAACTAGGACTATTCAAACAATCGGAGTCATCACGCCGAGACAGGTTTATTGAGGATGCTGTGTGGATGAGGCAGCTTAAGGGGGAGTCTAAATGACACGGTCTCTGCAGACACTTCAGGGTCATGTGTTGGTCACATCTGGGTGCAGGTCCACCGTCTGATCTGGATACGGCCTGGATCCGGCTGACTGCAGTAGACCTCGGGATAAAACAGAGACACTAACATTAGCGTAGATGCCATTCTTTTGATGATGTAACGAGTACATCAGGTGTTATGGGAAGTGTTCCCGGTTCCGGCTGACCTAGATAATGCAGCCTAATAATCATTTAATTGAAAAAGTGCTTTATGTGTATGCCATAGAAAAGAGATGTGTTTTAAGTCTAGATTTAAACTGACAGAGTGTGTCTGCTTCCCGAAACAATGCTAGGAAGACTGTTCCAGAGTTTAGGTGCTAAATAGGAAAAGGATCGACCACCTGCAGTTGATTTTGATATTCTAGGTATTATCAGCAGGTCAGAGTTTAGAGACCGCAGTAGACGTGATGGAGTATAATGTGTTAAGAGCTCACTCAAGTAAAGGGTGTGTAAATTATCAGCAAAAATGCATTTAAAAGTGAACTAATCCTTTAAGATATAGTCAAATGCTTCATTCCTTGAGTTAATCAGTCGTTTGAATGAATCGGCTGAATCTCAATGACTCAGTCATTAAATGTGACTTGCTGCCACCTACTGGCGGTTTTAATTTCACAGCTAAAGTATCTTTTCATGTTTTAAATAATTTCAAATATCAATATTATTCAACATTTTATGTTTTAAACATCAAAACATTATTTATGCATAAGGTTATTAATTTGTCACTTCTGAGCTGTGTAAAACAGTCTGTGTAAATGATCTAAATGCCACTTCAGATGCAGCTTCTGTGTCTCCTCTGCACTGCAAAGATTCATTTTGTTGAAACGTATTTAATTTGATTGGTAACAGCCCTATTCTGCCTTATAATTAATTTTTTAAAATTTATGAAATTGACACAAAAGATGTAAAAAATAAATTTATCGAGGTAAAAAAGATGATTTCTGTCAATTCTGTGAACTGACCACCACACAGAATATGAAGAATATCATAAACTTTAGGAGTCAGCTGACCATGGCAGTCCTAAACCTGCCAAAGTACCAGCACAATAACACTCTCAGCAAAATATCATCTAATTATCATTATCGAGAAAATCCCAGAAAATATCAAGATATCTTTTTTTGTCAATATCGCACACCCCTAAAGATAGATACACTACGCGTCGTTATATCTTCCCTTTGTGTTTTGAACTTTTCAATGCGGATCGTTGCGCAATGTGACTCCATGTTGCTTCAACTGCATGATCCTGCACATTTACATTTGTTGTTTTACCCTACAATCAAGTTGTCTGTAGTAGATTGTGTTTAACTCACAAAATAGTGATTATCAGTTCAACACACTGAGTTATAGAAATTCTGCATATAATTTTTAAACAAAACTGCACTGGTGTCGGTATCGGCTGATACTCAGATTTTTTAATGTCGGATCGGTTCTTAAAAAATTGTATCAGTGCATCCCTATACATAATAATTATTCATAATACAAAAAATGTATTCACACATTTAAGTACATAGGCTTTTACCCATTAATACAGCACTATAATTTCCTAAATTTAAACCTTGCATTCTTGTCATAGTGACCAAAAAAATAAAATATATTCAAAAGAGCTTGTTGCACCCCTGCCTATATAGTATCCACGTAAGTCTTTGTGACTGCAAACACGAGGCAATCTGCAGCTGACTGCAATCTCTAGCGCTGGCTGGCACAGGAAATCTATATTTAGCAGCAAGTAAGTAATAACAAAGCTCATCCAAATGGTCTACAGACGGTAATGATACGAGAGCGGGACAAGATGTTGGCTTTAATTACATTGGTTGCGGAGGCAAAGCCATGTCTGTTAGACGTGCTGTGTTTATGCTGTCTTTGTGAGTCACTGAAATGAAGATGCTCTGCCGTTGAACGCTGTTGGTTTTATGGAGGTGGTTTAGCCTTCTGCTTCATTTACTATCTTTCGCTCTCGTCTCTGCATATGAAGCTGCCAAAACAGTCAATGAGATGCAACTTAAATGAGATGTCACACGAATGACTATGGAAATATGATAGCCCCCATTACTCTAAATTATATCAAGCAAAATATTGGCTTATTTGTTCTACTAACAATGACATGTAGTCATTGCAATCTACAGATTTTGAAGTTTACCAAACCATATGTGCAGGATCCAAAATGAACTCACTCGTGAGCCAGTGGATGTTAACTGAGATGATTTACGATCCATAAACGTTTTTACCGACCATGAAAATGTATTTAAATCCATCATTAAAGCAGTCATGTCATTAGGAATACAATTTTCCTTCATCTTTTATAAGATAAGAGTTAATTATTCATGATTTGTATTAAAAAAATGTTTAAATTTATAAATACGAATCACATAAACTGGTCCATACCCTTGTTCCAATAGGATTTATACAAAATGTTCTATTAAGCTCTAGTTTCTTTTATTAATATAAAATTCTTAATTCATAATATGAAAAATATATAAGATTATTCAGTTCAATTGGGTGGAATTTTACTATACAACTGAAAGTTGCAAATCCTAAAAACAGGCTTAACGGGTTAGTTCACCCAAAAGTAAAAATTCTGTAATTTACTCACCCATATGTTGTTCCACACTTGTATGTGTTTCTTTCTTTGGCTGAACACAAAATAAGATATTTTGAAGGATGTTGGTAACCAGAAAGTTGTCAGTAGCCACTAGTAGTCAATGGCTAGCAACAGCTGTCTGGTTACCAACATTCTTCAAAATATCTTATTTTGTGTTCAGACGAAGAAAGAAACTCATAAAACTCAAAAAAAAGTAAATTATAATTTTTGGGTGAACTGCCCCTTTAAAAAACAAAACAAAAAAAACACACCTTGTGTGTGCCTACATTTTTGTAAAAACATTTTTGTTTTTACAATTGCAGTTTTCAGCTGTAATGAACACCAGTAAAAAACACTAAAATTCAAGCCCTAACAATATTCATCTGGAGCAAATGAGTGAGTGAAGGGGCAAGTTTGGGTGTCAACTCACTGTTTGAGAAATGAGAGCGTGACAAAGCGCAGCTAGTACTGCAGGAAATTAGTAGTATTGGAAGCGTTCATTATCAATATGTTTCACATTGCACATAGGTAGTTTATTATTTCAGATGCCTTTTTAAAAGACTACAATTGAAAATTTATATTATATAAAATTCAACCAGCTAAAGTGGCTAGTAGGAGTGAGTGTCACTGATGAAATCCACCCACATTTGACAGGTTGGCGGGTGCTAAGCTGAAAGTGTACTTCGTTTTCGCGTATGCGCCTTGCAAAGTATACTTCTTTTGACTCGTTCACAGGCATTCGACACATGCACGGTTTTGAGAAATTACCACCCCTGTAAATACTGCAGAAAAAGTTAAATCAGCATGCATGTGCGACCTGCGCGCACAAAGTACTGAAAGCATGTTCAGTACACACATACTCTTCTGATGATGAAATTTGTGTCATGCACACTCTACGCTGACCCTTGCGTACACGTAAAAAGTGAATTATTCTTTGGCCTTTAATGTCAAGCCCTGCTAGTGGCAATAAAACACCAACAACTTTTATTCGTGTTCACACAAATTATTATTACAGGGTAGATATATAGGCAAAAAAAGTATCCTTTATTCTTTCTGTGTTAAACTGACGTGTGTCATTGGTTCAGAGACTGTAATGTATTAAATGTATGACTCTTAAATGTATTACAAATATTTTTAGAACTTTTAAATGTTCTTCTGCATTTTCATCAGTTTTGGCTGTTTATCATATGTTTTTTAAATCAAGTTGGCTCCATGGTCAATTTTAATATTCCTGCGTCTGAATAATGAGTGTGTTGTAGGTATGTGTTTATTGGTTGTTGTCTCAACTCTTCCCCCTCTCTGCACTCCCACTTTTCTACAGCTTTACATGCCCATTTCTTGAGACTTTTTTCCAACTCTAAGGTGTGAACAACCAGGCTAAAATAGGGGGATTTCATGACACTTTAATGCTCGGGTACGAGTCACGGTAAAACAGATTTCAGAAGCAAGCTAAACTGGCATGGTTGCTTCAGCATGTGTTTTTAACTCCAATGTGCTTTTGTTAACTATTGTTTTGGTTTAGTGTAGGGTTTATTGTAGGTGGTAAGTTATTTAAAACGCATTAACCTTTTAATCGCTGTGCATTACCTGAAAATTTAATTTCAGATGTGGAGAAATGTTGCCATAGGCATGTTTTTCCAGTGAGTCAGAGTTAGATTTAAACCATTTATATTTTGCAATTTAAACAAAAGAAAAATCACGGTACGATAACTAATTATTTGCTTTATTTTAAACAACAAAACCTCAATTTATTTGTGCTTGATGCCTACGGTTTGTTTTTATTGTCAGTCACTGTTTAAAGACATCAAACCCCAGTATAATGACATCCACTTATAAGTGCCACATGCTATAAATCCTCTTGCCTAAGTCGAGCCCATCTCCCCTGCTAAGCATGACATTTAAAGCATGATTGTACCCCAGAATTAATGAATATTTGATGAGATATCTTTTCTGAAATTGTAGACTAAGGCAGTGGTATGCCATTCTCTCAAAACCCAATTGTTGTAAATGCGTTTATAATGAAACAGATCTGTGTCTCAGACTAAATGTAAATCACTGGGGTGGTAAGTGTGATGACAGCCTATACAGGCTGAGTAAATGCTAGTTTTTTATAGCGATTGTGGATATTTACACATCAAGCCATACATAAGCCATTAAATCTCTTGCGCATCAATGGATTTATGTCTAAATCTTTGTTATTGCTAGCACAGCGCAGCAATGGTTTTGGCAGGTTTAGCAGTGGAAGTTAAGTGCTTTTTCCCCTTACTTCTCTCCTCTTAGACCTGAGTACCATACCTTTCACTCTCACGGCTCTCCACACACCGGTATCTCTGCAGCTGGAAACCTATCCGATGTGACATCTCCTCCTGTTGCTCATGCATTTTTTATGGGCCCTCCTCTCCCACCCAGTCCTCTTGGAGGAAACCCTACGCTCTGTAGCGTGCTACAGTCTACAGCACATTTCACCGTCGCTGTAAACTTCATGCTTAAACTGCTTTACTTGTAAATACTGACACAGTGATATCTGGGAGGGCTGTGTTTGGACCCCTGCTGAATCATCATAGGTTTGTGCTTGCTCATGCTATGCATATCGGCTCATGTTATGATGCACGTTATCGATAGGTGCATCGATTTCACTGAGAAGAAGTGCGTATTCTTCTGAGAAAGTGAGAGTGGCTTGGGAGCCCTTACCCTGAAATAATGCTTTGTCGCTTGGATGTCAGCAGAATTGGGTGCTAAGAGAAGTTTCGCTACTTTGAGCGCCGTCCTGTCATCCTGAAAGCATATAGAGGATTCTTGCAGTTGTTAATAGGACATTATTAAGTCTATGTCCCCACATCGGTCCTTCCTGCTGTGAAGGGGCTAGTGCTGGCCGAGGTGCTTTTCATTCTTCATTCTAACAGTTCGCCATTGATCATTTCTCAAGCCTAGACCTGAGCCAGAATATCGATCAGGAAAACAGAAAAAGGGGTTTATGAAATGAGTTCCGTTCCGACTCTTTGATTTTGATTTTAGTCAGAAATGATCTTTTTGATTAAAAGGCTATATTTGCTGCCACTGAACTTGATTTTAAGGGGCATTTTCTTTTAAGATGGCATGAAAGGGATAGTTCACCCAAAAATGACCCCATGATATACTGACCCATCCTAGGTGTATATGACATTCTTCTTTTAGACGAATACAATCTGAGTTAAATAAAAAATGTCCTGGCTCTTCCAAGCTTTATAATGGCAGTGAATGGCAGGCCAAAAAAGTTAATCCATCCATTATAATCCACACAGCTCTTTCTGAAGCAAAGTAATGGGTTTTTGTAAGAAAAATATCCATATTTATTTAACACCTAAAGTAAAATGTCTAGCTTCCAGTGGACCGCCTTCCATATTCAACTTAAAAAGAAAGTGCAATTCCTCTCACAGTTCAAAAGCTTGCGCTACGTAGCGTCTGATGTCATTGTCGAGCCAGTTACACTTTTTCCGTAAGTTGAATATGGAAGGCAGTCCACTGGAAGCTTGATATTTTACTTTTGCTTCAGAAGGTATTTATTAACCCCCCAGAGGTGTATGGATTACTTTTATAATGGATGGATGCACTTTTTTGGGCTGCCATTCACTGCCATTTATAAAGCTTGGAAAAGCCAGCATATTCATCAATATAACTCTGATAGTATTCGTCTTAAAGAAAAATGTCATATACTCCTAGGATGGCTTGAGGGTAAGTAAATCATGGGCTAATTTTCATTTTTGCGTGAACTATCCTTTAAGATGGCCTTTTTTTGTAGCCAGTTACATTTTTTTACTGACATCCTTCTATATTATATTATATTATATTATATTATATTATGTTATGTTATATTATATTATATTATATTATATTATATTATATTATAATATATTATATTATGTTAATTACAATAAGGTTTCATTGTTAACATTAGTTGACTACTAACTAAGAATGTACAATAAGCATTTATTAATCTTAAAGGGTTACTTCAGGATTCTTTGAATAATAGAAAATTGAAAGAACAGCATTTATTTAAATAAAATATTTTGTAATATTCTATTTTTGATCAAACAAATGCATCCTTGCTGAATAAAAGTATTAATTTAATTTCATAAAAAAGTTGTATATCACATTTTTGAATGGTAGTATATGATATTATATGATGACATTTGATCAGTTCATAAAAAACATTTTAAAAAAAATCATAAGTTTACATGTGACATATGCATTACACAATATTTAAAAAAAATTTTTTTTATTCCTGCTAATGATTGTGAATGCAAACCTGGAAGCGTCACAGTGTGATAATGATACACATTGATCACCGTGGTAAAAGTTCCTATTCCTTCTCCTCTATACACATCATTTCTGCCTACTTAACATCATTGCACCTTTCCAAAGCCCTTCCCGTGTAGCCTGCGCCTCTGCCAGTTCTGCAGTGGAGCATGCAGCGTTATTCTGCTAGGTTAAGTGCGGCACAATCTAATTACTCTAATTTCGGATGCGGTCTTAAATCACACTTATTGGGTAAGTGCGCCCGTTTGTCTGTCCTTCAGAAGGGATTCCGCTCTGCGTTGCTCTCGGACTAATTATTCCAACTGGATATGAGCAATTGCACTTATTGGCTAGGGCACGGTACCGGCTGCCTGCGCTCCCATTCGTTGCCGGCGAAGTCTGTGTGCGATTGGGTCCTGGGAGGGAATGGGAGGGGCGTTCTCTCTTTCCTCTCTGTGCTGGAGCGTGTGTGTGGATGTGAGCACTCTTTTCTCTCCTATTATTTGAGTGGCTGCAGGTACTGGTGTCTGCCTCTATGCCTCTGTGCCAGAGGGATAAAGAGAGAAAGACAGAGGACTAGTGCTTCATATCCCCCCTCTGGCCTCCCCGTCTCCCTGCTCCCTGTCACTCCATCCTTCCTTCCTCCCTCCCGGACCACCCGTCAGCGGCTGGATCAACCCGCCCGGACCCTCCTCCCACAACCCCTTTGACTATCCTCACTTCACCGTCCCGTCTTGTGAACTGTGTGCAGGTAAGCCAGCACCTAAATGTGACTTTGTTGTGCTTCTGTACACTCTTTCCTCTTTGCATGTTATTTCGTCTCTGTTTCTCTCACACACACACTTTCTCACACACCCTCCCTTACTCTCTTTAGCTTTCAAGTTTCCCCTCTGGCAGTTCCTCTCAGAGGGAAGCGTGCAAAGAGAGATGAGGGATTAGAATCTGTGAGGTCACTCTTTTCGAGCCCAAACTCAGTTTACACACTCAGTGCTTAAAGCTTCTTCTATCTAAGACTTTATCTGAAGCAATGTAATGCCCACTGGCTATGCTGGAAAACTGATGCTCTGTGCCACAATCCGAGTGTGTACTTTAGCTTCACACGCTTCCTCTGTGTTGTCCTTGACCCATGCAGCAGTTTATTTTCTGTGTGTCAGAATTCTTTAATGCCGAAGTGTTTCAAGTACAACTTGCAGATGGTTTTGCCGTTCTAGGATTACCAATGTCATGATGTAACTACTGGACTGACTGTTTCAGACAAGGTATTCAAATATTTAATATGGTCTGTAAGGCCAGAAACATACTCCATGCATAACACGAATGCTTGATCTTGTTATTTTAAGTTTTCGTAGTTTGATTTCTCTAAAAAACTCAAAACATTGAACTTTCAACATTTCTCTGTCCATAATTTGTTCAACCAATGACATTAGTTTAAGGCGGGACGATCTGTTTAATAGGGGTGTTTGTGGAAGCTGTAAACTAAATATTTGTTGGCATTAGTGTCATGGAAATTACGCATTCCACCTTTTAGCATCTATATTTGCGTAAATCTGGCAGTAATAAACGTCAGTACCCAAAAGGTGTATACCTTCAAAACATTTTTTGGTGTACTAGGTTCTTTTTTAGCTATTAAAGGGTTAATTCACCCCAAAATGTATTTTGTCAACATATACTTACCGTCATGTTGTTCCAAACCTGTTTGCTTTTTTTTTCTGTGGAGCACAAAATATATTTTGAGAGAATTTTTTTTTTTTTTTAATAATAATAGAAAGACTTTGGTTACCAGCGTTCTTTATATCTTCTTTTGTGCTGCACAGAAGAAAGTCATACAAGTTTGATTTTATTTTTGGTGAACTATTCTTTTAAATTCTTTTTAATTGCTATACTATCAGAAAAGAGAGAATACAAAGTACAAACAGTTGTTTGTTAACACGATACTATTAGAAAAACTATTGCTCTGTCATGACAGTGGACGACCTGAAGGAGAAAACTGACCGTAGAAGTTTGGACTTGCAATCCTGGATGCACTGATGTGTGAAATCAGGTAGCTGGAAGCATTAGCTGTGATGTACTTGGTTAGAGTATGTTCCAGGTCTAAATCTACAGAGCACAGCAGACAAAAACTGCTTAGGTCTTCATTCAGTTCAGTGCTGTAATGTGAATGGGTGCTGTGTGAGATTGAAGTGGTGAAAACATCAATACCGGTCCATGGTTTGACAGATCTTAAACTTGTCTCCAGCACTTTAACAGTTGGCCAATAGTAAAGACATTTCCAATCAACTTGATTAACAACACTACAGTTCCAGTGTTTGCTCTGTTTACAAGCACATCATACCTGTATATGTTCTCTTTATTGGGCACTTTTGAAATGTAGAGCATTTATTATTATCTGGGGTTATTGGAAGCAATGAGTGAATTCGCAGAAGAACAGGTGTCTTAATTAACACCATTATTCCTTTGCTGCCTTGTTGGCCTGTTTCCAAACATGGAATAAAGAAAGAAGGGTTGTTCAAACAAAAACGGATCTTCAATTAGCACAGACGTGTTATAGGAACATGCTGTAGAAGGTTTGAGCATCGGTTTGTCAAGTTAAATAGCATCTTGCGTCAGTCTTTGTAAAGTGGATCACATCAAAATTCATCAAAAAGATGCAAAGAGCATATCTTATGCTAATTGAGAAATTAATTGAACTTCCCCTTTACAGACTATCACAACTTTTTGCATTTTAGAAAGGAAATGTCAATGATGTTGCCAATGACTTTTAGCCTCCCCTCGTGTTTACCCTAAAACAACTCAGCGGTTTCATATTGCTGATTTTCTATTATTTCTAAATCATTGCACAAATAGCGGTACCTCCTGAGAAGTGAGACGTGCCTTAATGCTTGACTTATAAAGAACTGTGACTTTTAGATCTAGTAGGTTCTTTAAATTTGGAGGTTGTTTTACAGCTTGAGTGTTTTGAAATGTTCCTGTCAGGCAATCCGGATTTGCATTTTAGCATGGTGCCTTTTTTAGCAGTTGGAAAAGCTTGCCAAAGCTTGGAAAGCTGTGCTTATCACATATAGTATGATTATAAATATGGGCAGATTCTTAAGCTAGAGTAAATTGCAAATGTCATCGATGAGGACTTATGTCTCTTAAACCACTTTAGATTAGTTTCAGTTGCATATTTACCTCACTGTATATTTTCATCAGCATAAAACAGATGCATGAAGTTTTAGGAAAAGCTATTACTAGCCAGACAAGTTCAATTATATTCTCTCTAACAAGACTTTTTTTTTCCCGCTGACGCCCATGATCTCGAAGCAGCTGGTCTTTTTGTGCTTTGGCTGTTTTTTTTTTTTCTCCGGATCTCATGCTGTCCTGGCTTCCGAGTTGCTGGTTCGGCAGAGTTGCAGTATCAAAAGGCCTCTGCCATTCCCTGGGCTTCCTCTCCATTCCCTATGTGCCAGGAAACTATGGGAGCCTGGATGTCATTTCGGACTGAGATCCAAAACATGAATGTACATGTAAATCATTTCATATCAGAATTTACTTCAATGCTTTCAGCAAGTAGGATGTGGAAAGATGCCAACTCGTCTTCAGCTTCAGCCAAAATACGGGCCACTTTTATTTACTGTATTACATTTCGCTATTACTGATAGTCGGTGCTGACAGAGAATTTGTTTATTTCCCCCCATCCTGATTGGTACGCAGGTCTCCTAAGCATGGCTGTATAGTAAGTTAAAAACGTCATGGCTGTGTCATAACTCATAAGGGAATGCAAAGTGTTGCAGAGGGCTGAAATTGAATGCTGCACCTTTTCAAAGTTAAGGCCCGGAAAGAATTATGGCCTGTGAAATCCTGGGCCCTTTGTCTCTCCGCAAAGCCACTCTGCAGTGTAATTTAACCCGCCGATGGGCCGTGAGATCAATCAGGACCCAGAAAGATGGAGGGGGGTGGGAGTGAGTCGAACTGGCCCTGGACCACCCGCTGCCGTCGTTCTTAATGCTTGGCTGGATGGCGTGGCTATTTTTATTGTTTCCAGTGAAGTAGTGGAGAAGATGTTCTGGAAAAGGTTAGGGAAACATTGCAGGCTTGTCTGAATTAGTAGATCCGTGGGTCATGTAAGCTACTGATGCGGCTGGATGTTTGATTAAGTCAGGTCATCCTGTTGTTAATCTGTCAGCGAACCACTTTAATCAGTCATGGAGCCCAAGCTATACACCCAATGCACATAGTTACCTTGTGCTGTTCTCTGTTTCTATATGGCAGAGGAAGGAACTCTACTCTGAGACTTAGACTGGAGTTGAGCATGACACAGATTAATTGGAATGAGACTCAACTTAGACTCAGACACTTGATTTGAGACTTAAATTGGAATTCCAATATAATCAAAAATAAGAATTTCTTACTGATCCACCACAGTGGAATGATTGTTTTTTCATTTGCTAGATTGTTTTTAATTTAAAAAAAAATTTATTGATTGATTGATTCCAGTGATGTAGTAGAGATGTTCTGGAAAAGGTTAGGGAAAAGGTTTTTTCCCCATATTAGATTTTTTTTGAAAAATATATTTGTTTCCAGTGATTTAGTGATGTTTTAGAAAAGGTTAGGGAAACTTGTTTTCCCCCATATTTAATAGATTAAAAAAAATATATCCTATATATTTGTTTTATGTATTGGAGATGTTCTGGAAAAGGTTAGTAAATAAGCATTGCTTTTTTTCCCTTATTTGGTTAATTTCTTTTAAATATTTCTCCTTTAATTTTAAAAATAATTATATAATCATTATTAATTTATTATTAAATTAGTAAAAAGAAAATTATTTTATTATTGTTGTTGTTATTTAAAATAATTTATTAACCAATTAAAAAAAAAAGTCATTATTATAGTGGGCCTTATATTTAATCTATAGAAATCTGTAAGGGACTTGGAAATGTGGACTCTTATTCAAAGACTTGACACTCAAACTGTACTTGAAATCTTTGTGCTTGAGGCCTAGACTCAATTAACGACATAAAGAAAATTGAAGTTTATTAAACTAAACTGCCATGTATAGTAAAACTTTTACCACTGGGGTTGTTGACTTGTCTTGAACACCAAATTAGAGATGAGCAAAATATGCTAAATTGCTTGCCCTTCAAATAGGTTTATAAAACTAACCTCTAATAGAAAACTGATCACTTCACCTCAAAGACTTGAGTGTGGTCTTTACGTCAGAGACTTGAGAAAATGTCCGCCATATGGTGCCTGTGCATTGCAGGGAATATGATATGTCAGGATAAGTCTTAAAGAGACTTTGAGGCCTGTCTTATAGCTGTCTTGGCAGCATGGCTGGATCTCATCGTTTTTGTTTGATTAAAAGCGCACAGGAGTTTGTAGCACACGGTAGGTGCAAGAGCAGGGCTGACAGCTTAACCACTGATTATTCAAGCCTCTTAGGCTAAGCCATGGCACTCCAGTGATGAACGCCTTCTCCACTTCACATTCCCGCTCCCTCGACTTTTTTTTTTTTACATTGCTTCTTACTCTCTCTCTCTCTTTCTCATTGAGCAGTGGGATCAGTAGCAGAGTGATTCATGCAGTGCTGAGGCTTTATTTAGACATAATCCGCCGAGTGTCACTATGGCACGAGGCTTTGGTCAGGTTCTCCTACCATGCTCCTGCTTGCCTTTGCACCCAACCCCCAACAATATGGGAGTGTGTCAGCGGGTCACATGGCGTGACGCGAGGAGACACCCAACCATGAATGATGCAGCATTTTCTCTGCGGCCTCGCCCCTCTTATTGGACGGGGAGTGATCGGCATTGCTGTGAGGAGGAGAGAGAGAGAGAGAGAGAGAGAGAGGATGTCCGCTTTCTTGCAAATGCGTTCTAATAAAATCTAGAGCCTCTGGAGCTTTTAGTAAAAGCTCTGCCTCATGTTCGGTGTCTGTTGATGCCCTCCCAACTGCTCCCTGGCAAGGCCTCCGATCCAGAGTGTTGTGACCGCAGCGATGGCCAGATTGAACCCAGCGGGTCGAGGTGTGAGGGGAAAGGTGTGACCTGCTGCTTGAAAAGTCTTTTTTAGCCTCTGAAATGGACTCCCCAGTGACAGTTACTGTCTTAAACCTGTAAACATCAGCCATGTTTTGACTGTGGGTTCACCTGGGGTCTTTTTTTTGTTTTCTTTTCGTTTGTTCAGGAGGGCTCTTGGCTTGCCCTCTCTATAACAAATATGCTTGCCTGACACACTTTCCTGAGCTGATGCCGTTCGCTCTTCCAAAGCATCTGTGCAGCTAAGTCAGCAGTAACGGTTCTGTGTTCTGGGGATGCACAGATTGAGGAAAGAGGCATGAGTTTCCTCTCAGCTCTGTGCAGTGTACTGTATGCAAATCTGAAAATCTAAATTCTGTGTCCTTATATTTGCCCTGAGAAGGATTTGGTTGATATATAAAATATTCAAAATACATTTGCGATGATTCTGCTGACAATATTGTGTGTACAATCCATTAAGTTTCCTCAAGACTGTTGTTAGACTTGTACAATTGTACAATTTTTCAGTTTCAGTGAAGTGATTCATCACTCAAAAGTGTTCATGGACATCATTTTGGCATATTTCATTATTAAAATGCAGAAATAATATATATTTGATTAGATACCATTCAGTAGTTTAGAGGTTTTTTTAATGTTTGTCTTTAATGGGTCACAAATACATAAAATACATACTTTAAGGTAAAAAAGTTAGGGTAAAAGTTAAACAGGGCTTTTCTTAAGGCACACATTAAGAAAAATGTGCTTTTCACTACTCCCATAGTGTATGATTATATAAATATATGTATATGTTTGTATCAAACGTTGATAGAGCAAAAGATTTTGTGTGAAAATAAATCATAAAAGTGGTTTGAGGTGGCTAGTTGGGCCTTTTACCCCAGACACGGGGTAAAAAGCTCACCAGCCTGGGACAAAAGACACAAATACTTTAGCTAAAAAAAGTTAATACTTGTTCAAAATAATAAGGGGTGCATTTTACCCCAAATACCATAGTTTTACATATTCTTCTGTAAATGAAAAAATGTTGCTTTAATTACCTTGAACAAAACAGAAAATCATCTCAACATATATTTAATAATTTTAGCGATTCACTTTGTGCTACTATCCGTGATCGTGTCAATGATCAGCCAAATTTCCACATGCATTTTGAAAAGCGGACATTTTGGAAAGTCATGCGGCAAGTTTTTGTGCCATCTAGAGGTTTAAAGGAAAATAAAATTGAATACGCCTTTTACCCTGGTGCATCTGTAGCCCTGTTGTACCATAATATTGTGGAATATAATAACCGTTTTCTATGTTAATATATTTTAAAATGCAGTCTATTCCTGTGATGGCAAAGCTAAATTTTTAGCAGCCATGCAGTCTTCAGTGTCCTTCAGATATAATTTTAATATAGTTATTTAGTGAAACAGTTGTGAACCACTGTGCTGCTTGATATTTTAATGAAAACAGTGATAATTTGTTTTCAGGAATCTTTGATAACTAGAAAGATCAACAGAAAAGCATTTGAAATTGACTTTTTTGTAACATTTATAAATGTCTTTACTGTCATTTTTGATCGGTTTAATGCATTCATATAGAATGGTGTCGGATATCCATGTGGTGTTTGACCAAATATTGAGCTTATGGTTTCTCTGAACTGCCTGAAACGCTTAAACAAAGTCCCGTGTGCTAGCAAGTATTAACAGGATGCTTATTAAGCAGGCATTTGTTTGACTAGGCTTTTACTCGTGAATAAAGGCTTAGTCAGTATACCCTTACATACTGCTTTGTCATTGTTAAGATCATTGTAGAGATAATATTGATTCTTTATGCTATGCTCTACATAAGTATAAAAGACAACGATGATCTGAAATATAATAGCAAGAGGAGGACTTAACAAATGGAGTACTTGGAATAGGGCAATATGATACTGTTGACACATTAAACCTACAGTATTATCTGCAATGCATGCGTTTTCTGTGTGATAACTGCTGGAAACATTTAGCCAAACCAGATAAGCTGGATTTCATCTACGGTTGAAGATATTAACTCAGTGTGCCCATGCATAAGAAATTTAAGTGTAGTGCAATTAACGGGATCTGTTTGATTTCTGACATTTTTTTTTCAGCAGCACATCACAAGTTGAGACTCAATCTGCTTCTTGCAGGAAAATCTCAACTGCAGATTAGTTAGTGCGCTGTGATTTCTCCCATGAGGGTGAGGGATTTGATCTATCGGCTAATTCCACTCGATGAGAACTGTCTGTGACATCACCACACTATCCCTCACTTCAATAAAACCTCAGCAGCGAAGGTAAAGCACATGATATCGCTATCTGCTCTTCTCTCGAGGGTGGTGTACAGAGCTCTGGAGATATTCAAATGTGCGACGTGCCTTTGAATTTCTGCAGGAGCCTTTTTGCAGGATTAAGACTTAAAAGCCTTTAAAGGAGAACCCCTCCAATCATAAAGGTGTGAAAGTGTCAAGCGTTTTGCCAAACATTTCTGCAAGTCTTGGATCCTGTCTATTTTAAAAGCTAATTTGCCGTATTTCGCATTGCTCAGTGTTAACCAAACACATTTGCTCATACAGTATGTGCACACTTCACATAACTCAGAAGTTTGGGTCATGAGACTTTTAAAAATATTTTCAAAAGTTAAAATAAAGTCTCTCTTATGCTCGCCATGGCTGTATTTATCTGATCAAAATACAGTAAAAACAGTAATATTATGAAACATTGTTACAATTTAAGATTTTTCTGCTTCAACATATTATAATACACAGGATTCTTTGATCAATAGAAAGTTCCACATTTATTTGTGACAGCGTTAAAGTCTTTACTGCCACTTTATACATTTAATGTATCCTTGCTGATTTCTTTAAAAAAACCCTGACCCCAGCCTTCTGAATGATGGTCTATATACATGTCTGAGTAAGAAATATGTTCTTATGCATCATCTACTATTTTAATTTACTGTATAGGGATAGTTTGCCTAAAAATGAATAAATGATCTGCAATCATTTATTCACCCTCAAGTCATTTCAAGCAGTTTAGTTGAATCTTGACTCTTTTCTTTTCCATGCAGTGAACATGACTGGTGTCTAGAGGCTGTCAAGCTCCAGAAATGACAAATATTTTTTGTACACAAAAAACAAATTTTGACAAAGACGAGAAGAATTTGTTGAATAAAGTTGACTTGGTGTTATACTGTGATTTAAGTGTTTCCTTAATTTTGAGCAGTGAATATAAATGCAATAATTAATTATATTAAATATACTTTGCACAATCAAACAATCATGTCACATATAGAGATTTATTTATGTATATGTGCAGATATACATTTTACAAATACGATTTAAGAGTTATAGTGAATAGCGACCAAATTTTTTAATCCTCACAAACCTATCATATGGCTTCAGGAGGATTGCAATATTGCATGTGATTCATAAAATAATAATAGTTTTATTGTTCTTATATGGTGCTTTTCATGTCCATTTTAGAGCTTGATTGTATGGAAAGCCACAGTGTGTAAACAACATCCTGCCTAACATCTGCTTTTGTCCTTGAAAGAAGAAAGAAAACAATTTAGGTTTGAAACAACATGAGGTTGAGTAAATGATTTTAAAGTTTTGGAACTATTTGTTTAGGAATTCAAGGACAGTATTGCGGTGTTTAGAAAATTATGACATATGGAGTTCAACAAAACAAGCGTGTCAGTTTGTGTTGCTGCAAAGTAGAGCTGCATGATTCTGGATTAACTGAGAATCACATTTTTTATTTTTTGTTGTTTAAAATAGAGATCATGATTCTTTCACGATTAAACGATTGCTCGATTGCTGCTATTTATTAATTTAATTTGAAATCAATCAATCCTTTTTTTTATCTGTTTGAATGAATTCAATGAATCACTCGTAAAGACATCACTTGGATGAATCAGTGATTTTAAACGAATCTCTTGACTAAATTATTAAATGACAAATACATTTTTTAAGTCACTTGTCACCACCTACGTGTAACCGTGTCATTGACACACTCTTTATTTGAAACGTCAAGTTACTTTCAAAAGGGGATTTACACTCACCTTTACATTCTTATTACTCTCACCTTTATATTCTTATTTCTCATCTTGAGCATTGTGCGGGTATTCATGGTCAGGCTTTGAACTGGTCCAAATCTTATTTGAACAATAGATATTTTTCTGTCTATATAAATGGATGTTTATCCTCAAAATCACACTTGACCTGTGGGGTTCCCCAAGGATCTATCCTTGCCCCCATCTTGTTTTCTTTGCATATGCTCCCTTTGGGTTACATTTTTAGAAAACATGGAGTATTATTTCACTGTTATGCAGACGACACTCGGATATATGTGCCCATTAAGCATAACGACAATCCAAACTGCTGAAATCACGTGACATTGGCGATCCGAATTCTGAATCAATGCGCTGATTCATAACCGTTTGAATCTTTGTTTGCGGATTGAAAACAATGTTTAAAGAAGACAATGCTGAATAAAGTCGTAGTTTTTGTTATTTTTGGACCAAAATTTATTTTCGACGCTTGAAGAGATTTTAACTAACCAACTGATGTCACATATGGACTACTCTGATGATGTTTTTATTACCTTTCTGGAAAGGGACAGTATACCGTGCATACATTCAATGGAGGACCAGAAAGCTCTTGGACTAAATCTAAAATATCTCAAACTGTGTTCCGAAGATGAAAGGATGTCTTACGGGTGTGGAACGACATTAGAGTGAGTCATTAATGACATAAATTTCATTTTGGGGTGAACTAACCCTTTAAGGCATAGATGTCCAATAATTTTTTAAACCTCAACAAGAGTAAGACTGAGGCAATTATGTGTTTGGACCATTATCTGTCTCTGGCAGCTTAAATCAAGTGTTGGGCCTTTTTGCTGCTTATGTAAAGCCATCTGTTAAAAACTTGGGCGTCATCTTTGACTCTGGCCTGTCATTTGATAAGCAGATAAATGCAGTAGTCAAATCGTGCTTTTTCCAGCTGTGACTACTAGCTAAAGTTAAAAATGTTTTAACTTCTGCTGAGTTTGAGAGACTAATTCACTCGTTTATATTTTCTTGTTTTGACTATTGTAATTAAATATATATAGGTATTAGTCAGTCCTATAATAACCGCTTGCAAATAGTCCAAAAGGCAGCTGCGAGACTTCTCACATACACACGCAAATATGAGCACATTACCCCCATCTTACTCTCTCTGCATTGGATGCCAGTGTGCTTTAAAATAGAGTTTAAAATGTTACTTTTTGTTTTTAAGGCTTTAAATGGGCTGACACCTTCCTATCTTTCTGAGCTGGTGACTATTAACATATCTGCTAGATGTTTAAGGTCATCAAATCAAAAGCTACTGAAGGTTCCTAGATTGCTTTTAAAAGGAAAGAGAGACCAGGCTTTTGTCATAGTCGGTCCCAAACCGTGGAATAGCCTACTGCTGTCTGTTAGATTAACATCTACTGAATTCTTGTTTAAAGTAAAACTTACAACTTACCTTTTAGAGAAGGCTTATAAAACGTGAGTCAAGATGAGCTTGTTGTATGTTAATGTGTACATTTTATTATCTTGACTGTTGTTTTCTTGTATTGTTTTTATAACTTTTTTTGTACAGCACAATGGTCAACGACTGTTGTTGTATTGTGCTTTATAAATGAACTAACTAAACTTAACTACTCTATTTTGATCGTATCCAAAGACGTCATTGTTTATATTCTAACTATAAACCCAGTACTTCTGTGATATTAATTATTGTAACAAAATAATGATATTTGGGTTGAAAAAACTGTTCTATATACATGACAACTGTTCTCTCTGGGTCAGCGGCAGTGCCAATGCAGATCTGAATTTTCGCTGTGTTCATCAAAGGTTTAATAGACATAGACGAATAATAGTCATTTCAATAGAAGATCAAAATAAGATTCAAAATAAGGTATTTGAATCGAGATTGTGATCTTTAAATGATTAATAATGCAGTTCTACTGCCAAGACATAATCAATCAGATGTAGTCAAATGCAGTCAGATTGATTGAGATGCACGTTTAAGTATTCGAAATTTCCAATTTAGCTGTAAATGATCAATAACTGTAATTATGACCACTGCAGTAAGTAATGTTTTGTGGTCACTTTAAAGGACATCATGTGTTTTACATCAGTGTTTTATAGCATTCTTCTGCTTAGCTCTGGGCCTAAATACTTGGCTCTGCCCTTTCACAGATTGTGTGAGCGACTTCAGAAGAATCCCACCCATATGTTAAGAACACACACACTGTGAAGGGTATTATGGGACAACTGTCTCCCTCAGGCATAGATACCCAGGTGGAATAGGGGCTTCTGGGGAACTGACTCTTGTCTGAGGCTCAGCACAAACCGCAATATACAAAAGCTGCTCAGCACAAAAGAGGTCAAATAAAGGATATCTATGAAATAACATTAGCTCTCAATTAATGCCAAGGGCATATAAAGTATAATGACTCGTCTGGGTAATAGGCGTGTGTCCGGATAGGCTGATACAGCTATTGAAAATTGGCATACAAGCCTATTATCTTACTTGCATGTAGAGCAGAGCACATTGAGAGGGCTGAGGAAAGGCGTCATTGTGTGGCTGTGAGGATGGTTCTGACCATTTTCATATTGAAATAATCATTTAAACTCTGTAACATTATTATTATTGTTATTTTGACTTTAGCACAATGAAATATCCATTCAATTATTGTATTTAAGTATTTACACTACTGTTAAAAAGTTTGGATTTTTAAAAAATGTTTTAAAAGGAAGAGTCTTATGCTTACCAAGGCAATTTTTTAAATAAAAAAATACAGGGGAAAAAAACAATAATATTGAAAATAATATTCCGAAATGAATACAAGAGACTCTTTGTATATGGGTAAATGAAAAATAAAGATGGCAGAAATTGCTATCTTTATTTGTCATTTACCTATATACAAAGAGTCTTTTGTTTCCTAAATCAAACAGTTCTAATACCTAGAAAGTCATCTGTGTGGACAGTAGTGATATTGTATTCCAGATTTGTGACTCAAGGCATGATTATGCAATAATGTCTGCATTTTCAACAGGTTTTTATTGCAGAGAATGAAAAGAGGTGGCAAAGTCAAACAAGCTGGTGTAGATGAAATGCTTTTAAAGGTTCCTCTAAGCTCCTTTGCTGGGTGTTTTTGTATAAGTGACAGCCTCTCACAGCCCTGTCAGACTGTTTCTGCACATAAGCAGTTCTCCTAACATTATGCTTACTGCTTCTTGACTTGTTTTGTTCCTGTGTAATCCCTCCGCACTTGGTCGGCTCCATTCGCAGTGCTCGGGATGCTGAAACTGCAGCTCGCTTTTAAACCTTGCTCAACTTTTCAAACTGACTTTCAAAGCATCTTGTCATGAAAAAGCAAACCACCCTCTCTCACACCGCCACGCCCGCATTATTTTCATTGCCAGGCAAAAAAACGCTTTCATCAGTGTTTTTATTATTGTAGGGTGGCATGCAGTTAGCAATGATTTTAATATTTTTAGGAGAATTTACACTAGATGTATTGTCCTGGTATCACAAAAATATGATTGTTCAACTCCAAAGTTTCTTTGTATCCGCTAAATACTGTGATTGGAACATATAGATGTAATATATCAAAGAACATCTTATTTACCATTCACTATTCTACTCAGTTCTTCTTCTGTGTGGGTTTGGATATCTTCTTTTTCTTTTTAGTTTAATTCAGTTATATTATCTGGGGGGACAGGCTATTGTTCTTGACCCTGACGCGAGAGTGGTCCACTAAAGTCCTACACTCAATTTTCAAAGGGGTCATGAATTGAGAAATACATTTTTCATTCAGCCTTTGATAGGGTAAACGCCCCGATCTGATGGCCAAGTAATAAAAAATAACATTCCAGTTAATTGCGGTTGGATGAGGGATAAATCATTGTGTTTGTTTGATAAAGACATTTTGCGAGCCCTGATGGCGTTTATGTGGCTTTTACATTCAAAAATATCATAATGAATAAGTAATAGGCTATTTTCTACCCTGGTTTTGATCCTCTCTCATTGAACAATCTGTGTTTATGGGTGTGCCGAAGTGAAGACATGGAAGTAAACGGCCACTGCTATGATTGGATAACATCAGTTTTCCCACACGCTTTCAGAAACAATTCCTCACGTGTACTCACGGGAAGCTCATTGTATTATGCAAATGTTATCCAATCATAGCAGTGGCCGTTTACTTCCAAGTCTTCATTGCGGCACACCCATAAACACAGAGTGTTCCATGAGAGAGGTTCAAAACTCTCTATAGTGCTTCTCAACGGGTGCTAAAAAATGCTAAATGCAAGTAATAATACTCAACTAACCATGTAATCACACATAATTAGAGTAGTTATCATATGCTTTATCTACATGTTTTTTCTATTGACGCTGCACACTTCCGGGGGGTCTTGGCCAGCCAAACATCTGTCATTGAGATGAATGGGAAAGCTAACGTATAGCTTTCTCCAGGTATTATAAACTTCCTTTGGTCCACCCATAAAAAATTCATCCGAGGCCCTGTGAATTCAAGCGACAGCCCTGGCTGAAATTAATGGAGACGTTTGATTGATTAGACCTGCATTTCAGAGAGATTCCTTTGCAAATCAATGGCTGCCTGCATGTAAGCGTTAATGAAATTGCACACCGGCAGAAGTGAGACGACTTTTTCCATGACTGAGTTAAGAGTCTGCACTTTCTCTAAAAGCCCTGTGGAGATCTTTCCCCATTTAACGTCTCCATCAAAATGTCATTTGATTCTAAAATTTTACAGCAAGTGAAGTGTCTCCAAGTTGATTCATTTATTTATTAGTAAATGAAAGTAATGAAACGCTTAAACACATTTCAATAGCACTGTTTTGTGCTGCTCTGGCTTTATTGCCTTCCGTGCGCCCCACAAAGATTTACTTATTTGATTAATGCATTAGGGGCTTTTACAATATTTAGCAAAGCATGGACCCTCTTAATTTATAACCCTCCGGCTAAATGAAAATGGAAAAATATCTGCTTTCCTCTCAGGCTTGATATTATGTTTTGAAGCACAATGTTGAAAGGGCTGCAATTCATTATTAATGCTCACAATATAAATAGTTTAGATCTTATTAATATTTCATTTATGTTAGAAAAAAAGATTTGAGTGACTGCTACAGTATTGAGAAAATTGTAAATATATTATAAAGACTGTTCGTCTGAAATAGCGCCGTAGGAAAAGCAAAATGTAAACATGCGTATGCCATATGTGTTTGTCTTTTGATATAATTCCTGCTTCACTCGTCGAGTGTAATATATAACAAAGGACTCTGACGTCTGTGTTAAATATGAACTTGCATCGTGGTGTCGTGCATGTGCCTAGCGTGTGTATGGTTGTCTCTCTGGGCTGTGTGTCGCAAGGAGATAACTTATGTGTTTTATGGATCTTTTAAGCGCTGTAACCGCCATCAAACGGAGATCTTTAATCTCACTGATCTGTGTTTGCTCGCCATCGCATTGGGACAGTCCTTGAGTAGGGGTCAGGTGATAATCTGTAAACGCCTGGACGCGGGACCCTGAGAAAGCAAAAAAGGAATAGAAGCTTTTAGAGATCATTAAACATTAATACAGTGTGATTTGTGTGTCGAGTCCTTGTGCTGAATTTCAGTCTACATCATTATAGAATTTCATCTCGGGGACCCTCTGAAGTGGCTCCATGTCAAACAGGAGATCAGATTGTAAGCGCCTTTAGAGGAACTGATTAACTTCTGGTTTGCACAATCGCTCACAGGCTGAGGACCGAAGTGTTTTATCTTGCATCTGTTTGAAGCCCCTAAATAAATGGGCCAAATTGGTTTTTGGACCAGCTGAGTCCAGACTGGGTAAATATTTAACTGCCAATATATTACATGTGGAGAAGTCTGCACGTTCCCTTTTTCCCCAAGAGGGGTCATCAAAACTGGAAAATGATTGACAGTAGGTGTCAGTATTTTATTTTGCCAGTAGATGGCAGTCTTCCCCAAGTACTGTAAATTGTGTTTTAGTTCACTGACAGGTCAAGTGTCTGAGTTGTTGATATAGTGTTTAGGGGACACTATATTAATGGCTAGTCAGGCTAAATATGTCTCACTAGTTATATTATTGTTTGATCCTGTGGTAATAAGGCCGAAACAATGGTTATTGTAGTAACTTGCTGAATGATTATATAAAATGTGTGGTTATAAGTGTGTTTTGTGGCATTTTTCTGCAGATTTGAAGGTGGCTCATCCAAACAAAATATAGTCTGAACTAACCATTTTATAATAGATGTCTCATACTTCTATGTCACAGAGCCAGAAACCAAATTCATCACCATATTGTTAAACAATGCAAAACATGACCATTAGAGGGAGCACTTTTCACACACAGACAGACGTTCATTTACTTATACTGATAAACGTCTCCTTGTTTTTTTTCTTCTTCTTCCTTGTTTTTGAAGGATTTTTCATTGCTTGGAGTTGAAGGCTGGATTTGGCAGTACAGTCACAGACGTAAGAGATGGTCACAATTACAATAATATGTAGCAAAAAATCCCTACAAGCTAATTTTTATCCAGTTTTGTATGTTAGACATGGGATGAGAATCTGGAACAATACATATCATTCCTGTTATGCTTTATCTTTTGATCTTCTGCAACTTCTGTAACTAATTTTATTAAAATTCATAATAGACAAATAGAAATAGAATATTTAGTCTGAAGACTTTAATATTTAAAAACAATGCAATATTATATAATAATAAACACATATTTAATAAACACTTTGTTTATATTAAATGTATAGCACCAATTTCTGCATGTTTGACTTGAAACATTTCTAGTAGATAATGAAATCTGAAATACACATGAAATATTTCCTAATAAATTGCCAGGTTTTGTTTCCCCAAGCACCCAAAGACATGACAGAAATAACATCTGCTCAAACCAATGCAATGTTCACTTAATTGTGAAGTTGTGTGTTGAAACTAACTAATATGATTTCTATCTGTAAAAGTTTATTTAATTATTCTCCATCACAGGAAATATAAATATGTATTGTTAAAGGCACTGCCCAAGTACATGGAATGGAAGGACAACATTTATTTAATATAATATGTAATATGTAATATGTATAATGCGTCTTTCTTGCAGATTCTTGGTTTGGAAGAGCAGAAGAAACCCTTTAAATTCGAATTAAAAAGAAACCTCCTATACAGAGAAACAGTAAGGAGTTGCTCAGGTAATGCATAGAATTCATCAAATTAATCTGTGAATCAATGTATTTTTGAATGTTTTCTCACACATCTGCATCTGTTTAGAAGGTGAGGTACACTGGACAGACGGGACTCTCTCAAGTCGTCTGGAAGTGTGACGGCACGTGGTCACATGACCTGGAAGAGAAAACCCAAGAGACTTCTGGGATCCCTCTCTGGTTAGTGACACCATTTCATGTATTTATGAATCTAATAACATGGCACATTTTTTGGTTAAACCCCCCAAAAGTTGTTCATCCACAGAAATGTTAGATGCTACACTAGAAGATGATGCTTTTGACCTTTTTTTTTCTTTTTTTTCCACACAATGTTCCCGTTTAAGGATTCAGTTAACCGTGTGATAAGTAAATCAGTGCACATATGGCTTGTGCGATTTCACCCGTGCTCTTGAGGCAAACCCCCTTTCGCTACACAGAGACCCTGATGTGGAGAAGGTGCAACGTATGGCAGTCTCGCATGACTGACAAACATGGCTTAAACTGACATGACGACAGTTTTGTTTTGATTTGCCCTTCTGCCTGCAGAATGGGCTGGTTATCAACCTGGAAAGAAGTCTAAAGGCTGATGAACTGATCCGCACAGCGTCACAGCTGCGCTCTCTTCCCCTCTTCGTCTGTCCAATCTCCCCATTTATGTCCTGAGATCCACAACTTTCTGCAACTCTGGTGAGTACGGGGCCCTTTCTTTGTCTGTGTGCCTAGAACCCCTTATAATCTTGTAGAAATGGTTCTTGCAGGTTCCTCTTTGGCCCATTTTTGAGCAGGAAATGCCATTATGGGAAATGGGATGACCTTTTGCGTTGGCAATCTATTGATGAATCAGCATCCATTCAGCTGGGAGCTTTCGCTGACTGTTGTAGGCCTTGAAGCGCGTGGGTTTATTTCTGCGCTGAATTCAAAGGCACAGAAGCTCTGAGCACGCTGTATGAATTGATTTTTTTTTTCTCCATTGAATGTTATGAGCATGTTTCTGGAGGAGAGAGTCATTTGCAGCAGTATGGGAAAATTTGACTGTGATATATTTAGCCGGTGTGACGTGAGACTTTCCTGCTGACTGTGCTTGCGGTTCAGGGCCTGGTTGATTCTGACTGAGCGAATGCTGTAGAAATTAGGCTAACTATCGTAATGAATATTAATGGTGTATGTGTGCGTTTTTGCATCTGTCGCCATGGGTAGTTCCAAAGGTTTCCGGCGTCTCGCTACACACGATGTTGCGTCATGGTTCTATCCTTCCCACCGACCTGTCTCAGAAACCTCAGAGGGAACTCTCAAGGGAGTTTTTGTCCTTTGTCATCGCAAGTAGTTTTGCCACATTGGCAGCTTTTGCTCAAGGGCGATCAGCAAAGGGACTGCGGAACAGAGCATTAAAAATAACTTGCGTGAACCGTCGAGAGCTTGTGTCACACGCTGGCACATGTTGGTGGCGAAAGGGGATGGCAAAGCTTTGTCACGATGCAAGAGAGCTCACTCTGACAGGCTTTGCTTAGATGTTGAGAAATGCTTAGAGTTGGTAGACAAATGTAACCAGTACAGACAATCCATATGACCAAATCTCTTCATGCAGGGTTCGTACCCTTAACCCCATGTCATAAAAAAGCTGGTAAAGTTGTAGAATTTTAAAATGGCAATTTCCAGCCCATGAAAAGTTTTGGAAAAGTAATGGAAATTTGTTTCAAAATATTTATATAATCGAAAATACGTTTAAATGATAATATTGGTTAAACAAACTACAATACTTAACGTTCATTTGATCCATCTGACTGCGGCATTTCGTTCTGCAGCATTGAGCATTGTAACCAATCACACGCGTTTCTGTTGAGCTGAATGTGATGGCCAATCAGAGGAGCTCAGATTAGTCATCGCTGAAACTAGTGCTGTGTTCGAAATCGAATACCCACATTCACTATTCCCTACATTACACCACTAATATAGTCCACTTGAGGGAGTGAATGAAAACGAGTGAGTGAATTCGGACACTGAGGGCCCTATCATACACCCAGTGCAATGTGAAGCCAGGCGTCACGCAAGTGTTTTTTGCTAGTTTCAGCCTGACACATTTATTATTTTCACGTCCAGTGCCATGTTGTTTAAATAGCAAATACACTCATGCTCATCTGTTCACCCATGGGCATGCTGGTCTGAAAACGAGGTATGTTCAGGCTAGGCTTCAGACTCAACACCGGTTACATCACTTGCCCACCGTGGCACCGCCCCCGCCGGTGTTTAAAAAAAAAATTATAATTAAATAAAATAATTTAGTATAAATAAATACTGAATGTGTCTGTTTAATGAAGCATGATCTGCAGCACAGACCAGCAGCAGGAGTCGCTATTTCAAAACCGAAACTAAAATGTGCACGTCCGAACTGTCATTTATTCACGGCTGCACAGAGCACGTATTTATGGCCGAACTGTCATTCACGGTGTGTGTGCACTGGTGCGTTTCAGTTCATGTCTATGGAAGCTTAACTATCATAGGAATTAATTAAAACCACTCGCTTTGCTCTGCTCCGTTATGAATGCCCGAGCAGCCGTGTGTATTTTACTTTCTGTTTAGATAGAATTAATGATTTAAAATCCCCAGTCGGTGATACCTGTGTTGTTAAACATCAATTAACCGGTGGAAAAAATGTCCTTACCATCACATCACTAGTTCAGGCTCATTGTTGGTACGTTAGTAATATGCGCCTATAGGTGGGCGCACGTGTTTGCACTCAGCTTATTATACACAGAGGGACACACAGCAGCACACAAACTTAAATACTGAAATTAAAAGGATTCCTCTCTGGAAAAGCGTTCAGTTTTTCGGCTCGCAAATTCCGCCATGTAAATAGCGAATCAACCATGGTGCAAGCGCAACTGTGGATTCGGACATGCCCTAAGTGCACCTGCGCCATGCGCTCAGATCATTACATTTACATTTACATTTATGCATTTAGCAGACGCTTTTATCCAAAGCGACTTACAACATAGGAGTACAGGAAGCGATCGGTCATGAATAGGCGAAGAAACGCAAAAAGTGCCTTAAATACCAAGTTTTGGAAATTACATAGAGTAACCTTAGGCTAGAATAGGGAGGGAATAAAAGAGAAATATAGGAAGAGAAGATTTTTTAAATTTTTTTAAATGTATTTTTTATGATAGGGTTAAGTGTTCACGGAAGAGATGAGTTTTTAGCTGTCTTTTGAATGATGACAGTGATTCTGCCATCCGGATGGAGGTAGGAAGATTGTTCCACCAGCCAGGAACGGTGAATGAAAAAGTTCTGGAGAGGGATTTCATGCCTCATTATAACAGGGCCCTGAGTGTGCCGGAAGGGCTGCCCCTTTTGCATAGTTTCTTCATGCTGTTTAATAATTATTTGAAATGTAGCAAACTGACAGCTCCAATAGTAATGAAATGATTTTTCTTGAACTTGTCATGGAAACTAGCATGTATTAACCGTAATTAAAGCCAGAATATAACATGCAGTTTCCCCAAACATGGGGGAATATATTTCATGTATTCTATTAATCAACATTAATAATCATTACAATATCAAGAGCATTAATTGACAATAATGACCCTGTAATGAATTCCTGTTCATTTTATAATTTATGAGAAATATTAAACTGTGTAGTAAACATCTATGCTATTTCAGATGCAGCTTCTATTCCATCTTTGCAGTGTAAAGATGGCTTTTGCTAATGATAAAAGCTTATTGGAAATAGTTTATATAGTAATCTGACTGATTTAAGTAATTGGTTAAATTATGAAGGTAAAAAACAAAAACAAAAAAAAACCTTCCTTATGAAGGTAAAAAAAAAGCCCCTGGGAATCAATTGCATGTGGTGCCTTAATGGGAAAGTTAATTTCTGACGCTGGCATGGGGTAACGTCTGGCAGCTGTAGTTTGTACTTGCCGGAATTAAAAAATAAACTTTACTGTTTTGGGGGAATTAAAATGGGGACATTATCTTGTTGATGATTGATTGGTTATTTGAGAATAATGGTAAATAGGAGGCAAAGCTTAGTGACCAAAATTTGTATACCTTTTAAAGTTACTGTCGGAGTTACTGGACACTTTTATTTTATTTTATTTTTTTACATATTTAAAATTGTCGCCTCCCATTGATGTATGTTTATCCGTTGCTACACAGAGGAATTCTGAGGGTCACAGACAGAATTTTTACACAGTGATAAGTCTAGAAATGTTCTTGACAGGTTTCCTGTGATTCACTTATAAAATGTTTTACAACAAGATTAGACTAAACACGGGTTTCTGACAGGGTTGACATGTCCATAATTTTCCCCAACTAGTGACAGCAGTTCAGAATGTTCTCCTGTCACGAAGCATCTCGTTTTTTACATTTTCTCTTTGAAAATCAAGGTTGCTTGGAAATAATATGCGAAACATGGCGCAAAATACTATTCTACAGTCCAGGAAGGCTGGATGAAGAGGCTTGTGGATAGTTAGCATGCTGGAGCGCTTCCAGTCTCGGCTGCATGCTTTGGCTTTTCGGGTATTTTGTCTTAAATGATGCTCTTGTCATCTGGGCACACATTAAAGGCAAGCCCATCTGTGACTGCAGGATGAGTGAATGCAGGGCACACGCAGATTACTTTTATTAACATCTCAGTGCCACCATTATCAGCTCAGTGGGGACTGGAGTCCCCTGTTTGTCATAGTTAATGTTTCCAGTGCAGTCAATGCCTGACTTATGGACTATTTCACCCCTGTTTAAAGCCGACTCCGTCTGGTGTGTTGTGTGGTCGTGACTCTAATTTGTCATTCTTACGTATTCATATATTCATGTATTCATATTGCACAGCTTGAGCACATTCACTTGTGTTTGTTTGTGAGAGCTTGGATGCTTTTTCCTCACTTGCATGCACATCTACAGATTTCGTAACTCATTGAACTTCTCTTAATCTACAGCAGTGACCATGCAACTTATGTAAACATCACCGCAAATCAATATATATTCAAGCTCACTGAAATGACAGCTACAGAACACATTTGCATGAGCAGAGTGCAATGATTCTTTTAGCACCTATTTTTTTGTAGTGTGACTCCATCATAGACTCATCATAGAATCAAAATCATTTTGTAATTGGCTCATGAAGTGAATGGCAAATTGACCTAATTATTAAGATAAACTTAAAACGTATGAGTTATTTATGAGTTATAACTTATTATTAGCATGAACTGAGTTGAAACATATTGTAAGGCAAAGAGCAAATGCTCAGGGAGTTCAGAAAATGGTAGCTGACAGTTCAGAGGTTTACTAGTTTACTTCCAGTATTTCACTCTTGAGGTTTTTTAGTGATGCATGTTTGAACCAACCACAGAGAGTATGTGCAAGAACATGCCCATAAAAACCCACATTACAGCTTAGTGATCAAGGCTTTTCTCTGTACTCTGACTCGGCTTGACTGTAAGGATTTCTGATGGTTATGATTTTCTAACTAGAGCTGTCAATCGATACATTTTTTTTGACTAATTAATTGCATTTTTTAATAAAGTTTTTAATGTTCTTATATTGTAATAATTTCACAGTTACTCTCCAAATGAATGAAGAAACAACTTAAAGACAGTATATTTTAAATATTTGTTGTAATCTTGCAGTTGATGAGATTTGTGGGATGCACGTCCAGGGCACGAAGCTCCCGTTCCACCACATCCCAAAGATGCTCTATTGGGTTGAGATCTGGTGACTGTGGGGCCATTTTAGTACAGTGAACTCATTGTAATGTTCAAGAAACCAATTTGAAATGATTTGAGCTTTGTGACATGGTGCATTATCCTGCTGGAAGTAGCCATCAGAGGATGGGTACATGGTGGTAATAAAGGGATGGACATGGTCAGAAACAATGTTCAGGTAGGCCGTGGCCCAATTTGCACTAAGGGGCCTAAAGTGTGCCAAGAAAACATCCCCCACACCATTACACCACCACCAGCAGCCTGCACAGTGACAACAAGGCATGATGGATCCATGTTCTCATTCTGTTTACGCCAAATTCAGACTCTACCATCTGAATGTCTCAACAGAAATCGAGACTCATCAGACCAGGCAACATTTTTCCAGTCTTCAACTGTCCAATTTTGGTGAGCTTGTGCAAATTTTTCCAATTTGTAGTGGAGAAGAGTGGTACCCGGTGGGGTCTTCTGCTGTTGTAGCCCATCCGCCTCAATGTTGTGCGTGTTGTGTCTTTACAAATGCTTTGCTGCATACCTCAGTTGTAACGAGTGGTTATTTCAGTCAAAGTTGCTCTTCTATCAGCTTGAATCAGTCGGCCCATTCTCCTCTGACCTCTAGTATCAACAAGGCATTTCCGCCCACAGGACTGGCGCATACTGGATGTTTTTCCCTTTTCACACCATTCTTTGTAAACCCTAGAAATGGTTGTGCGTGAAAATCCCAGTAACTGAGCAGATTGTGAAATACTCAGACCGGCCCGTCTGGCACCAACAACCATGCCACACTCAAAATTGCTCAAATCACCTTTTTTTCCCATTCTGACATTCAGTTTGGAGTTCAGGAGATTGTCTTGACCAGGACCACACACCTAAATGCATTGAAGCAACTGCCATGTGATTGGTTGATTAGATATGAGAAATTTAACAGGTGTTCCTAATAATCCTTTAGGTGAGTGTGTGTGTACATACAGTATATACATACAGTGTATATATATTTTTTTTACTGGTAGTCCACTAGCCTGACGTGGTCATACTCAATTCTAGTCAGAATATGAGTCTGATACTGCTCCATTGGGATTATAAGGGCGTGTTTCAACCTAACCAGGAAAGACCTAAATTGGATAGACCTACAACCAATCAGAGCTACGGAGCGATGCGTAACGTTAGTTGTCAAATGTCAACAGAACTCAACTGCACTGTGTTGCCAAGTCTGTGTTTTTCCCACGGTTTGTTCTCCATGTCCACAGGTTGAATGGTCTCCAATTATGTGATATATAGACCCAGGAATGCGAATTTTAGCAGGCAGCCATGCCAAAATAACATATTTTACCCCCCGGAAAGCGATTGGGATTGTTTTGAGTTATAGTTTTGAGTAGCAATTGTGCGACATTGCAAAAAAACTTGGCAACCCTGTCTGCATGCACGCTGGAATAAATAACGTTAGAAGTAAAAGATGAGTGTAAATGATGAGAAATAGAAATAGTGAGAAATAGTGAAGGTGAATGCATATACGAACAAGTTCTCCATTTAGGATTAGAACGAATTCTACCCAAGCGCCTTCGATGACTTGGATGATTACGTTACTGTTTATCATCTGTCCATCATCATCTAAAGCCCGCCCTGACAATTTCATTGGTCTGAGCAGTTTCTTTTTGGGCATAATAACTCCTCTATGGATCAAGTCCAGACCGAATAGCCCGAGCAAAAATTTTGTGGGCAGGGCTAAATTCAGCTGGTATCCAGGCTAGTAGTCCACTGTATGAAGAATTTTTGGGTATTATATGTCACAGTTTACTTAAGTTCATTTATGTAAGTGAGGATAGCAAAAGAGTGTCCTGCACCCATTATTATTTAACAATAATATTTATTGCAAAAATATTTGCAAAAATATATGGAAATGCATTGAAACTCCATGACAGCCATACAGTTAAAAACCACATTTGTGCTGGAAAACAACTTGATTCAAAACATTACTAATTGCTTTATAATTTCCATAAAAACACAAGTACAAGTGCTGCAACACAGCTCTGGTCTGCTCAGACAAGCGACAGTCTTATCAGCTGCCCTGAAACACTCTCACACTGACCCCTGGGCATCAGGCCATTGTATGTCATTGTAAGATGCTCTTTTGCAATATTAAACTAAACTCTTTTGAACAAAACCACCACCTACTGGAAGTTTTAGTTTCTTGTTGAATGTATAATTTCATTATTTTTTATTTTTCCATATTAATTAAAAGCCTGTTAAAGGTATAGTTCCTTATTTACTATGTGATGCTTCTCATGTAACACAATAATGACTTGTGCATTTAATTATTTGAGATTAATTTATTGTGTAATTAATTTAGATTAAAAAAATGTAAATGCTTGTAAGCCCTAGTTTTAAAATAAATCAATGTAGATTTAGTAAGACAGGGTTGTGTTAAGAACAGAAATGCGTCAATGATAAGCACAATATGTTAAGTGGATGATTTAGAACACATTTAGCCGTCTCCTGCTGCAAATGTGTGTACACTGGCAAGAAAAGTAGGATAAATAAAATAATTGCAATAATAGCTAATAGGATTTTTTTTTTCTCCAAATAGTCTTAATGTCCAGTATGGATGTGTTATCTAAATGGAATAGTCTGCGACTAGTTCTGTGACTGAACATTGTGGACGTAGGAGGTTTTTAGTACTATATAGATAGAAGGAAAAACACTTAATTTGATCGTTTTAACAACCTTGCAAAAGCCCCCCCAGAACCGCCCCTGCCTGTCAGCGGAGCTTTTTTGAAATCCAGTGCCATTGCCACATTGATCCGGTCAAAAGCAAAATACACTTTTGTGTTTTGCATAAGTCGCCTTGTTAAACAGTCATGCTTTTCAACAGCACATGGATTGTTTGTTTCTGTTCAAGCTTGCTTTGCAGTACTTTCCTCTGCCACTAATGATTCACTTTGATGCTGATGCAGCCTGACTGATTCTAAGGCAGGGCATTCAACACACACTTCTCAGTGCTCCAGAAAACAACAAAGGCAGGCATTTGGCTTTGATTTTATAGATCTACTCATTCTGAAAGCTTATATAAATAAGCATGTTTTACAATGCTGTTTACACATTTAGTTATTGCGTGCATAAATATGCATATATACACATCTCAACCCCATAGGGTTAGGCAATGCTCTGGTCTCTTTTTCTATTTTTTGTTTTCCAGTATTATTGCACTAGTCATTGTTTCACTTATTTCCAGGTTTACTGTACATAAGCATCATACAGTACATTTAAACTTTGAAAAAAAAAAAATAACAGAAGCTGTGACTTCTTAAAATAATTCAGGGCTGTCAAAAGATTGAAACGACTCTTGTACTGTATATTCTGAACAGAATATTCTTCTTCAAAGCAATAAAACATCAGATATAGTTGCCTCCAGAACTATTGATTCTGCTTTGAGTGAAAGAAATAAAAAGGTAGAACTTTTTTCTCACGATTGACTTTGTCTCAGAATTGCAACTATTTATCATTATTGTACATTTATTTCTGACTGTGACTGTTTATTGTAATTGCAATTTCATATCTTATCTTGCAATTATGAGTTTATCTTGAAATGTATACTTCGTTATTGTAAGTATCTTTTCAAATTGCGACTTTATATCTCACCATTGAGATATATAAAATGTATTTCTTAGAAACAATATGACACCTTCTTATTTTAAATTAGCTCACAATTACCTTTATGTTTTAAACAAATACACTATATTGACAAAAGTAACTCTCCAAATCATTGAATTCAGGTGTTCCAGTCACTTCCATGGCCACAGGTGTATAAAATAAAGCACCTAGGCATGCAGACTGCTTCTACAAACATTTGTGAAAAATGGGTTGCTCTCAGAAGCTCTGTGAATTCAAACGTGGTACCGTGATAGGTTGCCACCTGTGCAATAAGTCTATTCGTGAAATGTCTGCTCTACTAAATATTCCAAGGTCAACTGTCAGTGGTATTATAACAAAGTAGAAGCATTTCTACTTTCTGCAGAGTCAATAGCTACAGACCTCCAAACTTTGTGTGATCTTCAGATTAGCTCAAGAACAGTGCATAGAGAGCTTCATGGAATGGGTTCCCATGGCCGAGCAGCTGCATCCAAGCCCTACATCACCAAGTGCAATGCAAAGCGCCGGATGCAGTGGTGTAAAAGCACACCGCCACTGGACACTAGAGCAGTGGAGACATGTTCTCTGGAGTGAGAAATCTCTGTCTGGCAATCCGATGGAGGAGTCTGGGTTTGGCTGTTGCCATGAGAAAGGTACTTGCCTGACTGCATTGTGCCAAGTGTAAAGTTTGGTGGAGGATGTATTATGGTGTGGGGTTGTTTTTCAGGGGTTGGGCTTGGCCCCTTAGTTCCAGTAAAATAACCTCTTAATGCTTCAGCATACCAAGACATTTTGGACAATTTAATTCTCCCAACTTTGTGGGAACAGTTTGGGGATAGCCCCTTCCTGTTCAAACATGACTATGCACCAGTGCAAAAAAGCAAGGTCCATAAAGACATGGATGAGTGAGTTTGGTGTGGAGGAACTTGACTGGCCTGACCTCAACCCGATAGAACACCTCTGGGATGAATTAGAGCTGAGACTCATCCAACATCAGTGCCTCAAAAATGCTCTTCTAGAAGAATGGTCAAAAATTCCCATAAACACACTCCTAAACCTTGTGGAAAGCCTTCCTAGAAGAGTTGAAGGTGTTATAGCTTCAGAATCCTTCGGATGAGACGTTAAACTGAGGTCCTGACTATCTGTGGTCTTTAAAAATTCCATGGCACTTCTCATAAAGAGTAGGGGTGTAACCCCGGTGTCCTGGCCAAATTCCCTCCATTGGCCCTTACCAATCATGGCCTCCTAATGATCCTTTTTGACTGAATTGGCTCTATCACCCTCTTTCCTCTCTACCTATAGCTGGTGTGTGGTGAGCGCACTGGCGCCGTTGTATTGTGGCTGTTGTCGCATCATCCAAGTGGATGCTGCACACTGTTGGTGGTTTGAGGAGAGACCCCTAACATGAGTGTAAAGCGCTTTGGGTGTACAATAGTACATATGAAAGCGCTATATAAATTCCTCATTCATACATTCATAGCTGCAAAGGGTGGGCCAGCTCCATATTAAACCCTACGGATTAAGAATGGGATGTCTTTAAAGTTCATTTGCATGTAAAGGCAGGCGTCCCAAAACTTTTGACAATATAGTGTATCTGCAACATAAATATTCCCATGAGCCCCCAGAAATACAACAGACCAGCTCTTTGCTAGAGAGAAAATAGGAGACACTCTACTGAACAATTAGTTTGTTCCTCAAAACACTGTGACTGAGAGCAGAGGGTTTTTTAAATGTTTTTTTTTCTCATTCTTGCCTTCTCGATAGAATGCAAAGATGATATCTTACTCACAACCCCCCTGAGACAAACATTCAGACACTGATAAATGCATGTTGATTTATTTAGACTTGTTCTACAGGCCTTTGCAATTACATCCTTGCTGACTTTTATGATCCTTTTTTTTCAGATAGCAATGTAGGCTAGATGTCAGACTGGCCATTATAAAAGATTTTTGATTCTGGCTCACTAGTTGGTTTTCTGTATTGTATGTTCAAGTTGCCAGCGTAGACAGTTGCTATGAAGAATAGCCTTAAGTGTGTACAGGGAGAGGGAGTTTGGCATGGCAAGAGAACTCTGGGAGAACTTCATCAGTGAGTCGCTGTGACATCTTCCTCAGCCACTTCAGTCCTGTGTCACTGGGTCTCGTCACCCGGCCACATGAGCCGTAGTGTTTGGGCTCTGTGTTCTAGATCAGAGGGGGGCTTTGTGCACACAAGAAGATATAACACAGGACAGCAAGGAAGGAAAGACCCAGAAGACTCCAGAGGTCTCTCTGAATCACTGGTGCTGTTTGAAGGATGATGAGGCGTTGCTTTAAGGAAGGATGAGCCATGTAGTGTGCTGTTAAGCTGACCTGAACAGACATCTTAGTAGGATGGACCACATTAACATGCAGCGCCTCTTTCCTCCTGATATGCAATAGCTGAATGTCTCCACACCAAATTATTCTTTTCCATTACACTTCTATGCGATTGGCTTTTGCTTTTGCGTTTTTTTGTTTCATTCAAAATGTATATATGTATATACCCTGGCTTCTTAAATGAAAGCTTTCTGAAGTGTTTTCCCTGTATTTTATGAGAGTCTTTTGCAGTGCAGTAACACACAGCAGGATCTTTCACTTTTTATTTTACTCTTAAGCTTGTTTCTAGTATGTTTGAATATTGCTTTGATATAGTGTGTATGAAATGTACACTGGCGTTCAAGTTTGGGGTTGGTAAGATTGTTAAATGCAGAAACAAGGCAGCATTTATTTGATCAAAAATATAATAAAAACTGTAATGTAATATATTCCTACAATTTAAAATTAATACATTTTAAAATGTAAATTATTCCTGTGATTGCAAAACTGAAGACTTGAGTAATGCAGAAAATGCAATCACATGATCCCTCAGAAATCATTCTAATATGCTGGTTTTGTGCTCAATAATTTTGTTTTACTATTATCAATCTTGAAAACAGTTGTGCTGCTTAATGCATTTTTATTGTAATACATTTTTTTCATAATTTTTTGATATGTAGATAGAAAAAAACTGCATTTATTTGAAATTGAAATATTTTATAGCATTATAAAGGCCTTTACTGTCATGTTTGATCAATTTAATGCATCCTTGTTGAATACAAGTATTACAAAATTTAAAGAACTCAGTTCCCTCTGTAACACTAAATGTAATGCACATATGCCAGTGTTTGCATTTATTCTTATTGCTGCTTGTCTCTAAATTAACACAGGACAAGGATGGTATCATAATGAAGCTGTTGTCGTCTCTTACTTGTTGTTAGATTTTAGCAGTGTTAAAGGGATAGTTCACTTAGAGGGATAGTCACACATTTCATAGTTTATTCACCCTCTTTGTTGTTCTAAACATGTTTGCCTTTCTTTCTTTTGAACACAAAATAATGTATTTTGAAGTGTTTTTACTCATACTATGAAGGTCAGTGTGGTCAAAAATTACCTATTAAAAAACATATTTTGTGTTCCACAGAAGAAAGAAAGTCATACAGGTTTGGAACAACAATATTTGATGATTATTGGATGAACATCAAACATCTGCCGATTCTTGATAGGTATATGAGAAACCTTTCTAGTTGAACATGGATAGTTAGAAGGGATGCTGCATAAATGCATCTTAGTTGTTCATATCCACTTAATGGGAACAAATACCTTGAAGTATTCATAAACAAAAGGTTTTAGAATAGAAGAAAAGTCCCTTAAAACATTTTTGAAGAAAAATACCTTAAAGGAATGGTTCTCCCAAACATAAAAATGATGTTTTCATTTACTCCCCCTCATGTCACTGTAAACTACTTGCTTGAATTTTTGAAGAGTAACACATAATAACTTGTGCACTGTATTCCAAGTCTTCTGAAGTCATACACTGGTCTTGATGAACACATTGATGTAAAGTTATTAATTGAATCTGGCCCTTCACCCTACCTCTCAAAGCAAATATGAAACCTGTTTGACATCAGGTGTCTTTAGTCTTTTTATAGTCTTCAATATCTACAAAATATTCTTTAATTTTGTGTTACACAGAAGAAAGAAAGTCACAGGTTTGAAATGACATGAAGGTGAGTAAATAACATAATTTTGGTTGAACTATTCCTTTAACAAAATGATTTTGTACCATATCATAGATGTAGCGCACACATAACATTTTGTGTTTTGTACATTACATGGCCTTGCATGTTTTAGCTTTGTGAATTACCAAGGTTGTTAATGCACCATAAAGGTGACAGTTCCACTCTGAAAGATCCATTTTAAATGGATGTCACAAGCTATTGGTTTTTGCTGCAGGGGTGTCCCATTATTGAAAACTCTCACTGCAACCAAATGGAGGGTCAGGCGAAATTTTCCATTACCCATGTCTGGATGAGAGGGGTGACGTAAAAGCTTTTAGAGCAGGAGCAAAAGCCAGTTCGCAACAGTATGACTGACACCTGAGGCAACATAATTTTCCACTTATCCTCAGCCTGTTTGTGTAAAGGTATGGCCAAGAGATACACTTAAACTACAGAATTCCTCCAAACCTCCAGGGCAATGTGTCTTAAGCATCCTCTTCCTCTTAGAAAGGAAGAACCATTCTCTCACTGACCTCGAGCATTTTGAAGCTAGTGGGGTAAGAATCTTTCTTTCTACTGTAAAAAGGAACCCGTTTTTACACTAATAACGTCCTGAAGAACTCTTTTTGAGGAGTGGAAAGAGATTTTACTCGAGTGCATAACATAAGAGGTCGCTGTCATGCAGTACTGGTGTAGGCATTTGCACATTCCCTCTACACTCAGCGGTTTATGGATTTTTCAGGCCTCTCGAAGCAAAGGCACTGAGCCAGTACAACGGTCCTCATGTCATGGAGTCAGTAATGAGCTTCTTAATTAAACCCTGCAGGCTTGTGGCTCAATTAGGGCTTACAGACAAAGTTAAACTGATCAATCCAGGAAGTGCTTCTACAGAGCATGGCAGCTCTGTCGGGCATACGGTAGAAGAGTACTTTGAAGAACAAGAGACTGAATTGATGATCTGTACAAAATGTTCAGTGTGCTTTTCACCCTTTCAAACTCTGTATGATTGTTGTATCTGTGTCTCCTTCATGCTCGTCATGGCCTATTAGCTTGCTCAATTGATGAGTGTATGATAGACCCAATGCTGGTCCCAAACAACTCCACTGTGCTTCCCACCCCACCCTGCCTTTTGACCTTGCTGGAGGCAATGGTCGAGTTTACTTATAGGACTAGATGCATTCACGTTCTTCTCATTTTGCCTACTGTCTTCCATCTCTGGTCCTTACTAAACCTTGAGAACTTCCCTTTAACTGGTAAGGATGCTAAAACGTATATATCTTGGGTTTCTGATTTTGGCTTGCACTTCTCCACGGGAAGTTTTTATCCCTTTTGTGAATGTTTGAACGTTTGTCTCTTTGAATTTGTGTTTCTATTGTCTTCAGTGAGCTGATCGAATTTACTCCAGTGGAGAACAGAAGAAGCACCCATTTGATGGGTCTCGAAGTTAAATGCTTTTGAGTTGATGTCTTAGGTTTGTCTTAACCTCAGGAGTACCTAGATTCTCAATTGTTGGCATACTGTGCTTTAAGTGGCTTTTTAAAACCTTTTTCAAAGGCTTTCATTTATTTGTCTCAGTAACAATTTATAGTTCCTGTAAATGAGTCATGATTCTGAAGGGTTTTAACCTCAATGATTCATGATTAATTCTGCTGGTCAACTGAAGCGAATTAGCCAAGGGTTTGTAATCCAGATTGTGCCAGCGCAGCTCCCCATAATTCCTCACTCCTCCAGATTAAAATGTCTGGTTGACACAATGACTGTCAGATATTGTGATGTTGATCGAAAGCCACCCCTCACCCTGCTTAAAGCTCTTGGTTTTCAGGCCATGTCTGTTTGCCTGTTTTTATTGTTCATGCCATGCGTATTTTAGCTCTGAAAAAATTAGGACAGAGTGGGGTGAGGGATAGGTAAAAGGGGCATGGAAGCATATGAAGGTTGAAGCTTAAATGTCACAACAGACAAGTATACAGTGTAAATGACAAAAGTAACTGATGTAAGAGTGTACAGATGGTGACCAGACACCCTGGGCTGGACCAGACTGCAGGAATGGGCATGTACAGTGGTGGGTACAGCTTCGCTGACGTGTCGCCCGCTGAAGATACCCAGACGGCTGGAGTTTTGGGTGCCGATTCCACCCCCAATACCCCTGGGGCTGCTCGCTGAGCGTATTGGGACTTCTCTAGCCTCAAAAACCTTTACCTCAGCCCAAGCAGTGATAATGCTGTCGACAAACAAGGGACTGCTGCAGTGAAATTTGGATTTAGGCGTTTAAATTTTTTTTTTATTTTGCGCATTGTATCCGGTGAGGGACCACGTGTCCAGCGCCTTACCCACATGACCTCATACCAGGACCAATCAAATGGTGTCATTCCATTGGGGCTGAGCGAGAGATCGCTGGAGAAATCATTTTCCCTCTGTGGTTTTTAATTTCAGTCCTTTCTGAACATCAGTATTGGTGGCCATCGGTTAGGAGCTCTGTGAAGGTAAATCTTTTTATGTTTTCAAGTGTCATTTTTGGGATATGTTTTGAGATAACATTGAAGCCTGGTTAGTTGTGATTGGTCTTAAGAAACGGCATTCTCTTTGTCCGTTTACGGTTAAATTAACCTTACGGTGTCTATTGAAGATTCCTTTGGAATCATCCACGGGAATCATTCTTCTAGCCCCAAGTTTCCTAATGCTAGCAGTTATGGACTATATCCATTGGCCATTTACAAAAATTAACATCTGAAAAAATTCTTAAAACTGTAGGAAGTATGTGTTGTAGTCTAAGTCAAGTAGCTTGTGATATTTTGAAGTGATTCGCTTTATTTGCTGTAGGTTGTTGCATTTGTGTTGCATCCATATATTGTTCGACAATGCTCTGTATGCCGCAGACAGTATGGCGTGAAGGATTGTGACTTGAGTGTCAGTCTCAGTTGCGATTCCCGACCTTGATGGCAGTTCGTAGCCATAAACGCTGCTCGGCCCTTTGATTAATGCTTCTAGAGAGGTACACAATTTTGTTCGTCGTCATTACTTCAATTATCGTCATGGGTTCTTTATCTGTCACAATGAAGCGGAAGCGATTTCATCCTAAAAAACCATTGGTACAGAGTCAGATTTATGTATGTACAGAACAAAAAAAATTTTACACTTTTTTTTTTTTAAAGGTTATTCTGAACCTGAGAACCTTAAGAGGTTTAATGTGTGTGTTTATATTGACATGATATCATCTTCCCAACAGTGTTGGTGGCATATAATTTTCTCATTCAAGGGTTGAACATTGCATTATAATGTCTTTAGAAAATGCAGACAGTTTATTTGCAGATATGTACCGAAACCTCTAAAAATGCAGGGTTGAATCGGTATTGTGCTTTCTACCAGCATGTCGATGAATTCAGAAATGGTTTTCTCTGTGATGCCTGGAGACAACCAGAGGTGTCTCCATTTAGCATTTCAGCACTTTCGATTAGGAGGCCGTTAGCATAGCATGGGTCATTGGTACCGATCTGCCCGAATCTCAGATCCCTGGATCGGTTTTGCTTGATCTTGCATTGGCATTGCTGGGCGACTGAGCTCTTGATTATAATTTGGGTTGAGATCCAGGCAAGGGCGACTGATCAGGGCTGACAGTTTTCGAGCCGCCTGTCAGGCTGAGTAGGGGAGGGTGGCCCTGCAGACACGCGTACTGCAACAAAAAGCTCTTCTAGAGTTGTTCACATATGAGTGTTCATGCGCCCCCTCCTCCCTTATAACACAACGCCCAGCCGAAGGGACCCCAGCCCTGGTGATGCTGCATACCCACGGGGAACGTGTGTGCCAGAAAACCTACATTTTGTTTTACAGTGAAAATATGTATCACTTTTTTTAACATTGTGTGCTTGTACTGCATGATTAGGAAATCAATATTTGGATAAGTGGCCGTTTTAATCGATACATTTCTCATGAAATATTTTGATTGAGCAAATTACTTTATCTGTATCAAAAACTGTGATTGCTCATTTTGTGCGTGAGCTGGAAATTCAATAAAGGAAAATTAAGACTTGGTCTTAATCAGCAGTGATTTTGGTTACTCATTATGTAAACTGGAGTATATTATTTTGAATGTTTTTTGAAAGATAGTTTAGATTTGGGGCTGCAAGCAACAACCATTTTAATAAGCAACTATTATCAATTATTTTTGATTAATTAAATGAATAATTCCACATTGCTCTCTTTTTAAACATTAGTAATGTGTATTGTATAAAATGTCTATATAATGTATTTAACATTTGTTATAAAATATAAAGGTTATAAAATATTTTATATATTTTTCATGACTTTTTAAAATATGTTTAATAAAATAAAAAAAGTGATTTTAAACTACAGTTTCATAAATGTCATTACTTGCTTTAAATATCGTTTCAGGTCATTTTGAACCCTTTTTAATTCTAAATATTGTTTGAACATGTTTCTCTTTCTATTGAACTATAGACAATGCAACACACCAAATTTGAACATGGGTAATTCCTAAAATACTTAGTGTTATTCTATTTGTGGAACATCCATTCTATTATCACAGAATCACAATCTGAAAATGCAGTTTAAATTTGTATTCAAATGTATTGTGGCTAGTACAAAATACACAATATAGTATTTAACATTCAAACTGTAAACTGAGTTATTACGAAAGGGTTCATAAGTTCATTCTGAGTTTTTTATGACAGTTTAGGATGAAAGCAAGCACTTTCTGCAGTCAAATTCTCCTTATGGCGTGGAATTATTGAGAAGGCTTATGGCCGGTTTATGTTCGAATGTAATGACTGCCTTGCAGGATTAGGGAAGGCCAGATGATGGTGGATAGACTGAGATTATATTTAGCATTTTCCTCTTGCTCCTGTTATATTGCTTTGTGTTTTCTGTATTTATAAAATTGCAACAGTCGTTGGAATCATGCATCATCTTCCAACGTTATTCCCTCTCTGCATCTCTAATGGCTGCAGATCAGATGCTCCCACACCGCTCTTTATTCAGAGGTTTTAATTTAATTCCTCCCCACAGTTAGAGCGATGACCCATCATAAGGACCTCATCACCAGAGAGAATATCCTCTCTTAGCCAAAGCAATCATAATACAGATCTTCAAATGGGTATTAAGGAGACCATTTGCACACACTTTACATTTGTGAACTCTTGTGAACGTGAAAATCAAAACATTAGAAGTGGGTGCCCTGTTACTCATTGGTATACGTCAGGGTTTTTGTTTGTTTGTTTTTTTGATTATTCAGACTTTAGTTGCCATATGTTCATTATGATAGAAATCCTATTTTTTGCATTTGGCATGTATAGAGGCGTAGACATTTTTTTTTTGTCTTTCTTTTTGATCCTGCTGTAAATCTCAGTGGAAGTATTTAGCCTGGGTTCATAATCCTGTTTGAAATCATATTCTGTTGCACAACACATGTAACATTTAATCCTCAACAGCAAATTCTCTTTTTGATTATTGTCATTTTCATGTGGAGCATAAATACTGTTGATTCGTTTGAAATCTCTGCATGACCGTTCCGACCGGTTGTAGACAAAACCTATGGGCTTTTTTCACATTTTCTATGCTGTTTTTGGTGAAAATTGTTTAAATGTAATGTTAAAACTCTTATTGGTGGCTGGAAGCATGATCAAATTAGTTAATTATTCACACAAACTTTCAAGGGGTGGGGAACACCTTTGATTGACAGGTGAAAATGTTTATATATTTCTGATGACTAGATTTGTTGCATTAAGAAGAGCAAACGAGGACAAAATGTAAACACACACACACACAAAACCCCAAATAAACAAGTAAAAATAGTTTAGACAGCATGAACAATTTAATTTGGCTTTTGTTTTGGCCACTTTGAAAATAGTATTTGACAGTCTTTCAGGTCAATGAAGAATGACTGTGCCGCTTCCGCCACACTATACTGCCGATTATTCCTCCGTTACCTCCCTTCTTCCTGGTTGCTTTGTCTCTCATCCTCGTGCCCGCCAATGGTTGTAATTTCGAGAGCAAAGAGAAAAGACAAACTGCCTCAGGCTATAATTTGCCCTGAAATCTCGCATGAGCCAGTGTCTCCAATAAACAATGTCGCCTCTTGTTAAGCTCTCGCCCTTGATACACTGACAGGACTAGTGATGTGTTTAACACGATAAATCATGGCGCTTGATCTGTCCAGGCCTCTCTGCCAACCCACTCGTCCGGGGACTTACCCCATTTTTTTGCAAGACAGGACCACACTCGCTGTTCTACGTCTTTCTGGTTAAGCTTTACCTTAAAGTCAACATTAAAATCTCTATTTCCAGGTCTTGTTGAACATTATTCCAATTAAAACTAATCTTTGTAATCTGTGGCTCATTGGTTAATCATATCAGGTCCCAGCCTACCTTTTTTACTCTTTATAGAAAAGAAAATGAGCTGTGAATGCCATTTCATGTTGACTTTAATTGGTGATCTGGTCTTTGTTGGATATGAACTTTGTTCATAAAGTTAGACTTTGGTTTCTCAGGTAAAAGTGTTCATTCTGGAGTCACGGAGTTCATAAGGAATTAGGTAGGGTGCATTTAATGTATGATCTCAGCAACCTTCAACCCCTCTACAGAAGCACAGTTAACGTTCTAGCGATAGACAGTGTGTCAGCTGTTTGGATGGACGTGCTTGCAATGAATAATCTTTTTGTCACCCAGTTTTTGTTTCCAATAATGTTCATTCACAAAATGTAAACTTTTGTCAGTGTTATTCATGATAGATGCAACCTTGCATGACATAACATAATGTAGAGAAAAGATAAACAAAACAGACAACTAAATCATAATTCAATTGTCATGAAATCAAAATTGAGCATGTTCCTGTCCTTATTGTGCATGCTATTTCAAGTTTTTAATTTGAGTTTTGGTAATCTTTTTGCAAAGTTTACTTTGTTTGAAATAACTTTCCTTTTAAGCTGACATCACACATCTTTTCAACTCCTCTCTTCCAATCTGACTCCACTCACTCCACAGGTTAAGTTTAATGTCAGGTTTTGGTCAAATTATTTCATTACAGTATTTGCCCTTTTTCATCATCATGATTTTGTCAAAGGAGAAATTAAAGGTACTCTATGTAACGTTGTGCCCTCTGGCGGTTAAAAAACTAAATTGCATGTATTTTGCGGAAAAACATTGTTTTGGTTGTGCTTCAGCTCTGCTTGGTTCTTTCTCACAGCTTAAAAAAAGAGAGATATTATCATACTGCTCGTAAAACATTCACTACTAGGAGATATAACTAGTTTAGATGGAAACCAACTCAAGCTGACTAGCTGAAGACATTACTGTAGATACCCATTAATAGACAGTGCGTCCTTGAAATTAAATTCCAGCACAGCGCTACAACAACCACAATGACTCTTCAGTAGCTAATGCTTTACAAGGAACTTTGTTAGAGAGCTACATATGGCAATTTATCTCTTCAATAAAATACCTCCACATCACCTTTACAACATTTAAAATCCCTCAGTTCTCACTATCTCTGAGAAGCCAAGCCTATGTTGATTCATGTTTTATTTCGAGTTCTGTTGCATTCTCTTTTTGCCAGCTGACTTTCTTCCATACAGCGTTTTTTTTGTGTTTTTTTTTTTTTTTTTACACGTGATTCTCCGGAGGTTCGAGGTTTAACATGAGCCATGTCAATCTTTTTTACTTACTGTGACAACTAACCTGCCACTCCCACACCATACACACGCCCATGTAACCTGAGCAACTTTTCTCTATTTATCAATGTGACGTGAGGCAAGTGACGCATGTACGCAATTTCCCGCTAAAACATCCCATCAGGTCTAAAAAATATACACTCATATTAGGCTTACCATAATGAATCAGGGTATGACAAAAACATGTTTTGGAAGAAGGATTGATGATGTATTGACTCTTTTAATGGTTTCCTTTTAAGCAAAAAAAGTTACATGGTGTACCTTTAAATGATTGCACCACAGTACCCATTGCTATTGTTTTGTGATTCAGCCAGTAGGGGTCAATAGCTTTGAGCAGTTGACAAATGGCTTGTTTATGCAGTATTTTTGCTCCTGAGCTGTTTTTTTTCTAATTCACATTAATTAGAAAAAGAGCCTATGGTCTGAAAATGCATGATGATTTATTTTCTCATTGCCGAACTGCTTAAATTGCAGTGGTCATTTTAGGAAGTGGGGTGTTTGGTTGTTTCTGGTTGTGTGGGAGTGAATTGCAGCCTCAGGTTCTGTCTCCTATTATTTTCCCCATTACAAGGTCACACTGTTGTAAGCAATAGGGTCATTATTTTTCTCCTCCTGTTATAGCAGTTATCAAAAGACCAGTTTTATATGTTCTCTGAACATTTCTTTATTTTATACACTCCATATATCCACTTAGTCTAACCTCCCCTCTTCGGGGAAATCAACAATGGTCAAAAGTAGTGAAGGCATAGCAGTTATTTATCACCTTAAATCTAACATATTCTATACATCTGTATATTTCTCATATCACCCATGTAATTTGTCTTCATGCATGTTTTTAGAAAGTCCACAGAAATTTAGATATTTTTTGACAATATTTTTAGATTTTAGCTATTAAGACAGGTGAAGCTGAGCAGCACGGAGACAATGGAAGTGAAAAAAATTTTTATTGGACACCGGCAGCTCAAGGTTCGTCTGCAATATAAAATTTTAATGAAATAAATTTTAACATTGCCATGTTTTAAGGAGCAGAGTAATGTATTAAAGGGATAGTTCACCCAAAATGAAAGTTCTAAGAATTACTCCCAATCATGTCATTCAAAAACATGTACGACTGTCCTTCACTGTTATTTTAATTTTTTTTATAAACTTTTATAGTATTATTAATATTTTGAATTAGCTTTTATTTTTATTTCAAAGTTTATTTTTATGTGCTTTTGTTATTTTACTAGTTTTTGTTTTTTATTTTTTAGCTTTATTTTTATTGCAATTTGAATTTGAATCATTTTAGTACTACTTTATCTTATTTTCAGTCAGTTGCCACAAAAACATGTCTAATTTTCATTTAAAGGGATGACCCAATTAATGAATAACTCACCTTCATGTCATTCCAAACCTGTTCATCTTCAGAACACAAATGAAGATTTTGATGAAATCCGAGAGCTCCTGACCCCTCCATACACAGCAATTTAGTAAATGTTTTCAAGGCCCAGAAAGGTAAAGAGATTGTAAAATAGTCCATGTGACTCCAGTGGTTCAACCTTAATGTTATGAAGTGGTGAGAATATTTTTTTGTGCGTAAAACAAACCAAAATAATGACTTTATTCAATTTCTTCTCGTCTGTGTCAGTGTCCTACACAGTTTACGTTGTAAACACAGTGCAGCGCTTCCGAGTTCTATGTCAGAATGTTCAGAATCAGTCAAATGCTCCACAAACAAACAAAAATGCATGGTTTGGTTTGGTTTGGAATGATACAAGGGTGAGTAAATTATGTCTGTTTTAAAGGGGTCTTATGGTCTTATTTTAAACGTTCATTATTTTGATTATTGGGTAAACTATGTTAATAGGTTAACATGGTTACTGTACATTATTGCAGCTCCTCTATTCACACACAGATTTCTACAAAGCCCCTCCTTCTGAAAAGCTCAAACTGCTCTGATTGGCCAGTTGACCCAGTGCATTTTGACTGGCCAAACACCAAGCACGTGTCAGAAATATAATGTCCCTTACCATAATCGCGAGCTTCAGCTTCTAAAACATTTGTAAACACTCCGTTAATGTCTCGATTTTACCAGTATTTGTAGCCTACTCTCCAAGGTTCAGGAACATGTCCTCTGGAAAGTGCGCTGTGCCCAAGCAAACATTTGGGTTGTACTGCTAAGGGCCAGCTTTATAAATAAATCATAACCTCTGGTTAACCTCTGAAAGAAAAAGTGGTTTGGCTTACACATCCTGCAACATGACATCAACACTTCAATTTACTGAAACTTTGCTTCTTTCTTTTTGTATGCCTTTGGGCGGGCATTATGCTAATATTTCACATTGTGACGTGGACATTTGAGGAAGTAATATCTGGACTTTGATCAAGGCGTTTGAGGCCGGTCTGGATCAGTGTTCTCTGTTCGCTTTGTAAATAAATCACTTTGTGAATTGACAGGTCATATACATTCACAAACAGATACATTACACACTAAATGAAAAGGAAAACATTCAAATGTATCATATGACCCCTTTCATTTTTGTATGATCTATCCCTTTAAGAATGTTGAATCAATATTGAATGTGCAGTCACATGTTTTTTTTATTTTTACTAAACAACACAATTTCAGAAATACTGTATAACATGTTTGGCTGTTGGTCATTTATATGAATCAAAACGAGACAGTATTGTGCTGCGTTTGAAGCAAAGTGGAAAGAGATAGAAAAAGGAGCATTTTGGGAGCACTGCTTGACCAAGCGTAAAGCGTGATTAATTCAATAGGTACCACAGAGGAAGGGGCCAGAAGCTCTTTAGAGGAACGGCTGACCCACTTTCTGTATCCTGTGCTTCAGCAAAGACTGAGCTTATCTACCACCGGGAAGATATCAGACTTATGATTAACATAAAATAGAATTAAAATGTGAAATATTTCAATGGCTAATTTTTAATCTGCTCATACTTTTTTGAAAAGCATTGGAAATGTGCTCGCTGCATACACACACTTTGACATCAAAAGAAAGTGGTTTGAAGGACACATGCCATTTAAGGTAACAGTGTGTTTATGCAGCCATTGCTTTTGCTCTGATGACCGCTGTAATCAGCCCACAGATGCAGTATTCAGATGTCTACCGAATTCTGTGGGCTCATGTTCACCCGACCATGTGTTTGTTCTGTGTTTGGGTGTTTTTGTGGGCACTTATGGCCCTTTGGACTTTTAGAAACTAAACACACTTTTCACACTCTCACTTATTTATTAAATTTGCCTAGCAACTAGTGTACTGTATATGCATGCCTCTCAAGAATCTGTATTTTTGTGATTTAGAATTTAGAATAATAAAAAAAAAATTGTTTTGACTAATGACTAATTTAATTGCTATGATGTACTAAATGCACACAATTAAATATTTTCACAATTCTTGCTTGCTCAAGCATGCATCACTGATACTGTTGTTTGGACTGACTTTTGAAAAAAGCTTTAGAGGCTAAATTATTTGTTCAGATGGCCAATCATTATTTGTGTAGAAAAGTATTTAAATATAATTGAAATTTGTTTTATATTCTGTTTTGACATTCTGTTCATTAGATAAAAATTTAATTATTCATATTTCATTTTAATATTTTTAAGTCTACATAAATGATAAAGCACAATGCAGACTTAAGCCCTATTTGGAAGAAATTTTGGGGGGATGTAATTCTTGTTTCACAGATGTACGATTTGTGCTTTTAAACCCGTCCAAATCTGCCAACCTCTGTAAAAATTCCAGGGCAAATTACCAACTATTTTCGGCAAACCTCTGGGAAATATAATCCCATCCGTATGCGAATGTCTGTGATTGCCAATAGAGCGGTACAGGTATGACGTCACTTTGTAGGCCAACTGGCAGTTAGCATCTCACTGGTTTCCTCAATTAAAGTCCAATAGGATTTTCCCATTGGCTTTTGGATTATCACAAATAACAAGCTCTATGACCATCAAAAGTGTATGATACATACACATTTTGTCCATCAAGATAATTATCACAGATGAACACAACGTTTAATCATTTTGAAGCCTAAATCCAGTCGCCAGAAGTAAAAAGCTAAAGGTAAACTATAAATGAACTATACCACGGTCCCGCGATTTCAACGTCACCACCACTAAGTTTCCGACAACTTTCAGTTTTTATCTCAAAACATTTTCCCAGAACATTTGAGTTAGACTAGTTTATAAGAGCACATTAAACTAGTATTATCATAACGCTTCTCCTCGTGATTTTTGACTTGACATGCTTTCATTTCAATATGGTTGGTATCTGACAGAACAGTAAAATGATAAATTTATTGAATGGAGCCATATCACAGAAACTGCAAAGACTGCCCATTTTAACTCTTTCCCTGCCATTGACGGAAATTTCCTTAATTTGAGACAACGCCATTGATGGAAATTTCTGGCTTTCTGTGTTTTCTGTGCTGTAAGGTAGGGGGCACTATTACACATCTTCTGAAGGAGTACTGAATCTCCTGATCAAAACACACGCGAAGAAGAAGCAGAAAAAAGGGATAGCATATGCACACGCATATGAATATGTAAAATAACACAATCACCAACATTAAACCGCATATAAATCAAAACTGCCTAATGTTACTGAATTAAACTCTGGACGAGGTATAGGACTCTGAATCCGATCTGGATATAGTCTTTGGCAGAAACACATTTTCTCAGCGCTTTCCTCAAAATGTTGCTTTTTTTTCATTAAACTTGGCCACATTCAAGTGTTGATAAAAAAAAAGAATGCATTAAGCTGGAGTAAAATGTAAAATGCGAGATAAGAATTGTAACTCACGTGTCGTTCGGAAAACTAGTCCTGAAAAATATTTGAAATTAAAATAAATAAATAAATAAAGGAATGGTAAAAAAAGTTTCCTGGACTATTTTAAATGTGACCTTCTTCATATGACAAAAATAATATGTGTGTATTTGAATCAACCCCTGGGACGTTAAAGGGTCTGAAGAAACACTCTATTATGCCACCTCAAAATATACAAAGAAAGAAGCACTTTAAAAATGTAATCCTTCAGGCATTCGTAACGGTTCACTAAACATGATCATCTAAGTAATAATATTCATGTTATTCAAGCAGCTTTTCATTGAAGCACCAGATATGGAGCATTAGCATCACATAAACGATAAGATTGCCTTTCCTCAATCCGAATGTAGTGTGTGCGTAAAGTTGCCACAAGGTGTTAGCGCCTCGCCCACAGCATCCATGTTGTTTGTTGTCTTACAGGCTGATTTAATTAGATAAGATTTCATGCGGGGTTGAACTTGAAGGCATTTGAGATTTAAGTCATCCGAGGCGGATGAAGAACATTGAGTCATGAGGAGAAGTGTGGAACATTGTATGCTCTCTGTGACCAAGCACACGCTGCAGCTAAACACAGTTGTCAATCCTCTTAATCCTGTTCTGCACTCACACGGTGATATCTGCTACCCAGAACAATGTTCCTGATTTGTATTTTAAGTGAGTGTGTTGGTGTGGGAGCAGATCCAATATGTTGTTGTCGAGAGTTTCTACACTCTATCATAGAAAATATTTGAATACAATGACAACGTAGAAGAATAAAACATCAAGCATTGTACTCAACCCAATATTCTTTGTAATTACTTTACTTTTTCACATGATTTATTCGGAGTGATATTAAATTAAAAATTAATACTGTAGGGAGTTGCTACAGTATTTCTCTAAACCCATAAGGCTATTTTCACGCAAGTTATAATTATAGTGTAATATATTATAGTTTAAATTTATATCAAATTAAATGAGTTGAACATAAGAGTGCTTTTTGACCTGTACTTTACACATGCTTTAGAAATCAACATAATTGCACTTCGGTAAAGCTTGGCAAAAGATTATCATAACATGATTATAAATGTACTTTGAAAAACTTGTGTACTTGCAAAAAGCACTTTTTGCCTTTTTATTACACTAATATGATATTATCTGCAGTACAGTACAGTTTTTAAAAATATACTTAATAGATTTAAAGTGCACTACAAGTTAAGGGCACTTCTTTTTCGCAAGGTTTTCTCAGGTCAAGGGGCTTGCGTCCATTTGTAAGAGTACTGGCTGGTTCACTTCTGTCCATTTGCTTTGTTGCGTCTGTGTGCGCTTAGCACAGATTGCATAAAAATTCTAATCTGAGCTAAGCAGGAGATTTGCGGACAGCTGGCAGCTCATCTCATATACTCATGTGAATCTGTTCTTACCTTCCCCTTGCTTTCTCGATGCGTCTCTCTCACGCATAACCCCAACATTTGTGCTCATAACTTTCTCATCCTTGAGCATGCACGCTATTTCTCTTTCATCGTGCTTTTTACAGTCGCCAACCTCGCCATCATTCACTTTTTGCTCTCTTTATCCTGCGCCCCATTCGAAGGTCTGGCAGCTGCACTGGGACGGCTTAATGTTTCAATCTCTCAATCGTTGTTGATCCCCAGACCCACATGACGGCATAAATCACTGTAAAAGGGACGGGTCTGAAGCTGTGCTGAGGAGTTAGGATTCTCCCCCTCCCACACGCGAGTACAGACGGATACTCATTATAACCACTGAGGATGAGAAATCGTCGGAAGGATCAGAGAGACCAAAAATACAGATTCGGATAAGCTGAATGTTATGAATTATAATGACACAAAATGGAAAATAAGTTGTTTTATATGACCTTGTTTATGGTAAACCCACAGAAATCTGCAGATTTATGCTTGATTATTCTGTTTTTATTAATGTACTTTTTTATTTATTTTTCTTTTAATTCCTTATTTTTAAGAATACTTTTTTACTTTTTAAATTTAAGTTTTATTTTCTCTTCATCATAACCATGTAAAGCAGATTTAACTGAATTGTTTTCTGCACAGATTCAATCTCTGCCTACCTATACTATTGTCATGTGTTGAGTGTTGGTCATTCTCTCCAGCTTTTTTGGGCATTGGACCTTTTTTTTTTTTACATGAGTTTATGGAGGTCAGTTTTGTTTGAACTCGATCCATTCAGTTAGATGTAATTTTTGTAAAACATATTTTCTTACACTGGCGTAATAACCCATGAAGTATTGGACTCCGCTGTGCTACATACTGTATGCTGAAAGCCGAATGACCTCAGCAGCTGTTAGTTTTTGAAATTAATTTGATATTACTCCCTGGCAACAAACATATTTAGTTTGATTACTTGTGAAGTGCTCCCTCTTGTGTTCAGACTATGAATATAAAATGTTATTAATGATGTCGCATTGTGGTGTTAAAGGAATGTTCCATTTTCATCTCAAGCTATGCTGACTGCATAAGGTTGATTAATCACAGAAAACAGTTTGACTTGTAAGTCATTTAAGATAATGTAAGTATGGTAATTGCAGTGGAATAATAGGCAGTAAAACATACACTGTATGTAAAATGTACATAGCCACTTTACATATGTTTTAACATGCATGAGGCTAGTGAGATAAAATGTTAACATCCGTCATGCAAAGTAGTTAATTGGATAATTGGACAAAACAAATAAAATAATCAGAAAACAGGTTTTTACTAAATAATTCATTTGAGTGCTTTTACAAAACCACAAGATTCACATTTCTCTAGAATGGACTGTATACTTTCAAAATGTTTAACCATAACTGCATTTTTTTTTATTTACACTACCATTTGAGGTCAGACAGGTATTAATTATTACCGCTATTATTATTATACAAAATTATTATTAAAACTGTTATTTAGCACGGATTCATTGAATTGATTAGTGTGACAGTAAAGAATGTTTTGTATAATGTTACAAAATATTTATTTTTCAGATAAATGCTTTTTAACAAGAAAATGTTTTCACAAAAATATAAAGCAGCAAAAAAGAAAAAGAAAAAAAAAGAACCAATTTCTTGAGCACCAAATAGCATATTAAATTGACACTGAAGACTGGAGTAATGGTGCTGAAAATTAATTGTAAAATATATGAAAATAGAAAAGAGTACATTTCACAATGCTATTGTTTTTTTGTTTTTCTCCATCAAATATATTCAGCCTTGGTGAGCATAAAGAGACTTTTCCAAAGCATAAATCTTACCCAACCCAAACTTTTAAGTCGGGTTTTAATAAGTCTAAATTATTTTGTGTCACAAATGTCACAAATGCAGAGCGACAGATGAACATTCCTTTAATTCCAAGCTTTCATTCCTGAGCAGATCCAAACATTTTGCAACCGTCTTCATTTCTCACTTCTTGGGCTCATTATGACTCTTGTGTATGGTTATCCCATCCCCCTTGCAGGTGACTGGTTGGCTGCTGAACCATCATTCTCGTCCTACTCCTGGGGATTTCCTGTCACGTGACCATATTCCTGCTTCACCTCCACTCCTAGTATGGAACCCAACAAAGTCCAGTCAGAGGGTGGGCTGAATGTGACCCTGACCATCCGGCTTCTCATGCACGGCAAGGTAAGCTGAGCCCGCAGAGCAGTACAGAGAGAAGTGGATGGGGGTAGGTTGATGATGTCACTGCAGAGTGTGCCTGAGGGACGTGTCCTCTCCTGACCCACTGTTTCAGGCCAAGGTGAATCAGGGGTCGTCAGTACCAGTGACCTTTTAGACTCGTTAAATCTCCGTAAGCAAGGACTGAAAATAAAATAGAGCCATTTTCATTCATTGTTACTGTACAATCGTGAATGGCCAAGTTCTGCTTATGCTTGCAAAGATTTAATTGGTTCTTTTTTTATTCCTGCAGGAAGTGGGAAGCATCATTGGAAAGGTATGTTAGATAAGGACATTGTATTTATGTAAATGTATGAATGTATACGTTTTAAGCACTGAATCTAAATATTCAGTCGTTCTTTTTGCTATAGAAAGGGGAAACTGTGAAGAAGATGCGTGAAGAGGTATGTTTCCTGTCGAATTCATTTGACCAAAACTCTCTTGTTCTGTTGAGATTGGCTTGTTCATGAATCACAGCGACCTCAGTGTTGTATGTCTAAATATAATCATAGTCATTTGAAATGTACTTAAGATAAGATAGAGTAAAGCATTTTAAACTTGCACCTTTAAGTGTATTTTTGAGCTATTTAAAGGGTCTCAAGCAGAACAAGAACTTAAGGGGTTAACTTGACATTTGGCATCTTACAGAGCGGCGCTCGCATCAACATCTCAGAAGGAAACTGTCCAGAGAGGATCGTCACCATCACTGGACCCACAGATGCCATCTTTAAGGCCTTCGCTATGATCGCATACAAGTTTGAAGAGGTGCTGTCCTGAATACAGTATTTCAAAATCTCATTTAAATGTTATTTTGTCTACCACTTTATTCTACCACTCAAAAGATCGGTATGATTGTTAAATGTTTTTGAAAGAAGTTTCTTATGCTCACTACATTTATAAAAATTTTTTTTTTTTTAACTGTAATATTGTGAAATAATATTAACATTTAAAATGACTTTTTTCTATGTTAATATATTGTAAAATGTAATGTAGTCATGTGATGGCAAAGCTGAATTTTCAGCATCATTAATCTTCAGTGTCAAAGGATCCTTCAGAAATCATTCTAATATAATTTTTTATATTTTTGATTAATAGAAAGTTTAATAGGACATAATGTATGTTCTGTACTGTGATTTCACTGTAACTGTTGATCAATTTAATGGATCTTTATTGAGTTAAAGCATTACTTTCTTTCAAACAATGTATTTGAAAATTGGTAGTACACATTTTTGAATAATCTGATTATTAAAAGTCCATTGAAAAGAACTGTACTTCATCTGTTTCGATATTATTCTCTTTATATTTGGAATTTGATGGACGCAAACCAAAAGGATAGGACAAATAACATAAAATTGATCATTTCATCTCTGAATTCTGATTAGATTAGCAACATTGTTGTTGCAGCGATGTTAAAGTTTTTTTCTTATTATGTAATTTAGTTTTATTGCTTAGTATGTAATTGTTTTCTGATATTTCTTCAGGATATAATCAACTCCATGAGCAACAGCCCAGCCACCAGTAAGCCCCCGGTCACTTTGCGCCTCGTGGTGCCCGCCAGTCAGTGCGGCTCCCTCATTGGCAAAGGAGGCTCAAAAATCAAAGAGATGAGAGAGGTACGAAACCGCCATTATTCTCACTGTCAGATCATGGATTGCCATAGAATAAAAAAATGGGCAATACTGTATCACAGGAGTCTTTAATCCACAAAACTCACAAGTATATAATAATATGCCACCAAACACATGCTATTATAGCCCAGACTAAACACAATTCTTTAGTACTTGGTCTAGAAAAGGTTGAAGACCCCTGCTGTTGAGAAATCATGGCAATGCTGATTATGTTCTTTTCTTTTAAATGACTTCATCGGAAACATATGCTTGCATGCAGATGGCGACATTTGTCCCAGCGTTCCCCTGAGAGCTGTGTGGCTGTCTGGACACCATCATTAGCAGTGAATGCTGTGAATCATAGACTGTTGTTTTATTTCTCTCTCCAGTCCACAGGAGCTCAGGTTCAGGTAGCAGGGGACATGCTGCCTAACTCCACAGAGCGCGCAGTGACAATCTCCGGCACCCCGGAAGCCATCATCCAGTGTGTCAAACAGATATGTGTGGTCATGCTGGAGGTACAGTATTGCACAGTATTGTTCAAGGGATAGTTCCCCCAAAATGAAATCGTCATTCTATACTCCCCCTCAGATCATTTAAAACCCTTGTGACTGTATTTACACTGTTGAACACAAAAACTCAAAAGGACAGAAAAGCACTATAACATTTTCATTGAAAAAGTCCGTTTGACTTCTGAAACCATATATGACTGAAATTTGAACTTGGCATGAAATGAAAAATGTTCTAAAAAAAATATAGTCAAATTTCTGTTTTCTAACTGGGAACTATTTATCCATGCACACGTTATTTTTTTCCAAGGTCGATTGGATCACAAGGGTATGTCGTAAATGCAGGTGTAAAGGGGTCTAAAATATTTTGAGCTTTTCCACTTTCAACCACTTCCAGAGGTAGTCGAAATTGTATTCAACCGAATTGCTTTCGTACTGTAAATACTAATGTGGTCGAATGTTCAAACAGCCACAAAAGACTGTCTACTGTCCGCCTACTGGCCAAATGTGGGAAGCGTGCTAGCCAGATAGTCCCTGTGTCCGCTTATGCTGCATTCACACGAGGCTTCGGCGTTCAAGGTTGCCGAAGGGCGTGGCTGAAGCTTGGCGCTGATGCGGCCCTCATAGTGACAACAGCCAATCACACGTCTGCTCTAGGGTTGCATGAACGCAATTGACTAGCGCCTGCTCTAGGGTATTTGCATAGGGCGATCTGATTGGATGATGCCTGCGTTGGCACTTGAAAAGTTGAGAAATCTTTAACTTCTGCCGCTTGCAACTTGGAACCCACAATTCAGTTCGGCAAAGCATGATGTCACCCATTCAAAGTAAATGGGAAGCGTTAACGCCGACGCCCCGTGTGAATGCAGCGTTAGACTTTGTTGGCTGGAGACCAAGTCTTTTTTGGAAGACAAAAAACTTGCCAAGTACAATTCTTTGACCATTCCTTATTTCTATCATGCACTCACAGCGTTTGGCATTGTCTTGTGGCTGTCAGAGCAGAAAAGAAAGCTGCTGCTCTCCGTATGTTTTATTCAACATCATCTTGCGCATTCACATGTAAATTATACAAGCTTATTTTAGATCAATTAGATCAAAAGATCTGAAAAATCCATACATTTACCCTGGACAGAAGTGGTATATTTTTATGTATACTTTTATATTTTTATGCTACAAAAGGATCATTTTTGCATCCTTTTTAAAGCTTGAAACCTTTAGTCCCCATTCGTTGTAATTGCATGGAACAGAGCAACCAGTACATACGGTAGAGCATTTTGCTTTTGTGTTCCACAGAATAAAGTAAGTCCGGTTCTGGAACAACTTGAGGCTGAATAACGAATGAATTTTCTTTTTTGTAGGGTGAAATCCATTTGTTATCAGAATAACAATGGGGTGTATTCACAACCATACACACAGCCACACTCCATTACAGCCACCCTGCCAAAGAGAGACTACATTGTTTTACTTGTGATTAATGAGAAACACAAAGCATCTAAACCGCCATCTCGGTTTATTGATTTAAAAGTTATTCTTATCCACCAATGACATGCAGGGCTGAATTCCTGCTGAGGTGAATTGTGCTCTGATTGGATGTTATTGAATGATTTTCATTGTTCGCTTGGACACATATTTCTAATGTCATCAGATCGCCTGGGAACTTACAAACAGGTACAGTCTCATCCTTGAGACTGTGTGTGGATATAATTTTAGGGCTATTTTTTACCTTTACAGATGTGCAGTATACAGCGAACTGCAGTTATTATTGTACCCAAAATGAACTGCACTTGATTTGACCTTCCATTTCCAGTGTGACAAAGGAATTGAAAATAATCTCAGCCATGAATTTTTTAAATAAACATTTTTATATTCAACATAACTAGACTCGCTGAAGTAAGCATGCAACGTGATTAGGTCATAAGGTAACAATGTAGTGTACCACTGTGTTTATCATAGAATAATGCTACAGATTAACTTATACACTGTATACTGAGAGCCCTAAGTAGTTTTTGTAGAGTAGACAGTTTGGGCTCAAACACACAGCCTAGAGCAGGGGTGTCCAAACTCTGTCCTGCAGAGTTTAGCTTTAACTTGCCTAAACACACCTGCCTGGAAGTTTCAAGTATGCTTAGTAAGACCTCGATTAGCTGGTTCAGGTGTGTTTAATTGGGGTTGGATCTGAACTCTGCAGGACAGCAGCCCTCCAGGAGCAGGATTAGACACCCCTGGCCTAGCGAATACGAATCTTTAAGCTTCGGGGTCTCTCAACATGTCTGACTTTGTTGTCGTACAACTTTACCACACAAACGCTCCACCACGCATACCTGTCTGCACCAGTCTCCTGGTCTAATGCTGTTTCTGCCTCTTACCTCTTCCCCTCTCCTAGTCCCCACCGAAAGGTGCCACCATTCCCTACCGCCCAAAGCCCGCCTCCACCCCCGTCATTTTTTCAGGTGGCCAGGTAAGAGCCGACCCGCTGGCGGCGTCCGCAGCCAACCTCAGCCTTTTACTGCAGCACCAGCCACTGCCTGTTAGTTCACTCAGGTTTTCTCACCTTCTCACTCGCATGTTGTCACACCATCCTAACCAGGGTAATGCTTGCAGAGAGGAAGGAGCTTTAGATTGTGAATGAGAGTTCAAATCAGGTCTCGCTGGACTCCGTAAGGAGAGTTTGTTTTTCGGCCATCACATATTGCCTTTTACTGTATCCAAAAAGTGAATTTTAAGCAAATATGAAATTTAATGCACATATTTATGTAAAATGCATTATAAGACCTCTTAGAAGGTGCTCAAAGTTTAGATCACTTTAAAATCACTTTGCATTTTGAACTTGTGTGTTTCATTTTTATATTCCAAACATGTTGGCTATTACCATACAAAGTTTAAGATATGAACACATTTGAAATGAGGCAAAATTGAAAACTGTACTCTAAACTGCCCTAAAATAATGTGTGAAAATCAATAAATTAGGAGAGAAAACTATTATTATTACATAATTATATTAGTAATTTTCTAAAGGCTTTGTTTAAATCAGAAATCAACATGACATGATGGGCCACTCTAACAAGCAGAAATGTCTGATTACACTCTTTAGGAAAGCAACCTATGAATGCCTTATAGTGGTGTCTGTATATTAAACTGGGCAAGAAAGAAAGTATTTCAACATTTGAGAAATATAAAATTGCACACTTCACCTTTACACAGCAAAAAATGCATTCTTGCTGCTTTGAGTGCGTTTTAATATTAGATCAACGTTGTTCAACTCTTATTGCAAAATAAACTCCTCCCTCTCAGAGCAAATATCATATCCTTTTAATATTTTCAAAGCTTGAAGTGTAGCATCACTAGAAACTCAAAACAACCTGGATTTGCATTATTTTGAAATTCCAATAAAACTTGAAATGTCAAGTTATAAATATTAAATGGATATGCTATCCAACAAAGTCATCCCCACTCATTCGCTAACCAACACAAAAATTCCACTAATCTAACATTCCATTGATGAATAATAATATCCTTTTAACAAAGCTCTCAACTCATTCACGGGCACTTCATCCAATAACATGAGCATAGATGCCACATCACGGCTTTTACGTGAAAAACAAGATTAATATTCTCTGGAACATGTACAGGAAATGAAGTCATTTTTGAAAATATGATACTGGCTTAAGAATGTGTACTGTCTTAAATAGAAAACTTGAAGGATGTTATATATTCATCTATTCAAATGGCTCAGTAATAGATTAGATTTTATTGCTGGGTATATTTACCCAAACAATATCTTATTTGCAGTCAGTATAAAATATATTTTAAGCATGCTGTGCACTCGCACCCAAACAGATTAGAAAAGCCAGGAGTGTTGTAAATTTGTGTGGAGAAGCCTCTATTATTTAAGTCACTGAATATTATTACTGTATACTCGTACATTTATTCACGTAAAATATGAAAGACAATTTCAGTTTTTGAAGCCAAATGTTTCTGTGAAATATTAATAGATCCTTTAGCGCTTATGAATCAGTTAGTTCTTGTGTTTAATGGGCCCTGCAGCCTTGTGAAAATGTTGATTCGATTTTTCTTCTCTTTTTTCCCCCTCTCCGTCTTCACAGGCTTACACAATTCAGGGACAATATGCCATTCCACACCCAGATGTGAGTCCACAGCCGTCCACCCCCTTCCCCCCAGCACCGTCAGCAGTCTGCATGGCTATGTAGTTTTCAGTGTGGACCTCTCTATTAATATTAAGCAGTAATATTAATATGACGTTTCTGATGTGTAATTTTTTGTCGCATTACAATCTGAAAATGTGCTCAACTTCAGCCCTTCGAAATGTAAAACCAACTTCTAAGGACTTGGCCTGTTGGAGGAAATGACACCGTTTGTCATTTTCTAAATGGTCCGCGTAGATTTACTTACGAGACTCGTATCGCTCTGTGGTAATTCAGATGTGACGTGCATACCTACTCCAGTGGTTCTCAAACTTTTCAGACCATCATGAACCACTGATCATTTTTACATCTCTTTCTTTATGCATTGTTTAGCAAATCATCATTTCTGAAAAATATAATACTGCCTTTGCAGTTATGGCATTTCTGTAGTTCTGTCAATGGACGAAAAGGCATCAATTGTTTACAGAGAACAAATCCTCTGTCAGACTTGTTACATTATTGATAGAAGTATCACAACCAGGCAAACAGAATTACATCTCTCCTTTTTCTTGGTTGTCATTCTATTTTTAGCATACACAGTTTGAGAATAATCATCTGTTTGTATCTGTTACATTAGTTTTACATGCAAAAAAGTTGCATTCAAATTGCACACAACCGTTCTAAGGTTTGGGGTAAGTAAGATTATTTTCAAAAGAAAGAAAGATGTATTAAATTGATCAAAGGTGACAGTAAAGAAATTTAGAAGATTACAAAAGATTTCCATTTCAAATAAATGCTGTTCTTTTGAACTTTCTATTCGTCAAAAAACAAACAGTTGTATACTGGTTATTAAGCAGCTAAACATTGTTTTTTAACATTAATAATAAGAAGAAATGTTTCTTGAGCATTAAATCAGCATATTGGAATGAAATATGAAAGAAGACTGGAGTAATGATGCTGAAAATTCAGCTTTGCCATCACAATAATAAAAATTTTTTTTTGTTAAAATAGAAACCAGTTTTTAGTTTTTACTGTATTTTGATCAGTGCTACCTTTGTGAGCATAAGAGACTAGACCCCACACTTTTGAATGGTAGTGTCTATAGATGGGAAATTAGAAGTAAAAAAATTGGAATATTTATTTTTAAAATTATAGATCCCAGTTTGAGAAGTGGCGTGTCTCTACTTTTATTCACTTTTGTTTTATACAAACTATTTAATCAACCATCACAAACTATGCATCATTTGAAAGCTAAAACACTCGAGATTCATGTTCTGAACTCGTTTTGCAATAAATACACCAGAGAGGAAAAGGTTAAATGAAATGCTGTAGCAGTAGCTATTTAAACATTAGCATAATGAGCGCAGTACTCATCTTTCATCTCCTATCGAAAACTAAATAGTTCATTTAGTTTTTCAGTAACTGTAAATTAATCATAATCAGCAGTTTATTGCAGATTTATTTGAATAAAAAAACTACTCTTTGCAATTACAAATGTTCTAAAATAAAAGCCCTTTTGGAAAGGACGCCTAGTCTTTTCTTGATATAAAAGCTTACAGAAGCTACATTTTTGACAGAATCATCCTCAAATTTTAATCAAAACATGATCAGACATTCAGTTTTATATTATGCTTATTTTCAGGACCTTAACATTAAAATCTCATAATTTTTCCCTAAGTGAATAATAAAAAATAAAAAATGCGAGTCACTTACATGTATATTTACATGTATATTACTCTGTTCATATACAACTTTGAGCTATTATGACTCTTGGGTAACACTATTTGAAGTGTCTAGTTTAAAATAAGACCAGATTTATGAATATAGACCATAGGGTTTAAGAGCTGCAGACATTTTCATTTGGGAATGTCGTTTTCAGAAAATTTCAAAAATTGAGGTTAACAGGTTAAAGTATTTTCCACCCACAACACCAAAATTATAGATCCCAGTTTGAGAACCACTGATCTTTTCAAAATGGAAGCATGCTCATGCTCACGATCCAGATGATTCTTTAATTCTGATAGCTGTGTTTTCCTTACTGATAATCTGAATGAATATCTTTCAGAGTGAAGGAGAGATGCCGTGTTAGTCCTTTTCATTTAAGCTTGGCAGTGATTGATGCTGAGAGACGCTTCAGCTGACGCTGCAATAACTCAAGTAGAGGTTGGACATCCCTTTCAACTCAGATTTAGGGGGTGACCGCATACACAACAACATCCAGTGCAAGTCTGCTCTGGTTCAAAGACTGTTCATAAGGGAGGCTTGTGCGTCCTCTGAAGGTTGCCCAAGCACTTACGTGTTCATATCTCTGATAAATAACGGATCACTCGTGGTTCAGACGTGTGTCTTGGGAACAAATTATCCTTGGTAATAACGTCACCTTTTAATGCATTTATACTCTTCTGAGGCATTCTGTGTATTTAAAATCACAAACTAAACACATTTATGATCGAAAAAAAGGAAATTTATCATCGGAATGACATTTGTACAGGAGTCCGATTGACCTTTCGTTAAGCTCCGCCCCCTTGTTTTACTGTTACTCACTCAGGCAAGCTTAACAGAGTGTCTAATAAGAATTCATTTGGACATTTCTGTGAACTACACAATTTTCTATTAAATGTTGAGTAAATAATATTTTAAAAAAAAGTTTTATTAAAATATAAAATATTTGATTGGATATTCTTTTGTGGTCTGGAGAATATTAAAAAATGAAAACATCCCAGTAACATGATCAATTGGCAAATGCTACATTAATCAGTCATAATGAAAGGTGGGGCTTAGCAAAGGTCAGTTAGCGATCAGATGAGGTTAACCCACCAAGTCAGGCCAAGTCCTACTAAAGTTTCTATCTCTTCAGCTTTCTCTTTTGCTCTTCTTCCACCACAGTGTGTCATGGCTTCTTATCCTCTGTCTCTTTGTTCTAGTTTAGTTTCTTGATTTCTTGGTGTGACCTGTCGTATAACAATAACCTCTTAGCTCTACTGTCCCTCCAAACCCTCAGCAGTTGACCAAGCTCCACCAGTTGGCTATGCAGCAAACCCCCTTTACCCCCCTCGGACAGACCACCCCTGCTTTCCCTGGTACGTACCCACGAGCCCTTTTGAAGTTTCCTTCTCTTTGTACCTGTAGAGACGCTCTCTTTGTCTTTCTCTCTCTTTCCTTCTCGTTCCATGTCAAGCATCATGACATGCCCGTGGTGGTTGCTCTTCATTTTGTGATTTTATTTTTTTTGAGGGGGGTGGTGGGCTGTTTGTTTAAAAATGTGTTACTGCTTTTGTTTTGCTTTGTCTTGTTTTGTTTTGTTTTGTCTTGTTTTCTTTTCTTTTCTTTTCTGTATTGTTTTTTTTCCCTTTTTGTTTCTTTTGTCTTGTTTTTGTTTCCTTTTGTTTTGTTTCCTTTCGTCTTGTTTTCTTTTGTTTCCTTTTGTCTTGTTTTCTTTTGTTTCCTTTCGTCTTGTTTTCTTTTGTTTCCTTTCGTCTTGTTTTCTTTTGTTTCCTTTTGTTTCCTTTTGTCTTGTTTTCTTTTGTTTCCTTTCGTCTTGTTTTCTTTTGTTTCCTTTTGTTTCCTTTTGTCTTGTTTTCTTTAGTTTCCCTTTGTCTTGTTTTTTTTCTTTTGTCTTATTTTATTTAGTATTTTCTTTTATCTTGTTTGGTTTGGTCAGTGCTTTATTTTATTTGGTTAGTTTTTTTTTATTTTATTGAACACTATATCCATTAATTGTTTCATTCTTGCTACCCACTATACGCATTTATTTATTTGCAATTTTTTTATAACTTCAGAGTCAACTTTGAGGATAGAGCTTAGCCATACATTTCAGAAAATGACATCTGTTATACTAACTCACCTTGCATTTTTTTTTTCTTTTTTTTTTTTTTGTTGACTTTTTCTGAAGCACCTAATCCTGTTCTTCTAAGACCCAGGATAAAAGATAGTGAAGTTTTGCTGCTTATACAACATTGTCACGTACAGGGGACTAATAGTGTAGAATTTTTTGCTCGAAAGAATTTACCAGTGGCACAAAAAAAGTGTTCTTTCCTGCCCTTCAGAAACTGGTGTAAGAGTAGCATATCAGTGTTTTGATTTTACAGACCACAACACATCTTCCATCAAGCCATTCATTACGTATTCATCATGATAAACACTGTCTTATACAATCTCAGTTTAAAGCTGTTACTAAGGGCAAACCCAATGCCTTGCGCTGAGTAAAACATGCTTTGCTATTCACACGTACAGTATATCACACACATATCAAATATATGTTTGTGTCAGACCAAGGACATACACTACTATAGGAAACTTGTCGCCTTGACAGATGACAAGTGGGAGCTTGAGATATTTATTGATTAAGGGGAAAAAAGCCCTTTATTAAAATCCTCTGGAGGACTAAGAGTTCCTTGGACTCTGCACCTGGTCCATTAAGGTCACCAGTCTTCTAAAGCTCACGCTCAGTGTTGACACCATCATGATTGTGTATGCAGTGCCGATTATCCTAGGCTGTCTCTCGAGCTTCCCTCTGCTCTCTGATCCAGGTCTGGATGCCAGTCCCCCGGCCAGTACTCATGAACTCACCATTCCCAATGATGTGAGTATAAAGATTGATGTTCAGTTTTCACTCTCAGTCCCTTGTCTAAAATAATTTCTGTCATAAATGAAGACAGAAATGAATTTCAGTTTATTTGAGAATACTGTATGTCTGATGTAGAGTCCATCTTAGGGTCTTTCAAGAACACATCTACGGCAAGTCTCAAGGCATCTTAAGAAAATATTTTAAGTCAATTTATTGGTGACTTACTCAAAAGTTTGGGGTCATACGATAAAAAAAATAAAAAATAAATGTCAAAGAAGTACCTTATGCCAAGGCTGCATTGATTTGCTAAAAAATACATAAAATATAATATATAAAATATATCAAACCAGTATTATAGTGAAATATTATTACATTTTCAAATAAAAAGTATTTTCTACTTCTATTTTAACTTTTGTATTCAAATATATTTTAACATGTAATTTATTATTTTGATGACAACACAGAATTTTCAGCAGTCATTACTCCAGTTTTCAGTGTCACATTATCCTTCAGAAATCATTCTAACATTTAATGTAATTATCAAAGTTGAAAACAGTTGTGCTGCTTAAAGGGATAGTTCACCCAAAAATATGGTCTGGCGGAGGCTAGAATTTTACTTTTACAAAGTTTTACATATGGATATTTTTCTTACACAAACCCAGCGATTCGCTTATTAACCCCCTGGAGTCATATTACTTTTTATAATGGGTGGATGTGCTTTTTTGGGATTCAAATTTTGGGCTGCCATTCACTGCCATTATAATGCTTGGATTAGCCAGGACATTTTTTAAATATAACTCTGATTGTATTTGTCTGAAAGAATAATCTCATATACACATAGGGTGGCTTGAGGGTGAGTAAATCATGGGGTCATTTCTTTTTTTGGGAGTACTATCCCTTTAATATTTTTTGTGAAAACCGTGATGCAGTTTTTTTTAGGATTCTGATCAATATTACGTTCAAAAGAACTGCATTTATTTGAAATAGATGTCTTTAGTAACATTAGAAATGTCTTTACTGTCTTTTTTTGTATCAATTTAATGCATCTTTGTTGAACAAAAGTATTAATTTCTTTCAAAAGAAGATCCCAAACTTTTGAATGTTAGCGTAAGTGTGACTTGGTTCTGTTTTCATCTCTAGTTTATCCAATTGGATCATCTTTGATTCTTCAATCCCATTAGGTCTGATTCCACATTATAAATAATAATAATAATAATAATTTAGCATTTCTAGGATTTTTGACATGGGTTAGCTTACTGTCACCAAACTCAAGCATACCTACCTACTCTACTCAAATATTCCGTTTTTTAATACTACAAAACAGATCATACTTTCTTTAACATGAATAAACAAAACTGTTTTTCTTTTTGACAGTCTCTTAAGAACCTTTGTGCTTTCTTCCCAGCTAATAGGCTGCATAATCGGGCGCCAGGGAACCAAAATCAACGAGATCCGTCAGATGTCTGGAGCGCAGATCAAAATAGCTAATGCCATGGAAGGGTCATCAGAGCGCCAGATCACCATTACAGGAACCCCCGCCAACATCAGCCTTGCCCAGTACCTCATCAACGCAAGGTGAGCCCATCAACGTTTCACCAAAGTGTTGGCATTTTCTCCCAAACTGCAGTAACCTAACTTGCTGTTCTAGCTCAACACAGTTTCTTAAAAGAAGCTCAGTTGGGCTCATCGCAAATGCAACAGTGTTCTCTTTTCGGGGAATCAGAGATGCTTAGCCACAGTCCCTCTAAATCTGTTCTTGTGTGTGATATTGAGGCTTGCAGGGTAGCGGCCGGGGCGATACTAATGTATATTGCTTTCCCACGGTTCTGATGGCAGGTTCAGAGACGTGGCAGCCATGTGGAATGACCCCTCATCAATGACTACATCCTGAAGCCCCAAACTGCTTTCATTATCTGAAGCTATCAGCAGCTGTTTCCCAATAAACCTTACATACAATCTTCCCTTAGAACTCACTAACCCTTCCCTTAAACCCATGGTCAACTTCATCAGTAGCTTCACTCATGTAGACAGACTACTGAAAAAAAGAAAAAAAGAAGAAAAAAAAGAAAAGCAGGACAACTGTAGTATGATTTGTTAATGTCATGCAGTGTTTCAGTGTAGTATTTTAGCATGCTGAATGCTTGGATCTTGTTATATATTTATTTATTATTTTAAATTAGATTAGTTGAGTATGGTTGCTGCATAAGTCTTGTAATTTGACAGCAAAGCTTAACATGATTTGAAAAAATGTAAAAAACTAAAAAAGGATTGCATCCAATAGCATTTTTAGCAATGCTGTTGGCAAGGAGCTAGTGATGTGATGCAGATGTACAAATGCATGTCAGAATGGAAGAGATGTTGGAAACTGTGTTTCTTTAGAGGCGGAAAATATTTTATTTTTACATTTGACAGTGGCTTGATTGTTTTCAGCTTGACCGAATCGAAAGAAATGCATGATTATTACTCAACGTGGAGAGCAACAAGGCAGAAATTCTTGTACAGAAGTGTCAAATGCTTTCAGAATTATTTTATGTTATCTATTTTTTCTATCTTTTCCTTACCCGTCCCCTTTTTCCTCTTCCCTTAACTATTCTAGGCTGACGTCTGAGGTCACTGGAATGGGCACTCTCTAATTTCTACCCATGATCCTTCACTGCATCACATGACCCTTGAGCCAATGGCATTGCACCTAGTTTGTTTTCTCTCTGTACTTTTGCTGTCCTGTATTTTCAGTACTTCTGACTAATTTATATTCTATAATGTGCACATAATGTTCCTACTACTCAACCTTTGTTGTGCTCCTGATGGCCCTTTACTTATTACCTGTTTCATTTAAAAGACACTTTACTTTTTTTGACTCTCTAGTACCTCATGTCACCGGTGTCCTGTTTTGCCATAGCTTTCACTGTGAATTCACGTTTTCCAATCCGTATTCTATGGTGTGGTACAGCTAAGCCAATGAAATCCTACACTTTCCAATCTTTCATTTGGTCAGACTGAAATTGTAATTTTTAAAGCAGCGGTCCTATGCTTTGCTCCTGGGCTTTGCTTACCATGTACCGTAAAACCGTGCATCTTATACATGAATAATGATACATCCTGATGGAGTTGGAATGTTTGCACCACGCCTGTACGATTTGTTTGCATCTGTCATTGTGGCATGCGGAGTAACACAGAGAATCCATTATTAGCCTCTTGTATTCTCTTTCAGAAGAGGAAGGAAAAAATCAGTGTGAAAAAGGATATGAGGATGTGTAAGCCATGCTCACAGCTTTACTGCATGCTGTGACATTTCAATTCAGCCCACAACCTTAGTTCAAATAATTGAATTTATTACAGCAGAATTATTTATAGAATATTTTTATATGCAATGTGTTTTTGCAGTAGTATGAGAAATGTGGAAACTTTATTCCTTTGGAAGTGAATACAGACCTGCTGATAATGAGATCCGCCCCACGCTCCTCTACCATACGGCCTCTGTGAGTATGGTAAACTCTCATGTAGGGTCCAAAATTAACTTCTTTGCCGGGTGTATTTGAACATTTTTACCTGCTATTAAACAACTGCATTTTGCATTTTTGGGATCTGCACCAAGGGCCTCATTTATAAAACGCATGTGCAATCGGATTTGAGCCAAAAAAAATTCATCCTACATCAGATGTGAGGAATATATCGGAATTAGTAAAGGCAAAAATGTACGTGAACATGTACACCAACTGAAGAGCATGCATACAGACCTTTTAAACTCATACCAGTAATTAAAATAATCCAATGTCATTTATAAAAATGTTAAGATAAATAGACAGTCACAATATATATGAGGAAATGAGCAATTGCTTTAATAATTACATCACTGACATTAATTTATTACCCATATATGAGTCCCTGAAAAAAAAAAAAAGATTTGTGATTTATAAAAGGGGGATTTATTCAGGAAAATCTTTCGGACGTTTTATAAATCATCTAAATAGGAACATTTCAGAAATTGTCGTACGTTCACATTTAGGAACATTCAAACGCATGTGAATGCTGGAGACCGGAAACGCAAACTTGCGCGAAGAAGTTTCACATGTCAGTGCGTCCCAAAGTTTGGTAACCTCTGACCTGTGAATTCCTATCACGTGAAAACATATGACCAAAAGAAGCTCAATGTGTCACCACTCTGACCTCTTCGCTGAATTACACGAATGCAATTTTTTGCAGTAAAGTTCAGTAGATTTGTGTGTATATTATTATTATTATTATTATTTTTGTTTGTTTTTTTTTTTTTTACTTTTTGGATTTATTTTTTATGTTATGTTGAATTTATGTTTATATAAAAGACACCATAGAGTGTGATGTCACATCACGGCCGCTGCTCAAAGTCTAGTGTAACCGTGGCTATATACGCACATTTTTCATAAATGAGGCCCCTGATAAATTTGATCAATCGAATACCAAATGCGAGTAAAGATTGGTGTTAATTTTGAACCCTGCCCTCAAGCGTTCAGCAACACACTTCATTTTGACAGTTTTTTTCTATAATGCTCTCCAAAAAACACATTTATCAGACATGCACAAGCTCTGCATGCATCAGATGAGACTAAAAAGTCGTTCTCCACTGACAGCTTTTGAAACATGCGTATTTCTGCTACATGGCAATACAACAGAATGCTTTGTTATTTTCCCTAGGCCAACCATCAACGATAAGTCAGGATCATTTGTATCTCGGCTCTGGAATGTTCATGGGTTTAGGCCAGAATTTCAAATGTGATTTCAGATGTAACATGATTGTTTCTTTATAACGGTAGTTTTGTTTCAGTTAAGGTCACTGCGTGTTTTTATTATTATTACTGATACCTTTGATTCTTAAGCGTGTCACCTCCTGCTGATGTAGCCTTACTGATCAGCTCTAAGAATATTTTCTCACATGCAAAATTTGATTGAATTTAGGCTTATGTCGCATGTTTTGCTGTGGATAAGACAGCCTGTGTACACAATAAATGATGCATACATATTCGTTCCTATTATATTATTAAATTATAATTTCATCCCAGCTAGAAGAAATGTGTAATTTCTGTGGCACAAAACAATTGCAATCTGTTGTTTTGAACAAGCCGACTGGCATGAGTTTAGGGGACAGAAATGTTCTAATAAATGTGAAGCGTCTCATAAGGGAAGTATAAAAAGACCCTGATGGCTTTGAAATGCTTTTCAAGTATGGAGACCTTAAAAATGAATGTGTAGTGCCGTAAATCCCACCTATTGTACTGTATACCTTCTTGAGAAATTCTTGCGGCTTGAATGTGGAAATAAGTTACCTTCTTCCAAAATTAATATGTCATGCAATGCATGTTGAAGATTAGCGGCAAGGCACTCAATTTATTATGCGTTTCCACACAGAATCTGTTTAGTCAATATACCCAGAGAAATTACTGAAGTCATTGTTTTTGCAATTTTGTGTTACTGCTAGTGGCGCATAAATTACACACTTCAATTTCACCCCATCAAAACTGTCAGTGTGGTGTTGCTATAGTTGAGAAATTTATTTACAGGATTGAAGCCCACTGATTAAGTTTTAAGCAGAGGTCATTTTTAGTTACCCTTTTAATCTGAACTTTTTCAGTCAGCAATCAATATGTATTTCATCCTCCACATTTCAATGTCTAAAATGTGGTATTGAGGCTGAAAGTTGAATGTAACTGCTTCAACATTTGATTCATTATTCAACCTCTAGTTTACCTTTTTGCCATTTTTCCAATTGCACTACTAGAGGAAACAATTTTCTTTCCCAGTCTTATAACAGAAAATGCTTTCTCATTGAGGTAATCAGCTACAAAAGCATGCATTTAGGCTATTTTTGATTGATATCTGTTGAGCAGTATCATGCACTGCATCCAAATCTTAGTTATGCACCCAAGAGTTAATTTATATTTATGATTTAATGTCCGTTATGAGCACAGAACTTTTATAATATTGGAATTGAACTCCAAAAGGTATGCACATGGTCATGCTGAGCCATCCGTGCACATGGCCGGAAATGATGTCATACTGTTGCTTTAAAATAACTAATTTATCTGGAATTATTCAACACATTTTGTTGTTTTTTTAGATTCAGCATTCAGTTTCTTGTTGTCACATTTACCATACGTTTTGCACTGCTTTGAAATGTAATTTGTGTCAGTGTCTTAGGCTCTGTTATACATTAAGTTAGATTGTATGTTTACACAAGACTATGTCTTGTGATATATGTATGGAATGTTTCATTTGATGTTATGTTTAGCCCATTATGTGCTGTACTCTAGATTACTGTACAGATGCATATTAATATTCAGACAGCAGCATGCGTAACTTTGACATTTTTCAGTAGCAGAATGCTTTAGCTAGGGAGGCTGTTGTTATTTTTTATTACTATTGTTATGACTATTATTTCACAAATGCAATAAAAATAAATGTTCGTATAGGACTGCAGTGGCGTGTTGAAAATGATTAACTGTTTGGTGGAAAACTCGGTATGGCATTACAAACGGCTTTTATATATTTTTTTTTCATCTTTCATCTCTGCCTGACCTCATGATATCACGTGATGTTTTTCTCATGCAAATCATGTGGTTAATTTGCACTCATAATTTTAATACACATTAATTCACACTGTGCACATCTGAAATCATTACATTCGTTTTGTTGGTCATGCAGTTTTTCAATGTACTAGAGCAGCAAAAAAAAAAAAAAAAAAAGGAAAAAAGAAGCCCTCTCTACCTGTCTGTGATTCTGTAAATGATTTTGTTTGGGTTAGGGGGGGAAATGTAACAGAGTAATTATTTTATGTTGGACAATTTGCTGCTTGCAGGTCTATATTAGATTCAAATTTCTGCTGAGTTTAGTTTAACTTTGAAATGTTTTGTAAAAAGGAGAGAATAAAGTTTGTTTTTCCCTTGAATGTTTGTGATGTGTTGTGTATTTACACCAGGGTGAGAAATGAACCAGGGCAAAAAAAAAAATGCCTGTGATCTTAACACTTAGATTCAATGAATGTGAAGAAAACACATACTTAAATGTCTCCATACTTAAAACATAAATCTGAATGCATCATAACTTATTGTAATGGTAAATGGTGCTGCATAATATGAAATAGGGACTATCTGGATATGTAAAATTATTTTTAGCAGAGCATCTATTGGTTTTATTTGATAGATTTTATAATTAAGACTGACATAACAAATTCATAATACATAATTATAACTAACAATAAGTAACATATTTGCTACAGTATTTATTCATCCACGTTAATGTTAGTTAATAAAAATACAGGTGTTCATTGTTCATGTTAGTTCACAGTGCATTAACGAATGAATGTTAACAAATACAAATGATTTTTAATGATGAGTTTAATAAATGCTGTAGAAGTATTTTCTTCGTTTGTTCATGTTAACTGAGGTAGTTAACTAATAAAACCTTAATCACTGTAAAGTGTTATTATTTATATAACTCAAACTTTTATTTTGGATGCGATCAGTCCTTACCACTAGAGGTCGCTAAATGTTGTAATTAGTTTCTTGTAAATTGATCTGTATTTGATATTGCCTCAAAAATGTTTAGTGCAACCACTAGCCAGATGTTCTTTAATTTAATATTAAGTATAAACCTTACATTTCTGAGAGGGTTTACCACAAACAAGCATTATACAATTACATTTAAAGTGATTCATTGTCAGGCTGGAGATGCTGTTATTCTTGGCTGACATAATCAATAGTAGCCTGTGGCTATAGGTCTATATGATGCTTTCTCCCCTGCAAAACCATTAAAGACCATATCGCAAGATTCAAGGTTGCACATGGGCAGCATAAACAGGTTTCACCTGGGAACCACAAACAACCTGAACTGTTATTTAAAATCCATTAAGTTTTAAACAAAAGTTTACTCGCTGTCCTCTGTAATTCTGTTGCACAAGGTTTTCCACAGCACTAATAAAACTCAAAGTCATTTTCTTTCAATTAAAAATGGCAGCGTGGCTAATAGCCAGTTGATCCTGCCGGCCTTTCCTGAACGACAAGGGAAGGCAGCAGGAATGGCCTCGATCAACGCTATGCTTCAGAATTAGCACGTCACTCCAGGGGGAGAGGAGGTCACCTCTACCCACCCTCTGTCATTGGCCTCAGTTTGTTCCCATCAGCCAGAAATAAGCTCAAATTAAAACACCTCTTGATTGCCCTCCCCAAGTCCCTGAATACATTTGGCTGTACATGTCCCCTGTGGAAAAAAGGAGACAAGGTACAGTCCAGAGGATAAACAGTCCATAACTTCAGTGTTTGCTGTGTTACCGCTGGTAGTCTTTGTAGTAATACGATAATGCTTTTCAGTTTCTGGAATGAAATTGATCATTGGAGGAGGGATTTCTGTTATTACATTTTTTGAACAATTGACTGCTGTTGTATAATCTGCAGTGAAAATCTAAAGAGAGGTTTAAAAAAAGGTCAGTATTATTGATATCATATTAGTCATATTTTTTAAAGCAATTTAGAATGCAGGGTTTAATTTCAAGAGATATATTATTAGATATTCGAATTTCAGAAAAATCTAAAGGGTCCATACAAATTCAATCAAATGTTCTTTGGAACCTCAACATTTTTCAGAATACCTTTTTCTGTGTTCTGCTTTATCTTTGTACTTTTTTTTTCTTTCTGAGAGTGTTTGGAATGACATGAGGGTGAGTAAATGGTGACATTTGGGTGAACTATCCCTTTAAACTTTTGCTGATAATTTACACACCCCCATGTCATCCAAGATGTCCATGTCTTTCCTCTTCCGTCGAAAAGAAATTTTTTGGTTTTTGGTGAAAACATTCCAGGATTTTTCTCCATATAAAGGACTTCAATGGACCCCAAACAGTTCAAGGTCCAAAGTGCAGGTTTCAGTGCAGGTTCAAATCTTTAAGTTGAGAAAACTTAAAAGTTTAAGTTTTTTTGAGTTTTCTCAACTTATTTGTTTGTTATCTCAACTTTTTCATGTTAAATATTTGAATAAACTTTAAAATCTGACTTTGTCATACAAAACATAAGTTGGATTTTTTTACAGTGACGATGAATAAGGGTTTATATCTAGCAAAACGATCGGCCATTTACATTTTTTTTAAAAAAGTTTTATACAAACAAATGCTCGCCTTGCACTGTTCTGTAATGCGCATTTGCGGCATCACGTAATACATTGAGGTGGAAGTACCGAATCAGTGTTTACAAATGTGCGGAAGGAGGATTCAAATTCATCCGACAACGGTGTTTTACCTTTTAACTAGTGGTGGGCCGTTATCAGCGTAAACGTGCTGCGTTAATGTGAGACTCTTATCGGGCGATAAAAAAAATATCGCCAATAATCTATTCTCAAAGTTGGGTTGGGAGTTGGGTCTATACTACGCAAGCTATGATGACTTTAACCGTGATATTTTAGCTGTATATTTTGGCTGTATAGCTGCCTAGCCGAATTGCACTGTAGGGAGTGAGAACGAGTCTTGAACCTGCGTGTATGCTGTGAAATTACCACATCAAGCGTGAACGTTGTCTTCCGAACTCGGGTGCGCACCCGCGAACGGTACTCGAGTCCTGATGAGCGTGACTGACATACTGTAAGCAGAGAGCTGTAGATCTCATTTCTGCGCGTCGTACTGCTCGTTTGCAGTACATTCGCGGCAGATGGACGCAAGTGCCATTACGTACTGAAGCTTTGGTAACAAAACGAACGGTTCAAAAACAAAAATATAAAAGTTAGGTAAACAACGCTATTCATTTTGCCACCGTCTTGCTCGACGTTGTTACCAAGTAACGGGGTAAACAGCTGCTGCTTTGATGAGGCAAACGCACTCGGTTTCGGAACGAAATAATATAATATGAACACGGTCCAGGGAGCAATCGAACCAAGTGTGAAAGCACCAGTCATTATTTGGGTATCAGAATTCAAATGAGATTAATAGATTAATTTCAAGATCACAGTGAGATTAATCTAGATTAAAAAAATGTATCTATGCCCACCACTACTTTAATTTGGACCTTGAACCATTGAAGTCCATTATATGGAGAAAAATCCTGGAATGTTTTCATGAAAAACCTTAATTTCTTTTCGACTGAAGAAAGAAAGACATGGACATCTTGGATGACATGGGGGTGAGTAAATTATCAGCAAAAGTTTATTTAAAAGTGAACTAATCCTAATCCTTTATCATTTGATAGTGAGTAGCTCTTATTTTTTGATTGCTTGTTCTTCCATAGTTCTGCAGCTGCTTGCAGACATTAAATTGTATTGTGATCTTAAATGCGTGTCAAGCTAAATTAGTTTTTTTTTTCTTTTTTCTCAAGTGTTCTATTTTCCAAGAATATTTCTCTTAGATGTGCACTAACTCATTATATCTACATCTCTTGATATGACGTTTGATTTCCACTGACAATAGTCTGAATTAAAACTGCACCCTGGGGAACTGGCTTCATCCTAAATATACTTAAGACCAATAATGTGTAATTTCCATTTGTCCTGACAGCCCTATTTGAAGTTGCATAAAGCATAGCTGCCAATAAAAAAACTCAATTCAGGAACATAGCTGACAAAATACATTAGATAATCTCACTTAACCTCCTGGGTGCCACTGCCCACGTACAAGGACATTATATTTCAATGAATTTCTCTGTCACCATACATGTCACATTTCTAAAGCTACACTGTGTGATATTTCCCCCCATCTAGCAGTGAAAAGGTATATGACCATCCAGTGAATATTAGTTTCTGTTCCTCTCAATTCCGATTTCGTTTTAACTCCTACGGTGGCCGATTTAGTCCAAGATTAACATGGCTTCCAGTTCGACCTCGTCCATGAGTGTTCCTTCAAGTGATGAGGTTACTTTAGAAAACTATTATAATTTGCAGTTATTTAATTTGTCAGCTAACATGTATGTTATGACATCTATGTAAAATGAATAATAGTTTTACGTTTTCGTAATTTTTTTTACCATTTCATTGCTTACATCAGCTATCAGGTTCCCAGACGAATGCAAGCTAATCTTAGTTATCAGTGCTTTCGTTATTCTGTATATTGTACGACATCACAGTCTCAAGCAATCCCCCTCTTCACATTCGACACAGTGCCATCGAGTGTTAAAACGCGAAAGGCGAAGCTTGAATTTACGGGTATGTCCCTCTTTGGCTAATGTACTTTCAAGATGGAGGGCAACATGGCGTGCGCATTCAAACCCCTCACCCGTATGTATTTTCAATGGCATATTATACACTTACGAGAATACTTTATTACTTGAAAGAAGTAAATATACATTAATGAGGACATATATTTTTGAAAGAACTAAGTGTTTTTAGCTAAGAATAAACTAAAAAAGTTACACAGTGTAGCTTTATGTCTGGATGTCCTGTCAAGAGCACATTCAGGGCTTCACCAGGACAACAATTTGTGATTATATTTTATAATATTTAAATCGGACTAATTTTCAAATAGTTTGTTATAAATCAACTTCTTAGGAACATGTTATGTGGTTTCTAAGCAAAATATTACTTTCTGTTATAAAACAGGGCATTGATTTCATACATTTTCATACATGTCTACTGTAGAGGACACCAGGATTTAAAGCATGTTTATCAGGGATTTTGGGAGACACAACAAGTGAATAGGGAAAGAAATTAGATATCAATGTTCCTATAAAATATTAGATATTATTATGAAAATGAACTATTACTCCCATTATTACGCTTCTTTTTTAATTACATGTTGCTCCAAGAACTCATTAACATGCAAATTAGATACCGTGAATAGATGCATTGCATTGAATGGGAAAACATATGTATGGCCATTTTACCGCTTAAAGTAAAATGGTATATCAATTCATTCTGGTATCTTTCATAACATCTTTAAACAAAGTGTGGCTTAAAAATTCTGAAAATTGATTGTTCCATTGTTTTTGCCTATTGCCTATGTGTCATTTTATTTTTCTGCTGTCCACTTACGAGGACATAGCATAACATATGTGACTCTGGACTACAAAACCAGTCATAAGGGTCACTTTTTTGAAGCTGAATAAATAAGCTTTCCATTGATGTATGGTTTGCTAGGATAGGTTAGTTAGAACTATTTGAAAATCTGGAATCTGAGGATGAAAAAAAGTCTAAACATTGAGAAAATCGAAAGTCCTTAGCAATTACTACTACTAATACATTTTTTTCTATATTTACGGTATACAAAATATCTTCATGGAACATGATCTTTATTTAATATCCTAATGATTTTTGGCATAAAAGAAAAATCTATAATTTTGACCCATAAATGTATTTAATGGCTATTGCCACAAATATACCCGTGCGACTTATAACTTATGCTTTTGTGGTCAAGGGTCACATATGTATACATTTTTCACTTTTTTCATTTGTTTCTTATGGTCTAAAGAATGACAAAAATACTAAATTAAAAAAGAATGGGCAATGGAGGTTAATGCTTTTTTGATATTCCTATAAGTACGTTAAAAACCATAATGAATATTGTTTTTAGCTAACTCTGTTAGACAGCCAATGCAAAGATTAAATTAATAACAATTAAAAAAAAAAAAAAAACCTTAATCACTTTGTTCATAAATGTGTGGAGCAGGATACATTTCACTGTCAATCACAGAGCAAAACGCTTAAGTCCCTTGGGTGGCACCCTCTGAATTGCTGAAAGGTTGGCTTTTATGTCGGGTAAAACAGGGCATGGAAACTAATTAGGTGTTTTTTTCATCAATTATTCATCAAGATAGGACATTTAATGTGTATTTAAAAGATAAAACAGAAATTATGAGTCAATCCACTTAATATTATATAATGTTCTGAATCTTTAAAGTCCTAGATCACCATAATCTTATAAGCCAATTGTGGTGTTTGCTAAAACAATGATCATTATTTAAATTTCTCATATTTAAATTCTTGAGAAATGAGAATTCTTTTTTTTTTAATGGAATTTTGCAGTGTTTATTCTATTCATTATTTAATCAAAAAAATTAACGTCACTTCTCCCTTGATCCAACGATCCAATCAATTCCCAGTGGACAAAATTCCCGCCCTACATTTGACCTTTTCATGCCAACTTTAAGGTTAGGGCTTTGAACAAATGTGTTTTATTTTTATTTTTATTGATTATTAGTTACATTGTTATATAGCACTTTTCTGGGTATACAAAGCGCTTTACATATAGAAAGGGGGAATCTTCTCAACCACCATCTGACGGCAGCCATATTGCACCAGAACGCCCACCACACACCAGCTTATTGGTGGAGAGGAGATGTAGTGATGAAGCCAGTCAGTATATGGGGGAGGATTAGGAGTTTTGGTGTTCAAATCAGCGAATGTCCCTTCTCCCTCAATCCAATGATTCAATCAATTACCAATGGACAAAATCAAGTCCCGGCTAAAATCTTTTCTCGCTGGAGAAACCGTTTCACTCAGATATATACGTCGCAATAGGACAGAAATGACGATCGCTATTTCTGTTTTATGGCAACTTTAAGGTTATGGATTTTAACAAACTTGTTCAAATCATCAAATATCTCCCTTGATCCAATAATCCAATAATTTTCCAATGGACAAAATCAAGTCCTGCACTATTTTCTTTATCTCTTTTCACCGGAGAAGCAGTTACACTCAGATATACGTCACAATAGGACAGAAATGACGATTGCTTCAGAGAAAAAGGGTGTCAAAATTGTACCTTTAGGAGTGCAACAGCTTGTTGCTGGGACAGTACCCTTAAAAGGACCTATTTGTTGGGCAGGGCGAATTTGATTCTGCCCTGCTCAGGCTGAAAACCTGTACATATTTTTTCCTTACAAATTTGCGGAGACCAATCACATACCGGCTTATCCACCTGGTGCGCTATTGGCCGGTTTAACACAATGACGGAGAAGCAATGATCGTTGGTCGGATTGGTTGAAGGACTATCCAGTTGCACACAGAGTCATTTGAACTATGCCAGTGGATCATGCCTCTTGTGCAGTATACAGAGCAGACTCCCCAGACCAATTTTCAATCTTAAAAGAATGAGCTTCGTCAACATATTTGTTCCTTTTTTACCACTAAAAGGTTCATAGTACCTTAAGGTACGTATTTGTACTATAAGGGCGTTTTCACACCTGAAAGTCCGCACCAAGGTCCGAACTAAAGTTCATGTTTTGATACATTTTATACATTCGGTTCATTTTGGTTTGGTTTCACACTGCAATTATGCGAGCGCACTAATGAACTTTACATGACGTACTTGCGTCCAGTCATCATCAGTTATGTGGGCTGCATCTTAAGATTGATTGGTTTGTTAGCGGACGTCCTATGGCATTACTATCTGCAGCACCAACTATATTCGAGGCTAGTTCAAATTCGCCAAATTAACATCCTCGTTGTGCAAACATTTTATCGGCGAAAGGAGGAGAAGACTCAGACCATATTTTAATTAAAAACCTTGTCTCCTCCTCTCCCTATGTGCTGCCACGGGACACAGCTCATTTTTCCTGCTATCTTCTGTGACAGTTCTGGTAGTTCTGTCTTCTTCTGTTGTTTTGGGTATGCAAGAACCACCAGAACTTCCTGTAAATAGTCTGAAAGTCCGAACCATACAGACAATGCTTTCACACTAGCAACGAACCAAACCTTTGTTAAGTTTGATCCGGACCGAGACTAACTCTTTTCGTCTGACCAAATTTCGTCTTTGGTCCAGACCGTGATCCGAGGGAGGTTTCACACCTGTAATTTTGATTCAGACCAAACTGAAAAGTCAGAAAATCTGGACCAAACAAGGTAGGTGTGAAAACGTCCTAAAGAAATAATATGCACCTTTCTGCCCCAGCGACAAGCTGTTGTACCCCTAAAGGTAAAATTATTACACGTGTGTATTTCTGTTGATGACAACTTCAAATTTATGGACTTGAACAAACTTGTTAAAATCATCAAATAATGTCCCTTCACCCTTGATCCAATGATCCAATGAATTAAAAATAGCTAATCTCACAGACTTAAATCTGAAGGGGAGAACTGAGCCATATCTGCAGACCAGACATTACAAATTATAAGGTATCACTTTTGAAGGTATCACAAGGTCAAAAAAGTTATTTATAAATCCATATTAAATTTGTGGTGTACATGCTGCCTAAACTTGAAGTCTTTGAACTGTTGATTAAATTTGCCAGGCTCCAGCTTGTTCAGAAGCCACTCTCAAATTTCCGGGCATTGCATTGTTATCAGCTCTGCGCATGGCTGACCGTTTAACGCACAATGCAGGACAAAATAATTTCCATTTTCCACAGCTCAGTACCTCTCCTTATCCTCAACAGAGGCCGTCTAGTGCTTCTCATAGGATTGTTTCACATTGGATTATCACAGCGTTTATGCGCTGTAAGATTTTTTAATTAACCTCTGAAACACTCCGTTCATCTTGACTCTGGCTAATGTAGGTGCGCTGTGGGACTTGGTTTGCAGATTAGTGACAGTGACCAGCAAACTCTGGCTAGACCTCGAAGGATAATTGTGATAAATCTAAATGGGTTAAAAGTATTTTTTAATCAGGAACCAACCCATCAGAGGAGATGGATTTGCTTTGTCACAGCACTGATTCGCTTGAATTAGTCCAATGGTTACAGAGGTAGAATTCTCTTTTGGCACTTGACACAAGTAATTTATCCATTAAAGACACTCGAGAAGAGGGAATTCATCCAGGTGAAGGTGTATTGAAAGAGAAAATGAGCTTTCTTGATAAACAATTAGGTAAAGTTTGTTCACAGCTAAGGACCATGCAATGGCACTTACTGAACATCTCCTTGGACCCTCAACAGCAATACAAGGCATGCTGATCAGGTAAGATTTTATGGACAATGCTCTATAGAGTTTCAGTAGAGATCTGAACAATATCTGAAACTATGCTCGGATTTAATCCTGCTATAATATATGTCAAATATTAAATTCTCGTAAAACCAAATAATCTGAGCTATGATATACACAATTACTATACTCTCTCACAGTGCTCTATGTCAACTGCACTCATATTTGTGTCTATTTTTAAGGAATGAGTCTTATGAACTAAAAAGCAGCCTGTGTGCAATAACATTTTCCAGTAGGCAGCAGAACAATTAAACTAATGTAAGAGTGATATAGCCCTTCAAAAAGAGATGAAAACAGGACGCTTTTCACATTAAAATGGATGAATCTAATAACTAAGATTTTATGTGATATACGCTAGAAGGCTCACTTTCTCATAAGTGAATGCCACCATCTTTCTTTTATCTTTTCATAACTGTCCACTTCAGCGGAGATGAACATTAATAATGTATGTAATCTACTGTAGCTAAAAAGAAAGGTCAAAGAGACCTCTTTAAAGGCCTCCCCACACACAAACACACCATTAAGAGTCTAAGGACAAGATTTACTAACAGCTTGCACTAGCGCAAACCCTCTTTTGGCATTAAAAAAACACTGTCAGGATTTACTAAAGACACTAGCGCTGAACAGGCGTTGACAAGGTTATTTTTGCGGCTGACTTGGATAAGCATTTGTAGGGGATTCCCTTTCAGAAGCAACATTTATGGGAGGAGAGTATTTAAATGAATCTTTAAATTAATCATGCAAGGTGATTTACTAAGGTTTGCACTCATCAATGTACTGGTGTTTGCTGCATTATTTACTGCCCAAAAATTGGGCAGATTGCGTTGATCATTATGGAAATTACCCGGCTCCGTCTGAGTTCTTTAATTTGCGCGTCATCAGTAGATCACGTGCAGAACTTTCCACTCCCATTGGCGCTTTTATGGAATTACGCTCTCACACTTATTTGCCCTGTTTAGTTAATCTGGCCCTAAATCTGCCCAACATGGAGTGTAACAAATTAAACCAGTGCAGACTTTTCTTCTACAGTACTTTGTTTTGTTCTGCCCAGACTGAGCTGTTTGTTTTTATGGGCTATAAATCCCAGCTCACTTCCATGGCTCTTTCACTTTTAACATTCAATCAATCCGGAGGACATCGAGGCAGGTGATGTGTTGAAAATCTAAATTCAACCCTTCAATCTAAAATAAGTCTTTCTCGGGGATCACCAAATTAGGAATATTATCTTAGTCATTTAAAGTCTACATTTATCTCAGTTGGGTGTCATGATGTGTCATAGCTGTAAGAAATCTCTTACAAGAATGACTAACTTCTAACTGCAAGTGCAGACAGACTGCTGCCCATACCTGTCACTTTATTCCTGTTCATACAGACTTAGCACTGACAGGTCATCTGTAATTTCTGAAAGAGGCATCTACTCCTGCTATGATTGGACTCAACAAAATCAACCAAGAAGCAATAGTATTTCTACAACTCCATTTCCAACAAAGTTGAGACATTTTGTAAAATGCAATAAAATCAAGAATCTGTAACCTTTAACTGACAAATGTACAAAGAAAATAATTTCGCTGACCAACTTAATTGTATTTTATAAATATAAACTAATTTTGATTTTGATGGCTGCAACACTCTCCCCAAAAAATGGGACAGAGGCATGTTTACCACATATCACCTTTCCTTTTATTTGAATCATTTGGGAATTGAGGATACTAATCGTTGCAGTTTTGCATGTGGACCTTCTTCCCAATCTCACATGATACAACAGTCTGTGGTCATATTTTCTCCTTTTCAAGATGTGCTATACATTTTCAATAGGAGACAGAACTGGACTGCAGGCAGACCAGTCAAGCACATCCACTCTACAGTGTACAGGTCCTTCTCAAAAAATTTGCATAATGTGATAAAAGTTCATTATTTTCCATACTCTAATGAAACAATTACAATTTCATATATTTTAGATTCATTGCACACCAACTGAAATATTTCAGGTATTTTATTGTTTTAATACTGATGATTTTGGCAAACAGCTCATGAAAACCCAAAATTCCTATCTCAAAAAATTATCATATCATGAAAAGGTTCTCTAAATGAGCTATTAACCTAATCATCTGAATCAACTTAACTCTAAACACCTGCAAAAGATTCCTGAGGCTTTTAAAAACTCCCAGCCTGGTTCATTACTCAAAACCGCAATCATGGGTAAGACTGCCGACCTGACTGCTGTCCAGAAGGCCATCATTGACACCCTCAAGCGAGAGGGTAAGACACAGAAAGACATTTCTGAACGAATAGGCTGTTCCCAGAGTGCTGTATCAAGGCACCTCAGTGGGAAGTCTGTGGGAAGGAAAAAGTGTGGCAAAAACGCTGCACAACAAGAAGAGGTGACCGGACCCTGAGGAAGATTGTGGAGAAGGACCGATTCCAGACCTTGGGGGACCTGCGGAAGCAGTGGACTGAGTCTGGAGTAGAAACATCCAGAGCCACCGTGCACAGGCGTGTGCAGGAAATGGGCTACAGGTGCCGCATTCCCAGGTCAAGCCACTTTTGAACCAGAAACAGCGGCAGAAGCGCCTGACCTGGGCTACAGAGAAGCAGCACTGGACTGTCGCTGAAATTTTGCATGTCAATCGTGCAAGAGTCTGGAGGAAGACTGGGGAGAAGGAAATGCCAAAATGCCTGAAGTCCAGTGTCAAGTACCCACAGTCAGTGATGGTCTGGGGTGCCATGTCATCTGCTGGTGTTGGTCCACTGTGTTTTATCAAGGGCAGGGTCAATGCAGCTAGCTATCAGGAGATTTTGGAGCACTTCATGCTTCCATCTGGTGAAAAGCTTTATGGAGATGAAGATTTCGTTTTTCAGCACGACCTGGCACCTGCTCACAGTGCTAAAACCACTGGTAAATGGTTTACTGACCATGGTATTACTGTGCTCAATTGGCCTGCCAACTCTCCTGACCTGAACCCCATAGAGAATCTGTGGGATATTGTGAAGAGAAAGTTGAGAGACGCAAGACCCAACACTCTGGATGAGCTTAAGGCCGCTATCGAAGCATCCTGGGCCTCCATAACACCTCAGCAGTGCCACAGGCTGATTGCCTCCATGCCACGCCACATTGAAGCAGTCATTTCTGCAAAAGGATTTCACGACCAAGTATTGAGTGCATAACTGAACATAATTATTTAAAGGTTGACTTTTTTTGTATTAAAAACACTTTTCTTTTATTGGTCGGATTAAATATGCTAATTTTTTGAGGGTTTTCATGAGCTGTATGCCAAAATCATCAGTATTAAAACAATAAAAGACCTGAAATATTTCAGTTGGTGTGCAATGAATCTAAAATATTTGTCACAAACTTTTATCACAATATGCTAATTTTTTTGAGAAGGACCTGTAGTGTCTAAAAAACCACTCTGGTGTAGCATGTGCAGAATAAAACCTGGCATTATCTTGCTTCCCAGGAAAAACGTAATCTTAATGAGCAGTGTATGTATCTGTACAATCCCTTTATATGCCTCCACGTCAATGGTACCTTCACACATATGCGAATCACCAATACTATTTGCACTGCACCCTATTATACCATGACTGATGTTTGCTTTTGCACCTGTCACTGATGAAAGTCTGGATGGTCCCTTTCATCTTTGGGACTGAGAGAACTCAATGTCCGTTTTTTTCCAAAAACATGCAGAAAAGTGGACTCATCTGACACAGCAAACATTTCCACTGTGTTTTGGATCATCTAAGATGAGCTCGAGCCCAGAGTTGGCGTCTATGTGTAGAATTGATGTATAGTTTTCTCCTTGCATAACAGAGACTTGAGTTGCATTGTTTCTCATGCAATGCCAAGGTCACGCACATTCAACATACTGAGATTTATCTGGATTCCCTGAATATTTTCACAGTATTATGTATGTATGGTAGATGGTGAAAGACCTACAAACTTTACAATCTTTGCAATGAGAAATGTGATTTTTTAATTGTTTGGCAATTCTCTCACGGAATTTGGCACAAAGTGATCAGCCATGACCCATCTTTGATTGCAAAGACTGAGCATTTGGGGTGGATGCTCCTTTTATAACTGAATATGATTACACTACCAATACACTCTCCTGCTAATTCACCAGCTAATTGTGGACTGTTTCAAAAACTGGATATTCTGTAATCTTTCCACTTTCATTTGACTTTTTTGGAGTGTGTTGCAGCCATTAAAATCAAAATGTGTTTATGTTTACACAATGCAATTAAATTGTTCAGTAAAAACATTGCATTTTCATATTTTTGTGAATAAAGGTTCAGAAACTGGAATTGGGGTTGTAAAATGCTGTTTCTTATGTGCACTTATTGGCACTTTTTTCCTTCGTTTTAACAGTTTATTAGAGCTCTGGGCATTGTAAAAATGCATTTATCTGATCAACTTTTTGCAGCAGACTGAAATAAAAAAGACAAATAGTGATTTCTGGTCACACAGTTTGAAGGACTGAATGAAAAGTGTAAGCAGCTGTATTGGTTTATGTAAATTCAAAGTCTGTATACAAATTCTAAGTCTTTTATTATTTGTGCCATTACAAGCCACGTCAACCACATCAAGCCGTACATGCTATTTTTTTATTTATTATTATATATAGGAAAATATATGAAAACACAGTATCTACATTAAAATACATTAGGGTGAATCTTTCTCACCAGTGCACTAGATTCTATTAGAAGAAATGTCCTCTTATGCAATTCTAATAAATGGCTGGCAGATAAAAATAGTGTCCCCAGGTACAATAAGATTTCGGAAAACTGCTTACAAAACACAAAACAATCAAAATAGTTCAGTGTCTGCCATCAGCAAAATGTACAATGAAAACCAGTATTATGCCAAAAAAAAAAAAAACAAGGTGGCCAATGGTAAAAGATGTGAAGATAGGTGTTGCTTGGTTACAAGATGATGATGTGAACTGAAAATATTTGGTTGTGGGTCGTTAGAGTAACAAACCCAAGCATTCTGCAACTGCCCACAGACTAACTCCAGTCACACTGAAGGTCATTAAAGCTGTGAGAATAATATAAAAGAAGGGGAGAGGCTCTCCAAAGGTAAACATTTTGGACTTATGCTCTCAAACCAAGGTATGGTCTCAGTGAAGATTTGAACATTACTCTTTTATGAACTTCTTCTAATGTCCCAAATATCTCCACATTTTCAGTTGTGATGAGCTCCCTGAGGAGATGGTTCTGTTCACAAAATCCTCAATTACTTTTAAACTTTTTTTGGATTTAAACTACATTACCCATAATTCAACTGAAGCAATTAAGGTAATAAGTTGCACTAGGAAAGTTCTCTTGATGTAAATCACACCCTGTAAGTGATGTGATTTAATTGGTGGATGGTGTTGGAGCAAACACTGAGGTGGTAAGTAATTAAATGCTTTTGATTTCACACTTTTAATTATCTTCAGGTCTACAGGCCTGTTTGAAACTGGATTCATTGTATACGTTTGAGAAAAGCCGAAACTAAAAAGGGAGCAGTTTTCTTATCTTTACCTTAGGGAAGAAACCCAGAGCTACCACATTTAATAGGATTCTACAAATGATGTACCCATGAGGCTTTCCAAATACCAAAACATGCTGTAATGTACTCTGCTGCTAACATAAAACATTGTTTCAACCAGAAAAAAAAATATTGATACATAATTTTCCCTTTAATTTCTTAATGCCTTCCAGACAAATTGTTTTAATATAATTTTTATCTTCATTTTACATAGAGCAGTGCACCCAGTATTATAAGACTTGCGTATGTCAAATAAGCAAGGTTTTGACAAGTAGGCTTCCCATGCTGTGCACTGATGGTCTGACCTGTCAGCTGTCACTGACAGACTACTTATTATGTTGAGTCATTTTATATTCTGCAGTACTGCCAAAATAAGTAGATGTTGGCTATTCTATGTTTATGATGAGGGATGTGGATTAGTTCCTGAATCATTTCACAACAACTAGGTAGTGTTGAGTTTTATATAAGCCTGGATAAATGTTCTTAAGTATTCGAAAACATGCAATACATTTTATTAATAGGCCTATTTTATCATATTGATTCAATTGTATTCTTGGCTCTAGGAAGTATCTGCACTGGTGTAGTCTTTAGGTCAGGTAAGCATTTGAAATCTATAGGCTAGTAGGCTAGCTTGAGAGAAAAGATTTGCTTCCAATGTCTAGTCTCCAATGAACATTCAGAAGATTTCCATGTTACAAACACACAGCATGCCAATATGTGGAAATTAAAAAAAAGAGAGAAACATGATTTACGAACGATATTCACTGGTTTGCACAATAAAACCTATCTGAGGTCGTACCTCACCATGATGTAGCCCTCTTTTATATATAATTTCAGAAAATAAAAACTGTTGCAAATACATGTATTTAACGACACATTAAAAAATGGACACACATTATGACAAAAAACAAAAAAACAAAAAAAAAAAACACGTGCAAAAAACGAATCATTTTCAATTCAGTAAATGTTGATTCAGTAACCTGTCTAATCGATTCAGTTCAGGGAATGGTTCGTCATACTGATTCAGGAAAAACGTTACTTCAGCTAGTTTGAAACGCACTACGAACTACGAAGCAGTTTTGTAAAGGGTTTGAAATTTCATCACTGCAGTCAGTGTTTCGAACGGTCAAACTTCTCAGAAAATTTGTTTGTGAATCAGAATCGTTGTATTCGAGGCTCAAGGACAGCTCAAGAGAAAGACGTCTATAGGTAGGTGCTTGCTTATTATTTTTTCGTGTTGTATAATATGCCTATTCAACTTCAAACTCACTTCCACTACTCAGGTAAAACGATTAATATGTTGCCGTGGCGCTCAATATTAGGAAGCAACAGCGGTGCGGCAAATCAAGTATTTTATATTTAGTCAGTTTATGACATTTTATTTTAATACTTTAGCTATTAAGATGCGTGTATAATATTTCCCATGAAAAGCGTAATGTTTTATGAGAGAATCGTTCTTCTAAAACAAAACGACACTTTTCAATCCTGATGTAATCTAACCTGTAGAAAAGAACTACCAAATCTTTTTCGCGAAGTGATTCAAAAGATTCGAGTCACTGGGATGAATCCGAATCCCCACCACTAGTCCATCAGAACAGAAGCGGGTGGAGCGAGCGCTCCATCAGCCTCCGGCACAGCAAACAGGGCTCGCTACCAATCAGCGCCAGGCTGCTGTCTTATAGCTGCGGTGTGCTCCTCACTTTTTACACTCTCTACAAAGGCGTCTGATCCACTAAAGTGTCAACAAGTATGGTAAGTCATGATAATGCATACAATTTATGTTAAAATGCCAACTTTCTAGTCTTTTTTTTTTCAATGCAAAAGCTTAAATGCAATAATTTGTAATTCGTTCTGGAAAAGTATTGCGGTTTGTCTACAGTATTATCTTTATATGCTCGTGTAATGTTTTTTCACAGTCTTGCATTAATATTTTCATTTTGTAGTTTACCATTTGAAGAACATTAATTTAGGTTGATGCTCATTCCCTAGTCTGCTGTTTATTGTAATAACAGTAGGTGCAAGATGTTTATAATTATAACATAATTGGATGTTTTTAAGGGTGAAATACGGACTTTGTGTCTAAGGCTCATAAGCACTATGTTCAGTTTTGCTTGCAAATGACTTTATTTCCCACGTTATTATGGTCTAAATACGATGACTCTTTCAGCGTTTCTTTATTCAGCCTGTTATTTGCAGTAGACGCTTACCAAGTCCAGCCTCGGCTACATAATGCCGTAGTCATGTTTTGGCAGGTACATATATCAATGTAATGTGTTTACCAATAGCATAGCTTACGTCTTTACATGTGAGAAAGACAGAGAGATTGAGATAAATTATGATACTCCAGCGTTGTCTATAGTTTGCTCTAAAACTATAAAATCTACGATTCATGCAAGTCGAAATCATCTTTTTATATTCCATCCTGCATGTAGCCTGCCTACGTTGTTACATTGCTCTCATGTGTTATTTTCATATCCTTTTTAGAATGTTTTGATATAATTTGTTTTGAGGTAAAAGTGCCTTACCTCAGAAAATCCACCTCCTGCCAGACTTCCCTCTCGCGCTGCTCTAGCTTCAGTCACTTTAACCTTTTTTTTCCGCGAGGAAAACTCGTGTCTCGTGCACTTATTCAAAAAGTCCAATGACAATACAGTTGAAAAACGTTTGGTATAGTTACATTGCCTATTGACCATATTTGATTTTTAATTTCATGTAAGTTTAAAGAAGCAGACAAATGTATTCAGGCACAACGTTGTAGTTTGGTTAGGCTACATTATTTACATTATTTTCATTTATTTATGTTTTTTTTTAAGGATGTTTTTAACGTTTACGGTGACTTTACCTTACTGCAACTGTGATGTGCTTGCTAGGGGTGTATCACAATTTTTCACAACACACCTTTATGGATGAGCCATGTGCTTACATCCTATTGGATTCTAAACGTGGCTTGAGGTTTTAGCATCCATCACAGTAATCAACAGCTGCTACTGAGCTGCTGCTGATACAACAATCAATCCTGAGCTGTGTTGCTTATTTCTCACAGTACATTGACAGTGAATTAATCTTTTATTTCGACATTTTCAAAATGATGCATTCCACATGTCTCGTGCTGCCTGTGAAAAGTTTTACTGGAAGTCGCTTCACTGCATCATGTGTTCGACGTATTAATATTTTCTTCCTGCCTTACGGCCTCTTTGTAAAATGAGTTGATAAAAGGGCTTTTCACACTTTAAATATTCATACACTACTTGAAATGTGACTCAAACCCCAGGTAAATGTAATCCTGGGTTTGAGTCACAATTAACACAGCTCATAATTTACCTGGGGATAGCAATATCCTGGGTATAAATAAGCTGACGTTTCACATTGTACAATCCTAAACCCTGGGTTAACATCCTTATTTGCGTATTTGCGGTGTCACTGATTGGCGAACACTGTACACAATATGTTTACACAGGCTCTAAAACTGCACACCCTCATATTATATATTGCAGACTGTACTATCAAGTTTATCCTGAATGGACTTTTTGGACTAAGAAAATTAGGTAAGAAAAAATTCTCTTTAACTCTAATTGTCACTGTTTGAAAATGTTCCCCATAACGCTGAAACTACTGTTTATACAACGCAGTGTTTCTGTGACTGTCTAAAGTATGTGAATATGAGGCTGTCAATTGCAAAGCATCTAGACTTGTAGTAACATTCTAACACAGCATTGTTTCACACTGGACAAGTTTGCTTCCTACAAGTGTGAAACGTTCCTTTACCCAGGGTTAAAAGAGGGGCTTAGAATGATGATATAGCCTGGGGTTAAGCGCAGTGTGAAAAGCCCTAGCTATCCGTTTAGACTGGCTCCTCAAAGGTCAGTCATGATCTGATTGATCGGCACAATGTGAGTTCTAGAATTAAGTTTCCCTCACCCTCATTTTGTTCTGACACTGCTTTATATACTTTGTTTGATGCACAGATTTAATCATATGTTTTCAAGAGACTTGAAATAAAGTTGTCATATAGACATTTTATGATACTTCTGAGAAGCTAATTTATTCTTTGTGGATTTTCTCAGTATTTAGTAGTGTGTTCACGTTCCTTGTGTTCACTGTTTGGGAACATGCAGTTTTGGAATGACATGATGGTGAGTAAATGACTAATGAGTAAATTAGTTTTGAGTGAACTATTTGGATATTAGAAAATTTTATATGTGTAAAAGAGCCTGATTCTTTTTTTCTTTTTCTTTTTTCTCCCATCATTAGAGTTTCTAATAGCCATTAATAAACATTGTTTTGCAGTGGCGCAAATGAGAAATAGATTTTTGTTTTAATAAATTAGCCCTTTCTAATATAATTAGATTATATGCAGCATAACAAATGTATTCCTCTGTGAGATTATGAGACTTATCTAAAATTGTTTTGTCATGGTTGGAGCCATTCCAGGTTGGAGCCATTCCAGGTCAGAGCACTCTGATGTTGCTTTGCATGTTGCAAAGCATATCTTAAAGGGATAGTTCACCCAAAAATAAGAATACGGTCATCATATAATCACATTCATGTTGTTCCAAACCTCTATGACTCCCTTTTTTCTATGGAACATGAAAGAATATATTTTGAGAAATGTTTCATTTTAAAAAGAAAGTCATACAGGTTTGTAATGCCGTGAGGGTGAGAAAATAACCCTCAAATGTTCTTTCTTTCTTTCAATCAGTCTTTAATTAATCTTTAAATATGAATTCGTTTTTTTTAATTAATCCACAACATTTGTTTGTGTGGGTGATTTCCTGTGTTCTCCTTTTTCTTCTTGCAGTTTCCAGACTTGGCAGGAGTGATGTTAAGTGAATGGAGCCTTCTTCACATCTTTCTTCTGCTTTTGGTTTCTAATTGAAACTTGGCTGAAGAACCTTTTCCTCTCAAATGTTTAATTGCCTTTCAGATGTTGATTGACTCGTTTGGATTCTCTCCAAGGCACTCACAATGGCTTCAAACACCTGACAATTAAAATGACTACTCTACATATGGTCTGAGGGCTTTAAAAAGAAAAAACTGATGCTGTTGGAATGACACAGTGACCTTTAATGTTTATTCATTAATTTTCCAATATGACATGGATTAACAATGACTGCCCTTGAACTGTAGAGCATTCAGAAAGTAAGTAGCTGGACATGACTTACCCTGGAGGGGCTCATGTGTCAAAGAAAGTCTTCATCCCTCATGGCTGTCCCCTTATCTTGAGATTACTTTTAGCTGTGATTTGTTTGAGCGTGATGGGTTTAGCCTGTCCCAAGAGCTGCCACTGCTCCGAGAGGAATGGCTTGACAGTAGTACAGTGTTCCTCTCGCAACCTTGTGGAGATTCCTGCCAACCTTCCGCACAATACTGTGTCACTTCAGCTGTCCTCCAATCACATAACCAAAATCCCAAATCAGGCTTTTAAAAACCTTCCCTGGCTCCAAGAGTTGGACTTGTCAAGGAATGCTATTGAAACCGTGGAAGCTGGGGCTTTTCAAGGTGTCGCGGAGAGCTTGCGGGCGCTTGACCTGTCCCACAATCACATGCAAAGCGTCCCCAAGGAGGCCTTCGCTCGGCTGCATGCCAAGATCAGCCTCTCCAATAACCCGTGGCACTGTGAGTGCACCCTGCAGGAGGTGCTGCGCGAGCTCAAGCTGGACCCCGAGACGGTGAACGAGGTGAGCTGCCACACCTCTGTTCAGGAAGAGTATGCGGGCAAGCCTGTCATCCAAGTCTTGGATTCAGGCATAAACTTTTGTAACTTCCACCATAAGACTACCGATGTGGCCATGTTTGTCACCATGTTTGGTTGGTTCACGATGGTTATCGCTTATGTCATCTATTACGTACGGCATAACCAGGAAGATGCCAGGAGGCATCTGGAGTACCTCAAGTCTCTGCCAAGTAGCTCCCAAATTAGTAAGGACTTTGACACAATTAGCACTGTTCTCTAGCATCAATCAATGCAGTGTAGGAGTGAATGTGTTTGGCACAGTGATGATGGCACAACAGCAAGCCTTATAAGGAAGAGTGGGGCAAGATGTGTCATTTACTGAAATGATGCATCAATGATGAACATGAGTGAAACATTAGGTAATGCACAAACCAATTCCAAAGTGTTATTTTGCTGCACATGATATACATTTTCATAAAAAGAAAAACATTTTAATTTAAATATTTTATGATAGTATTTTTGTGCATTTGGAACCAAATCTTACCAAATGCCAAACATACATGAAATATAGCTTTTTATTTAGTTATTTATTTAGTTTGACACCAAATTAATTTAGTCTGCTGCAGAAAATATTTTTTTTTACAGGCTAAAATAGCATTACAAAATAAATATTATATAGAGAGATGCACATGAAAAAAAGTGTCCTTTTAAACTTTTTTCCCTTTTAACTCAATCCATGTTTTCACTGTTTTTCGATACGGGGCGCTATTATGCATATTCAGAAACGAAAATAAAAACATTGCTTAACGATCATCAAACATTGAACAGCATACAAACAGGGTTGGGAAGGTTACTTTAAAAATGTACTATTTGTAATACAGATTTCAAAATACATGCTTTAAAAAGTAATTTGTAATGCATTTCGTTAGATTACACAAGTTTAGCAACTTAATCTAAATAGTTCAGAATACTTTGGAATACTAATACTGAATAGCCTACTAAAGGTAACACAAAAGGGCCACCAAACATAGGACTTGGTTTTCCTTTGCATATTATTTTAAACAAAATCAGTTTTCCTCAATATTTCTTGAAGCCAAAAATTTATTCAATCTTAGAAAAAAAATTAATAAAATAATAAATATTGACGATCAAGGCAACACAATGCATTAAGATTTCAGGTGTCTACATTTTTTGAATTGGATGAACGGTAAATTTTACTTATTTTGTCTTCTTGGAAACGTGTAGTTACTTGCTTCTGAAGGGCAGTACTAAATGGAAAAAATATGATCTTTAAATAAAATTAAGAAGAAATGTACACAAGATCACGTTTTCACCCCCTGCTCTTAATGCACTGTTTCATGGAAACTTGTTTCCGCCACTAAATATAAAAAAGGTAATTGCATAATTGGTAATCTAAAAAACTTTTTGGATGTATTTGGATGAAACTAATTGGATTAACACCCTTTTAAAATGTAACTGTAATGAAATACTGTTAACTCAAATTTTGTATTTTAAATGCGTAAGTAAGTTCCGTGTCTTTCGTTACTCCCCAACCCTGCATATAAATCAAAACTGTCTATGTTACTGAATGTTGATGGTTGATATTTATTGATGTTTCTACTCCATCTTTTGATCATCATTCTAAATCTGATCTGGAAAAATTATTGCCAGACCATGCCCAATCATCCCATTCAAATCTTTTCACCCCCTTTCATGGAAACTTGTTTGACCCCCACTAAATATAAAAAAGGTAATTGCAATTTTTATCTCACAATTCAGACTTTTTTTCTCCAAATGGCGAATTGCAATTTACAATTCTGCCATTTTATTTAATTTTTTTAGAATTGCACGTTTAAAGGGTTAGTTCACCCAAAAATTTTAATTCTGTCATTTAATTAGCCTCACTCCAAACCCGTAAGACCTTCGTTCATCTTGGGAACACACATTCAAATATTGATGAACTATTGATGAAATCCAAGACCTCTCTGACCCCTCCATAGACAGCAATGTAATTACTTTCAAAGTGGTATCTTTTTGCTTTTCATCTTTTAAGATTGAACATTGGTCTGGAGAGTCTGCTCTGTATTTTCTACTAGGGGCGTAATTAACAGCATAGTTCAAATGACTCCGCACGCAACTGGATAGTCCTTCAACCCATCAGACCAACGATCCATCGGTTTTCTATCCGTCATTGTGTTAAACCCACCAATAACAAGCCAGGTAGATAAGCCTGTTTGTAATTGGTCCCCACAAATTTGAAACAGAAGATAAAAATATGTGCAGGTTTCCAGCCTGAGCAGATCGAGTTGGGTTTACTTAATCTATAAAAGGCTGGCAGTAGCTGGCAAAACTGGCGGGGGAAGAGTTAAATATATGGCCCAGTTTGTTTTTTTTGTTTTTTTTTTATTAAGGAGAGAGATTATCCACTGACACATCTTTCCCCAGTCCCCAAGTTACAGTATTATTTGATTGTGAATGTTTTTCGTGGAGTTTTTACACAATGAATGTGTTGACGATTGGTCTGTGATGCAATTCAGTGTTCCCATTCATGTACCCTCAGTCGACCTACATAAGTCCTGCAGTGTCTGTGGTGGCCGCTTTGTGCCTCACGGAAAGCTCTGCAGAAGCTTTTTTTTTTCTGCAGGTGCTTAAATCACATTTATTCTTGAATGGATTTTTTTTTTTATTTGTATGCTAATGTAATGGTGTTTCAGAACTGAATATTAAATGCTGGATTTGTGGGATATTTTATTTTCCTTCTTTTATAGCGATGACCAAGTAGAACACAGTACATAATCACTGCCAAACAAACAACAAAATAAGCTCTGCCTTGATAATTGGAAACTTGCCCCATTTTTGGCAGAGTTCTATATACTCAAGTGCCTGATCCTGGTACCTCAGCGCCAATACACTGTGCATTGGGCATTATTTGGTTTGCTATCTCTCTGTTGTTCTACAATAAAAATAAAACAATTCCTTTAATATTGAGTATTACGTAGAACAGTGTCATTTTAAGTCAAGTGAAAATGTTGGTGTATTTTAAAGATTGATCAATTGTATGATTAGAAGATATGAGATAAATTAAAAATGGATTTTGTCATCTGTGCGTTGAAGTTAAAAGGGCTTGCAGGTTATATTTCATGTAGGCTAATGTGTATTTCTGTCCACATGTATCAGTTTTTTAATTGTGATACGCCTTTCAGCAGTAGCGTGTATATCATAGAAACACAAGAAAATAAAAATGCTATTAGAAGGACTCTGCCTTCTTGCCTAGACTTTTCAGTTTCTTTGTTGTTTTTTAAGTTGCATTCAATTTACTATATGAATGAGCTTTTGTGGACATGTTCAGCAAACAAAAAATCTATATTTCTGGGTCCTTGATTTTATTTACCTTTGTTTTGCACAAAACAATGCCTTGCAGAAATGTTTTTTGAACCTTCAGGGGTTTCATAAGGAGCCATGCCACTAAGAGTGGATATTATGATTGTTTTCCTGTCCAGGGGGCTCGAGGTCTAGCCATATGTGAGTCTGTAGCTCTAGATCAATAGCAGATTCATTACAGGGGAAGATTTGGAAAGCTGCAGTGAGCTTAAAGACCTGCTGTTCTGGGACTAGATGGCACCCTCAATTCAGTGAGGATCTATCAAGCCGAAGGAAAAGAGAAAGTGGCTGTGTTTGTGTTTGAATGGGTGGTCTATTTTGGCATTAATATGGGGCAGTTTAGCACTCAAGTGCTCCATAACGATTCACTATTTCTGATTGTATGTAAAATGACCCTAAAGTTAGTATTTATTTCCTTGCAGAAAATCCCCATAGCACTGTTCATGAAACCCTTGAGGTTTATCAATGTAACCTTGCCAAAGTCTTGATTAGTCCTTTAAAACATAAGGGATTTTGGATCATACAATCGGATTCTTTCGGTTACCTTCAACACTGTAAAATGATATACTGTATAAACAAATCTATTACATCCTGATTGTCTTCCAGAATTTCATGTACAAACCCATTGTTTGATTACATTTTATATAAAAAGTCCATTACCAAGTATTAACTCCAATAAATCTCGAAGGTGGAGGCATTAGCAGGATATTAACTTAAATAAATCTAGGAGACGCGTATCTGTTATCACATTTAGGACATTAATGATTCACTTAGTGCATCATTTAGGTTATCATTTCTGTTGGGTTGTTAATGAAAATTTAGAATGTTTTAATTATCTCTTAAATCATTCATATTGTTTCAGCACGAGCGAACATCCCAATGATAGTATTGGGAAAAAACTGGTGTAGGATTTTTTTTAAAAGCAATTTTCACTGTAATGCAATGTACATTTCACAAATAAATGACTCTGAGTTTAAGGTGAAGTAACAAGTCTGAAATAATATATTCTTGTGAAACATACTCCAATAATTGTTTTTTTCCTCAACTTTTTTATAGTGTAATTTAGATGTCTAGGTGGAGTTATCTGCCGTCTTCTAAAACTTAGTGAGCTGCCTACATATCTTAATTGGTATCTGGTTCCATGTTTCAATTGCACAAATGGTTATTTATAGTGTGGAAAACTGGTTCTTTTAAGAACTTTTCATTGCAAGTTTTTCTTTTTTTAAAAACAAAACAAAAAATGTTATGGCATTGCTGTGAATAACCCCTTTTGAAACCTTTATTTTTAAGAGATAAGGTCATTTAACACCACACTATCAAAATCGGATGATTCAATCTCTGTTTTAGCAAGGTTTTGGAACAGAGCCATTTTGATCACCTCAATGAGTAATAACCCTTTTAAAAAAAATACACAATAACTCATCATCTTGCTGAATAAGTTGTGAGTGTGGTTGGCAGCTGCACAGTACATGACTGATTCAGTTGTTTTAATACATTTAATGTGATTGCGGTTTAGCTCGATATAAATCTTATGCCTGTGAGATTAAAGCCTCTACGAAGGAAAAGGGTCAGATGACTGAATAGAGTATCTAATAGACTCCAACCAAAACAGTTCAGGGTCAGTCTACAGCACTACGTCACAATAACCGCAAAGCAAGAGGGTTACATTTTCTTAAGGAAACATCAGCAACTTTCCAAATGTCATCACTGACCTAGTTCACCTCTGAGAGATGGATGTTGTTTGAGATCTCAGCATGGCTTATCCATCAGTCTCTGACAGCATCGATGACGGATGCCCTTTGTGCCCTAAAATGACGTGGTCAGCTGGCCCAAAGACACACACACAGTTGACTTACTCATCCTTTTTTCTGTTTTTTAACATGTACTATTCTGCATGTCGAAGCGGCCCGCTCTTTGTAAACCAGCCATGTTTTTACTGCCCTTTTGTGATGTATTTACCTTGACATTTCCTCGCAGGTCACGCACTAGACAATGTTTTTATTGACAAAAACATCTTTCATTTTGTTTAGCTGCAAGATTTTGCAGTATAGTTTCACATTTAATGAGCTCACAGTCTACTCAAAACATTTTCAGACTACAAATAAAATACTTTCTTTTCTGGCCGCCTATTACAATAAGCTAAGACTTCATGAAAGACTGCGCCACAAAAAAGAAAGAAAAAAAAAGACGTATTTGAAATGAATAAATAGAATACAATATTGACTAGAGACCCCCATGTGTTCCCACATAATATCTTCCTGTCTTGCCTGTCATAATACCGCCTGAATATTACTTGTTTTTATTGATCTCAGTTTGGGCTCTTGCATATGATGAATGAGGGTATTTAAATAGTATTTTGTTAATAAGAAATACTCAACCAGAGCTTTTTATAAACCACTTTTCCTGAGCTATACATACTAGCTGGCAGAAGAGTTTTTCTAATTGGAGCTCACAGTACTTAGGACACATTAGAGATGTATTACCCTTTTCCCATCTGCTTTAGATTGTCATTTTCAGAAGTGTTATCTTTGCTTAGCCATGTGTCCTCACACTGAGATTTGTATTTGCTAGTGCTCTTTCACCACAGGGGTAATCTGTTCCATCCAAACAGTATTTTCCTCCTAGATTGGGTGTTTTGAGCCTCCAGCATTTCTCTGACATTTGTTAGTAACAATTTTAAATAGTTCCTGTGCGGTTGTTTCTATTTATGGTTTTGGGTACAGTACCAGCCACAAGTCTGGACACATCTGCTCATTCTTTATGTCAATATTTTCCACATTTATATATTGACAAACAAGAACGTTGAGTCTTTCATATGTGTCCACACTTTAATTTTTAATGTAGTATTTTTTTATATTTATTATTTATACATTTAGTTCACTCTTTTATTGTGTAGAAATTACCAAATTTTTTGTTGTTTAGTTAAATTTTTTAAATACATTTCATTTTCTTGCATAATTTTTTTTACATAATTGACAGTTGAAGGATCTAAGGATTCTCAATAGCAACCTGTGTGTGTGTGTGTGTGTGTGTGTGTGTGTGTGTGTGTGTGTGTGTGTGTGTGTGTGTGTGTGTGTGTGTGTGTGTGTGTGTGTGTGTGTGTGTGTGTGTTACTTTAAGAGAGCAGCCAACCACATATCTGTGTTGTTATTTTTGATTATCATATTTGATTATTATTTGATTTACATAAATTATCATTTTATTATTACTATTAATTTGTCTTTTTGTTCTTGTATATTTTATTATTTCTTTCCTATTGTTGTTTAATCTTATGATTGTGTGGTTTTAAGGGATGTTTGTCTTCTCAACTATAGGAGAAAAGAGAATGTCTGTGTGTGTGTGTGTGTGTGTACTACTTAAGAGTAATCAAAGCAGCAATGGGCCAACACTATGCAAGTATTGTGACCAGTCCCAGATATTCTAGCACAGTGCACGTACTGCAGCAAAGTTTTGTTTTTAAATAGATATAGGCCTGGTTTCACAGACAGGACTTACAGTAAACCAGGATTATAGGCTGTAGTTCAATTAGGGCATTTATGTGGCTTTTATAAATGTGCCTTAAAAATATATTATTGGTGTGCATCTTGAGACACATTTTAAGATATACCAGTGGAAATTGCGTTCAGTTAACATTGCTCAAACATGCATTTTAGTCTGGGGCTTGTGAAACTGCGGAATAGGATAGTAAGTGTTAGTATTAATGAGTCCAGTGTTGACGAAAAAGATGTGTCTTCAGCAGTTTTTCGAAAATGCCTAAAGACTCGGCAGCTCGGGTTGAGTTAGCAGGTCATTCCACCAGCATGGAACAGTCAAGGTAAAGGTCTGTGAAAGTGATTTTGTGCCTCTTTGGGATGGCACCACAAGGCGCCATTCACTGGCAGAACGCAAGCTTCTGGAGGGCACGTAGGTCTGAAGCAGTGAGTTTAGGTATAAAAGTGCAGAGCCAGTGGTTGTTCTGTTGGCAAACAGCAGTGCCTTGAATGTGATGTGAGTGGCAATTGGCAACCAGTGCAATTTTATGAGAGGTGACGTGCACCCTCTTCGGCTCGTTAAAGAGCACTCTTACTTCAGCATTCTGGATCAGTTGCAGAGGTTTGACAGTGCATGCTGGAAGACATGCCAAGAGAGTATTACAATATTCCAGTCTGGATAGAACAAGAGCTTGAACATGAAGTTGTACAGCAGGACCTGATCCTCCTATTGTGTAAGGCAAATCTGCAGGATTCTAGCAATGTGGTCTGTGATCTGCGGATGGAATTATGGTTGATGAACCTTGCTGAATGGAGAAGTTGTGATGAACTGTTGGTTTGGCTGAGACCACAAGCAGCTATGTCCCTGCAAGGTTGAGTTGCAAAGGTCAAGAAATCTCAGGAAAGGTCAAGTCAAGACCTTTATCCAGCAAGCACTCTCTGTCAGGCTGTATGGCTGAGATGCGAATGAGAGGTAGAGTTGTGTGTCATCAGCATAGCAGTGATAGGAAAAGCCATGTTTCTGAATGACAGATCCTAGTGATGGCATGTAGATGGAGAAGTGGTCCAAGCACTGAGCCCTGAGGCACCCCAGTAGCTAGATGTTGCGCCTTAGATATCTCACTTCCCTCCACGTCAACCTGAAGGACCTACCTGAGAGATGAGACTTAAAGCATCTTCACAGGACGATGTTGTGAAGCAGTAATTTTTCACTTTTTCCTCTGGGAATAATAACACTTATTAGATTTGTACTGGTCAGATGAGCATGTGAGCAACAAATCCTATTCGGATGGTAATTGTTTCTCGTGGGGTCATAAGGTATTTTCATAATTGACGGGCTAGTCAGTGATTTTATTGCCATCCAAATCCAGAATGTCAGTGTTTTTCTTCCACCACCTGGCCGAATGACCTACTGTTTGTGTGGTAATTTAATTGCCATCCGAATTCACATCTCTGAGTTTTCAAGAATATTTTACAATAAAATTCACTGTTTTTATATCCTTTTTGACCACTGCAGATCTGTACAGTTGCACTTTGTTGTAATTTGGATGCATTTTAAAGATCTAGACTTTTATTACTGAAATGCTGGATAACAAAACTCACTCCTCCACCGTGAATAAATCACCATCCAAATGCACGTGTTTTATCACTGAGGTGGCATGCAAAATAATTTTTACGTTGTTCAAAGAGGTTAACATGATCAGTGTTACAAATCTTGGTGAACTTACTGATTAGTGACTTATAAATAGAACAACATTTTTGTTTGTTTGAAATGGCAGCATTTGCCTCTATTCTAATTATGGCAGCACTAACATCACAGGCTCTTCACTCATTATCTATTATTACCATAACACTGCCAATCCATCCTATAATTACATGTACTAATTTATGTGAAGGAATGTGACCCTCTACCTCAGTCTGTGTTTGGTTATTCTTTCTGGCCATTAGCCATGTTTGCCATCTGTTCAAAACAATATAAACACTTCTAGATTAAACCCCCTGCTTCTTCTTCCTGCAGCACACAGCCATTTGTCCTTGTTCTGTTGCACTACCTTTACTGCTATCATTTCCCCCCGATTGCGTTCAGTTTGAATGTGTGCGTCAGTTGGAGACACACTCGGGCAGCAACCATGCTGTGTCCCTCTGACGCCTAATCTGCCACCACCACCAGACTTGAGTTCCATTGACCTTTTTTTAAAGAAGCCATATAGAATCCTTCATGTTTATGGGTCTAAAGTAATGTCTAATATGCTTGCTCAGATTTTCATATTTGTTCATGTGAATTTAATTCATTATGAAATTATTCTCAAATTCTTCATAACCACCCATTTATTCTTTTAAAACTATAAATTTATGAACTGAGGTCAGGGTTTCTTCATTGTATTATTTGTATGACCCATTTAAAAGCCAGTAGTTTACTTCCATTCAAGTCCCACTTCTGTTTTAATTTAATCTGGAAATCTGGACCAGCAATAACTAAGTTCAGTTTTTATATAAAGCATTTTCCTGAACTAAATAGGATTCTCTGAATGTGACGTGTGTCTTACAGGTACAGCTAAGAACATTGCTTATCATTGTTTGTCAGTTTTTTTCGTTTTAAAAAATATTGGAGCTTTGGTTTTCAAAACCAATGCATCTTTGACTGTGACAATTGGAAGATACTGTTGTCTTTCATACACTATATTGCCAACAGTTTTGGGACACCTCCCTTTACATGCACATTAATTTGAATGACGTCCCTTTCTTAATCTGTAAGTTTCAATATGGAGTTGGCCCATCATTTGCAGCTATAACAGCTTCAACTCTTCTGGGAAGGCTTTACACAAGGTTTAGGAGTGTGTTTATGGGAGTTTTTGAGCATTCTTCTCGAAGAGCATTTGTGAATTCAGGCACTAATGTTGGACGAGAAGGCCAGGCTTGCAGTCTCCGCTCTAATTCACCCCAAAGGTGTTCTGTCGGGTTGAGGTTAGGACTCGGGTTAAGGGTTGTGCAGGCCAGTCAAGTTCTTCCACAACAAACTCACTCATCCATGTCTTTATGGATCTTGCTTTGTGCACTGGTGCACAGTAATGTTTGAACAGGAAGGGGCTATCCCCAAACTGTTCCCACAAAGTTGGGAGAATGAAATTGTCCAAAATGTCTTGGTATGCTGAAGCATTAAGAGTTCCTTAAACTGGAACTAAGGTTCCAAGCCCAACCCCTGAAAAACAACCCCGCACCATAATCCACCAAACTTTACACTTGGACAATGCAGTCAGGCAAATACCGTTCTCATGGCAACCGCCAAACCCAGACTTGTCCATTGTCTTGCCAGACAGAGAAGCGTGATTCGCCTTTGATCTAGTCCAGTGGTGACGTGCTTTACACCACTGTATCTGATGCTTTGCATTGCACTTTGTGATGTAAGGCTTGGATGCAGCTGCTAGGCCATGGAAACCCTTTCCATGAAGCTCTCTATACACTGTTCTTGAGCTAATTTGAAGGCCACACAAAGTTCTGACCCCGATGTGTGACTTTACGTGGCCTACCACTTTGTGGCTGAGTTGCTGTTGTTTCCAATTGCTTCCACTTTAGTTATAATACCACTGACAGTTGACCTTGGAATATTTAGTAATGAGGAAATTTCATGAATGGACTTATTGCACAGGTGGCAACTTATCACGGTACCACACTTGAATTCACGGAGCTCCTGAGAGCGACCCATTCTTTCACAAATGTTTGTAGAAGTAGTCTGCATGCTTAGGTGCTTTATTTTATACACCTTAGCAAATTAACTTAAAAAGGAAATATGTATAATTAAGAGATTGAGCCAAGATGTGCCTAATCAGGGAACTCTTAAAGGCCCTATGGGTTTTTGCTGAGGTGACCAATCAAAGATGACCAGGGCATTTGTTCTATCTTATCTCTTTTTGCATGTTTATGGTGGCATGGAGAATTTGTGCGGTTTTTACACAAAGGTATGGCATAAATATTATGATGCATTTTACTCAAAACATACTATTTATGTTTTGAAATGAAAAGAGATTTCTTTTGATACGGATTTGAAGACATTAAAGCAATGATACATCATCTTTGGATATCAGCATTTGAAGTTGCACTAACATAACTAAATAGTCATATCTAGGCTAATATAAAATGAGGACATACATAAAATGCAGGAGAAATACACTGTAAAACAAATATTTTAAAAGTAAGTTACTATTGAAATTAAAATGTTGAGTTAATACAATGAACATTTTCAGAATCGACATCACCCTTTATGTAAATATTATTAAAAGATTTTGTAAACATATTGTGTAATTGTGTGTTTTATTTGTATAATGCAGTGAAACATGCCAAACTGTGCTATTTTTGTATTTTTTTTTTATGAGGTTCAGATACAATAATATTTTGAGTTTCTATTTTTTAAACCAATTTTCTTCATTGTATTAACACATTTTTTTTAATTTAAATGAACTCTGAATTTTAAGGAAATTACTTTCTTTTTTAAGTTAAACCAACATTTTTTTTTACAGTGTACAGTTAGGACAGATTGATTGTGAGTAAAAATGGATTGTGAATGTCAACGTTGAGTATTGGGAGTTTGACCAAATGGCTAGTGCCGCCTGGGCCTCCTGTGCTGTCTTTGAGGATTCCAGACATAATCTCTGCTAAGGTCGTTCAGGAGAACCGAGGTTATACCTGTGTTTGAAAAGAGGTGGTTTATGATCTTTTTTAGGCATTAATTTTGGCATCGCTGATTTAAATGATACGCCTTTTGTTGTTTTTATTTTTTAAGTACCATTTTAAGGTATTCAAATTCGAGTTAATTTTGCATATGTGTGTCACTGTGCTCCATTCACCTTGCTTCCTGCCTTAATTCCTTATCATGTGTAGATCAGGCGCCTGGCAGGCCTCATTTTCGGTTTTGTGCAGATGCTAAAATGAAATGCTGCATAAAACGAACCCTCACCTGTCTAGAGAACATGTGTAAGATCAAAAAGACCCTAATGGAGGATGCATGTGCACTCTTTTGTTTTCTCAAGCTCCTGTTTCATTAATGGAGCTTCTTTCATGTGCTTCCCCATTCACTGCATTTTTTTTCTCAGGGTGTCAAGAGCTTTCTGTTTTGATTTCATGTAGAGGCTGAGGAGCTTTAGTATTCTAGGATGGGAGCCAAAGTTTGAGTGCCCATTAGATTTATTTAAAGAAATACTTCAACCAAAAAAAAAAAAAAACTTTACTCACCCTCATGTCGACACCTGTATGGCCTTCTGTGTAATGCAGAACATGAAGAAAAATCTCAAAGAACTGTTCATGCATTTTCAATGAATAACAGAAATTTAGCTTTTTAAGCTTATAAAAATTATGCAATAGCACCATACAAGAATCATAAAAGTGGTCCCATGCACTATATTACAAATCTTCTGTGGCCGGTTGCATAAATTGCTAGGACTTGTTGGCTAGTAAAGCAAGCAGGGTGCAATTTTTTCTTCAAGACATGAACATGAATTTCTTTCTTCTGCTGATCACAATATAATATATTTTAGAGAATATGGGTATACAAACGGTTAATGGGCCCCATTGACTTCCATGTGGAAAAAATACTGAAGAAGTCATTGGGGCCTGTCAACTGTTCGATTAAGTTCACAAAATGCAGTTCTGGTGCAAATATTAGCATTTAAAACCTCACGAGAGGATGATTATTATCAATAATTATTATGATTATTATCTTGCATGTAGATTGACTTTAAAATGAGTAAACAATCTGTTCCGTTAAATGATTAAGTCTATTTTCTTGCAATGATAGAAATGCTGATCCATTGACAACATCAGTAAGTTTATACTGCATCAAGACTATCTGTGTGATTCAACATGTCACACCAACTCTCACCCTCTCCCACAACCTCCTCCTCGAACAGGCGGTCAGTCTGTCTTCACAATCACAATGTGCGTGAGGGGGAGAGTAGCACTGCTATTCAAGGTGTCCACAGAGTATTATATTCTTTAGTCTACCTCTGTACCTCAGGGGGGTTTTCTTCAAGAAGGCAGTGCCACCTCAAAGAAATTCAGAAGAGAAGATAATCCACAGTACAAAAATAAGACAAAACAAATATTATGTAATGTCAAATAATGAATTTTTATAAAGTAACACTGGTCACAGAAGGCAGCATCTTTTTGCTTTGCCTCAAATCCATTGTGTTCTCATTGCAGTGAGCAGTACCTCTATATCATTTATTTGATGTGTATAGTGCACGATTACTATACATGATATGTGTTTTGCTTGCTTTTTGATGTTCTATTCAACAATATAGTCAAACCAAAAATTATTCAGACACAAGATTTATATATTGTTTCTAGTGGGTGGAGGACACTATAGTTAATTTGTGTAAGTGAGAATAGCAAAATGTAACAGATGACAGCTGATTGGTTGATTGTAATCCATTACAACTTGTTGACACAGGTTAACTGTTATGAGTTCTTATCATATTTTATTACCATTTTCTAATCTATAGCAAATAAACTGTGATAATGTGAGAAAATGAATAATTTTGGTTTGACTGTAGGTTAGTTTTATTTTAACCTTTTATATTGATTGTTCTCCAGGGCCATATACTGTGATCAATGCATACAGTTAAAATAGATTTTATCTAGTATGTTACAATATATGTCTTGTGAATTGTCCCTGTTAAATAAACAAATAAACAAACCAATAAATAAAGCCTCAAAATTGGACTTATTCGCTTATTATTTTTGATTTCTGCATAAAACCTTTGTTCAATATTTACAACATTTAATCATCAAGCCAACAATACATTGTATGGGTCAAAATGATCGATTTTTCTTTTATGCCAAAAATCATTAGGATATTAAAGGCTTTGTATCAGTAGAAACCCAGGAGTATATTCAAATTATTGTACTTTCCCCCCTCATATGACCCTGAGACGAGAGAATTATGTATTTTATTTCTGGAAAAATTCCTCCGATGACGCAAATATCGTCATTTTGCCTCATCGGAGGAGTTACAACCAGAGGCTGAAGACTAGTGGTGAAGAGCAAAGTGAGTGTTTTAACTTTTAAAATCAACTTCCTATGAAAGTTAAGCTTCCAAAGACATGAACTGAACATGCGCCAGACCGATCACGCGCTGTGAATGAATCCCGCGATTACCTCCGCTCATGTGATGAATGTAATCCGATCCTGCTGCGTTTGTGCCGTGACGCTCAATCGGCTCACTCGCATTATATCGAATAGACACGTTCCGATTTTAATTGTAGTGTCTCTAACTGAACTGATTTTCTGAAATTGAACGCGGTGGGCAAGTGATCCAGTAGCCGACTAGCCATGCCTGGAGTAGGGCAGTGAAGCAGTGCGTTCTGGGAATTGTTGTCTTTCATCCCCATGAGACAAAAATACATTTTCTGTGTTTTCTCAGTCTAGAAGGCACCAAATTCAAAAATAATTTCACATTTCTACTACATTAATGACCCAGTTTAAATACAGATTCATCTTCCCAGCGCTGAAGTTCCCCTTTAAGTAAGGATCATGTTTTATGAAGATATTTTGTACATTTTACTGTGAATATATTATTAGTGATATGCATAGTAAGGACTTTCTCAATATTTAAAATGTTTTGCACCCTCAGAATCCAGATTTTCAAATAGTTGTATCTCGGCCAAATATTGTCCTAACAAACGATACGTCAATGGAAAGATTATTTATTCAGCTTTGATGTATAAGAAATTACCCATATGACCAGTTTTGTGGCCCAGGGTCACATATATAATAAATAATTATATAAAAAAATATTATTATATTGATTGCTTGTTGGTAGACTGTGTAAACAAAAAATTGGAATCGGAATATAAATTCACATTGCACTAAAAACACAAACAAACTAATTTCAGAAGTCAACCACATGCCACAGCGGGGCCTTGTATATATTCATCTCGCTGCCTTTGGAAAGCACACTTTAGAAATTCAATCTGTACAGGTTTTATCGATTTGTTTTGAGTAAAAAAAGAGCATATTGGTAATTCAAGGGTTGTGTACGTTGTTTGATGCGTGCGATTTTAGCTCTAAACTCTCATGCATGTGAAGAGGATTTAAAGCATTTGTATTTTGGGATTTGATGGGAGGCTCAGTTTGCACAGATTGGACAGAGAAAGTGAATCATCATTAAAAGATGTTATTAGCCTGAGATTTAGCAGTAAATCCATTCTGTGCCTAACTTGGCAAGGGGAGCTTCATAGGGAGATTAATGACATGCTGTAGACATAGTGAAAGTGTTACACCTCCTTGGCTGTAGATTTCAGGAGCACAATAATAAATCAATACTGTCCACCCAAAACACTCAGTTTGAAAATGCCCTCTGTCAGACTGGGCTCATCTAATGTTCTGCCTACTGGGTAAAGGAGTCTTCCATCCAATAAGGAAACTAATGCACTTTGAAGAAAAGAGTGACTTGCTTTGGTGAAGTGCCAACGTATTAGCGATAAAATCAGCTTTACAGTGCCTTGTCACTCTGGCTCTGCTCTTAGCCAATTGTGATTATAGTATTAAACTTAGATGCATGATCTTATTTGCATTTTTAGTAATGAAAAATAAATCTCTTGTTGTTTAGTCCCATCTAATTATGATAGACTCCTATCCCTTATTTCCCTGCGGTGTAATGCTCTTCGGTTACAGTGTATAGAAGACTTTCTACTTAATTAAGGTTCAGGGTTTGACTGGTTCTTTTCCGCAGGTATCCGCTGCTGGAAGATGCATGGCATAACTATACCATTAAAGAGGGAAAACCATGTGTTTTCATGGAAGGAACAGAAGGCAGTATGCAGTCCATTCTAATATAATTCTAATATAGAGTGATAAGTCACATGGCATTTACAGCTCAAGTGATTGGCTCAATAAAGCTTGTGGAGTTCCCAAGAAGCAAAAATGGCAGTACAATATATCTGCTGGCAGAGCAATGAAATCATAAGCAGAGCATAAGCATTGCACAAAAAAATATTCTGTCAGGTGAGAGAGCGTGAGAAATCAGGAAAGAGCCGAGGTTGCATGGACAGCCTTTTTATGGACATGGTTTGGGCCAGCTACGGGAATTAATTTCCTTGTTAATATGGATGTATCAACAACAGACGATAACAAATTTATGCACATATTCAATTGTCGTGAAAACAGTGAATATTTTGTGTGAAAGCACAATTGCATTTGTATCTTTCCTATGTAATCAAACACACTGTGTTTATGAGAGCAAAAATAATTATTGTAATTATTTCATCACAGGTTTGCAAGTCTAAAAACTTTGCTTGCAAGTTGAGAAGTTTTGAATTCAAATGAAGCTGCATTTTAGTGGGGGTATCTAAGCATTAGAATGAAAGACTTGTTTAAATTGGTCACTCTCATTTGGCGCAATAATTCGGCCACACCCACTTCCCGCAAGGCATGGACTCCACTAGACCCCTGAAGGTGCGCTGTGGTATCTGGCTCCAAGATGTTAGCAGCAGATCCTTTAAGTCCTGTAAGTTGCAAGATGGGGCCTCCATGGATCGGACTTGTTTGTTTAGCACATCCCACAGATGCTCGATTGGAGGCTAAGTCAACACCTCAAACTCAACTATCCCTGACCCATTTTTGCTTTGTATCAGGCGCATTATCCTGCTGAAAGAGTCCACAGCCACCAGAGAATACCGTTTCCATGAAAGTGTGCACATGGTCTGCAACAATGCTTAGGTAGGTGGTACGTGTCAAAGTAACATCCACATGGATGGCAGGACCCAAGGTTTCCCAGCAGAACATTTCCCAAAGTATCACAATGCCTCCGCCAGAATGCCTTCTTCCCATAGTGCATCCTGGGGACATGTTTTCCCCAGGTAAGTGACGCACACGCACCCGGCCATCCATGTGATGTAAAAGAAAACGTGTTTCATCAGACCAGGCCACCTTCTTCCATTGCTCTGTGGTCCAGTTCTGATGCACACGTGCATCCACTGTTGGTGCTTCCGTCAGTGGACAGGGGTCAGCATGGGCTGGTCTGCGGCTATGCTGCCCCATACACAACAAACTGTGATAGACTGTGTTTTCTGACACCTTTCTATCAGAACCAGCAATAACTTCTTGAGCAATTAGAGCTCAGCAGCTTGTCTGTTTGATCAGACCACACGGGCCAGCCTTCACTCCCCACATGCATTAATGAGCCTTGGCTTGCCCATGACCCTTCTGCCGGTTTACCACTGTTCCTTCCTTGGACCACTTTTGATAGACACTGACCACTGCGGACCGGGAACACCCCACCATTACAATTTGGCCCTTGTCAAACTCGACCAAATCCTTAGTTTAACCCATTTTTCCTGCTTCTAACTCATCAACTTTGAAGACAAAACGTTCACTTGCTTCCTAATATATCCCACCCACTAACTGTCAGAAAAATTAAAAGCTAATTGATTATCTAGCTACATGCACTTCAGTGTTCTTACACGATTTATGGCATTAGACTAAGATGTGTTGCAGACTTACGGCGGGACCGGGTAGTGGCCTTGGCCAAAATATTGCACCAAGCTAGAGTGACCAATATAAAGTGCTTAGATAACACTTAAAGAATGCAGCTTCATTTGAATTCAAAACTTTTCTGCAGGCAAGTAAAGCTAACAATGACAGCAGAACAGAGAGCAAGAAACACAAAGAAAGTTTTGTTATCAATTACTTAAATGTTTTAATTAAAACAGTTTTAAACTAATTTTAAACCATTTTGTTTGACTGCATAAAAAAACACAAGTAATTCCATATGAATGAGGCCCATTGTTTGGTGGCAAATGCCTTGGATGAGTTTGTCTAAAATAATCTCTTTCGAAGGCTTCTCAACCCCTTGTTATTTTCTCTAAACCCCCAATCCCAAGCATCAAAGTGCATTCAAACCTTTGTAATACTCGTTTCCATAATAAAACTTCTTTCAAGATGGCAATAAGTAAATTATTTCAGTAAGGTGACAGAGTTCAGAAAAAACATTCTGTTATCATTCTTGTATGTTTGATTGCCTCACCCCAAAGTGCATACTGAATTAATTCTTGATCAGATGTTTTGTTGAGGTTTTGTGGTGTTGTGTTCAAGAGCCTTTGGAACTGTGTATTAATTTCGGTCCATCTGTCGTGTTCAATTTTTCATTGTCTTGATGGAGTCTCAGAGGCGTTGTTCTTTTTGACATGAGTAGATTACAAATCTAATTGCATCTGCTCTTGGGATTGGCTTGAGAGTGAAGTGCTTTGTAGAGTCATTCACTACCTGTGGTTTCAGGTCTGTTCAGGGTGCATTAGTTCAGTACTCTTTGCTCTGAATTGGCTAGTGATTGCTTTACTTGAATTGCATATAGAGAGCAACAGATTTAGAAACCTTAGTAGTGAGAAGCTGTGTTTGAGGAACATATGAGGAATTTCTTATGGGAATTCATGTTAACATTTAATATTGCGCTCATGTATATAGCTGATACAAATGTAAATTCTAATTTATTTACACAGTTAAAGAGTAGGATTCTCATGCTAAACATGGCCAACATTTATAAGTATTTCTGTGCCAAATACACTCTTTCAGGATTCGAAAAAAGTTTCGGAAAATATTTTTTTTCTGAGGATGGCCCTCTACGACGTCATAAAGGGCGGAATTTCTTCCGGATGAGCACGTGCGCACATCAACCAGAGCGAGAGCAGGAGCACGCCCAACAATGAGCTTCGTTCGGGTTATGGAAGTTGTCATTTAGTGAATCGAAAGTTATCCATGGATAATGCCATGTGTGCTCTTGTCTCTGTAGCTCTGCCCACCGCACGCCTCCACGAGTTTGTTTTTATTTTTTCAGAAAGAATCAGTACAGCGTATCTTTTATAAATAAGATAAAACTAAAGACTCTTTGGAGATATGAAGGATGCAATACTACTCTATAGGTACTCAAGATTACCATGAGATTGGCAGACACTGTCGGTATAACTATCCCTTTTAAGGGATATAGTTCACCCAAAAATGAATGAAAGTGATTGTTTACCCTCCCTTCAAGTTGTTCTACACCTGTATAAAGTTCTTTATTCTGATGAACACAAAAGAAGAGATTTTGAGGAATGTGGCTAATCAAAGCACCTGCTGGTTTCCATTGACTTCCGTAGTATTAAAAAAAGAAAAATAATCATAATAATAATACTATGGAAGTCAATGAGACCAGAATTAGTTTGGTTGCCTTCATTCTTTACATTTTGTGTTCAACACAAGAAAGGTTTAGAAACTTGAGAGTGAGAATTTTTGAATAAGAACTGTCCCTTTAATGTTAGTAATGAGGTTATTTAACTCTGAACATTACGAAGAAAGATCATTAATATATATGACTTATAATCATATTATATATAGGTGCTCTCCAACATGATTTACAGTGACCTGAGCCCTTAATTATCTTCTTTGAACTATGGCAGATGCAAAGAAGTCATAATTCAGGGCTTAAATTATACGGTATGTTTTTTTTATATACATATATGGGGGATAGAATGATGTTATGTGACCTTTAGTCTGTACTATTTAAAACTCTGGTCACGTTTCAGAGTATGCCTTTTATACAACCGATTAAGGATTCTATGTTCATGTCACTTGCTTAGAAAATGTTCCAGATTCAATTATGATTAATAGAGGGAGTGGTATTGTGTCTTTAGAGAATTGGTCTTTCATTATCTAATGTATTTTACAAGTTAAAGTAAGTGTAATCGAGTTGGGAAAGCTCATACAGTACAGGCCTTTGACAAAAAGTTATTTCGAGTTTTAAAGATTAGATTGATATCTGTAATAAGATTAATATTTCATATATACATTTTTTTTTACATCTATAATATCAGAAACTGCCAATCTGTAGTTTCAGCAGTTCTGTTTTTTGTTATAAAGTGATTATACTGTAGATAGTGATTAGAGTCACTATTACAAAAGACGTTAATTGAATTTAAATCATATCTCACAATAATATATACAAATATACATTACATTTTTAATAATATACATTAGAGTAGAAAAATAAACTATTTAAATGTGTTAAATTCAAATTGAATCATATGCGCTGGTGCTTTTTTGTCCTTTTTGACTTTGACAGACATACAAATGGATGACAGTGAGCATTTCATAATTTTATTGTTATTATTTTGGTTAATCTTTAATCGTCTATTAAGCTATAAAGTATAACCGTTTAGGACATTGCATTATTTTTAGAGGTGGTTTCTGCCCAGAGTTTGCAGCCTTCTCTCTTTTCTGTTGTACAGTATGAGTGAACAACATCTCTTTGCATAATCTTTGATTGTTCTACCCTTCATGATGACCCCTGGTTCAGACAGGCTACATAATAGGTTTAAGTGAGCCAATTCTCAGAACGGATGTAATTGGAACAGCGAAGCAAAGCGGTCAGCGTATGGCCCTGAGAAGCTGGGAATACACACAGTCAGAGACACTTCAGTAATTTCAGTCTAGAAATTTCCCCATGATTTTCTGCTCATTGAGTTTAATAAAGCTGTGCTGAATGTCTGCATCATTCTAAAGATGTGTATCATTATCATAATGGAAGTCATTTTTATGCACTGTAACAGCCGTATACTGTTAAAAAAACCCTATTGTATCCTTGAGATTTTCGTGGTAGGATTTCTGACTCAAGTTATCTGGAGTAGTTATCTTTTTTCTACTGCTTTTTATTGCTTTTTTATCCTTGTATTTGACAAACAACTTTCTTTAATTTATCTGAGATACAAAATGTCTTTAAACAGCAAAGTCAATGGGCACATTTACCACATAAAGTTCAACTTGTGGCACTGTCATTGCCAAAGCTCTCATAGCTCAGTTTCATGGTTTATGCTTCCTCTGAGATACTGTAGGCTATATCATGACCTGAATGTCATTATCTCGGTGTGTATTGCAGCAAATCAATTAATCAATCAATCTATCAATCAATCCATCAATCAATCAATTAATCAATAAAATACATACGCCCACCCATGCATCTGTTTCTTTTTTTGAATTATATGAAAACCACACACACACATGTCTGGTTCACTATCTTTGTGTCTGTCCATAGATGTAATGGTTTTTATACCGTACAAACTGTACATTCTACCCCCCTACACTGCCCCTGCCCCTAAACCTACACATCACAGGAAACATTCTGCAGTTTTACTTTCTCAAAAAAACTCATTCTGTGTGATTTATAAGCCTTTTGAAAAGTGGGAACCGGTGGGGTCCCCACAGTGTAGGTGATCTCAGGTTTTACTATCCTTATGTACTACACAATGTAATATAAACAAGGACACACACACACTCAGTATATTTGGATAAGTTCCTTCGAATACATAATGCAGAACAAAGACAATGCTGTTGCTCTTCTTTGTTCTTAAAAAAATGTCTCAGATATACTGGTACTCCTGTGTCCTGCATACTACTTTTTATTTTCTTGTTTTTTAACTCATCACAGATGTTTATTCATTTTTTAAGACAGGTTTGGGGGTTGAAATTTGCCTCACTAAAACTTTTCATCATTCTTCTTGATCCCCTGAGCTAAAAATCAGCATAATATGTACATCGTGCTTTAGTTTGTTGGCTGTAGGGGAGATATAGTTGTAACGCAGGGAGAGTTGTAACACTACCAATTCCACGAATCACGGATAAGATAGGAGTCAAATGACAGTTTCAGTTTCTTCTGGCTTCCATTATGATCCCACATGAAGGTTTTCTAGTCTGTGTTGCTATATCTCCTGAAGCAACAGCAGATCATCTATTTCTGAGGTAAGAAAAAAAAAAAAAAAAGATGATAGCATATTTACTTCTACCGTTGTAGATAATGTTGTATGAGATATATCAGGTCAAAGTGTATTTTCTCTAAAATGAAGAATGGTGTTTCAACCTCCTGCTAATTTCAAAGCACCATGCTAATACAGCTAGCTAAACAATGGGTGACAGTGGCGGGGGACAACCATCCACTTACATACAACTGAGATTTTTTTTTATGATTTTAATAATTCTACAGAATGTCTATGTTTATGTTAATTTGCTCTTGCTCACACACACACACACACACACACACACACACACACACACACACACACACACACACACACACACACACACACACTCATATGAATGTGCACAGACAAGCACATACACACCCCATATTCACACATATTGTATTGCTGCAGCCATTCATTTAAAATAAAACTGTTGTTGTGGCATATCACTTGGAGTACCCTTAGTTTTTTCTACCTGTTGCAACTTACCCTAGTATGCGTTACAACCTTCCTTCAGTAGTGGAAGTATTTGTCATCATCTCACAAAGTCTGTGATATAGCTGAAGAAATTTAAATTTTTACCATTTGTAGTAGACAAATGTGGGTACTTTGGCTAAAAGTTTCAGATAAAAAAAAGGTAGTTTTAGGTGCTGATGAATTTTTTTACAACCATACCCTGTCTCCTCTAGTCACACACACTGTACTTGCCAGCTGATTTGTAATCAGGCATAGATTAGAACACTTCTAATAGAGGTTGGAAAGGTGACTTGTAATTTCAAGGACCATGAGGCATATATCCATTCCCACCCATTTTCTTTATGTAAATTAGCTGATAACTGATAAGTTGAGCTGTAACACATCTGGTAGAGCATGGCGCTGCCGGCTATGCCAAGGTCACCGTTTCAATTCCCAGGGAATACATGTTCTAATAACATGTATAGCTTGAATGCACGGCAAGTCCCTTTGAATAAAAATATCCATCCAAATGGAGAGATGTAAATTTGATAAGGTTAACAAAATGGGAATGAATGCCATGTATTTTTGGAAAAAATATATGTGCTACAAAAATCCATCTGAATGTGACTTTGTTATCTGCTAGCACTTGCGCACACACATATACACATCATGGATGTTATGCATGTTTTCTACGTTTTTTAATGTGCCGTGTGTATGCTTATGCAATGTCATTTAAATAGGTTTTTAGTTTGTTGCTATACGGTTTCCATGCTGTGGTACATGCTTGGTTACCAGGTGGTTGCTATTGTGTTGCTATTTATATGCTATGTACAGTATTTTGGATTAATTCTTAGAGTGTTGCTTAGCAGCTTCTAGCATTTCTTGTGTGGTTGTTTACTGGCTTGGATCAAATTAACTCTGTGACCTTTATTTCTTAGAAATACGTTAATGGAATTTATTTTAGTCCAGTTTTTTTTTTTTTTATTGCAGGAAGCAAAAACTTTAAATCTGACCACACTTCTCTTCAACAAACCACATAATTTGAGGTAACATTCACAATTGTTAATAAGCAGCACACATGATGATGAGTAACGTGTTTAACAGTCCTGACAGATTTTCAGACTTCTTATTCTGATTATTGACATTTGTGTTATTTATGAGTAGATTCTGTATTTAAAATGTAAATACTTTTTTCAAGGCTATGAATGAAAGACTGCCGCTTACCTTATAAAGATGGTTCACGTCACTATAATTATTTACTTTGCCAAATTGGTGGACAAAGATGTGTGTCATTCTGTTATATTGATCTAAAACATTGATCACAGAAGATGAAACCCCTTGGTGCACTGCATGTCACAAACAACTGTAATGAACCGGCTGAGAGGGGGAGGGCAGAGAAAGAAACAATGAGTGAGTAATTGAGAGAGAGGGATAAAAAGACAAGAAGGTTGAGAAAGGTTGGAGTTACAGAGAAGATTATGGCAGTCGTGCTTTCCTGCTTTTCCCCGATAGTAGTGATTATTCTGAAGTGTTGTTTTGACTCTTTAGTATTGATTGCCTCTATATTTAGAGTCCGATCGCCTCTGTGAACAAACCCTGCTAAACATGTTGATCCCCTTGAGCAGCATCACTACAGCACTGATGCTATTTTTAGTGATCTTTGCTTCCATCTCTGCCAATAAACGGGCTGAACTGCACAAGTGCTCTTGTGGAAAGCTCAGCGCATCATATGTTTGTCCTCATCATCATCTATCCACTCATAACTGCACAAGCACCACATCACTTCTTTCCATGTCCCCTTAAGGCTAAACTCAAAGGAAATTTTAGATGGCTTAAAAGGATCCATCACTACAAACGGCATTTTCATTTTCCAGTTAAAACTCAAAAGGTTGATGGCATAGTATTCCATGAGGTGGATGGATCCATAAACTCATTCCAGGTTTCCCTCGGCACACCTCTGAATGATTGCTTTCTCGAGCACTCCATAACTTCCTAGCTGGATCAAGGGGATAAGCAGGATTTAACTGAGCTTTATCACTGTGCCCATCGCATCCCTGCTCAGTTCAGATGTTTGTCAAAGCTTCCTTCCTTCCGGTCCACTGTCAGTCATCTCCAATAGAGGTTTCCTGTCTTTTTGACATTGTAGTTGTAGACGTATGCCTACATTTACCTTTATTTTATATGGCATTTTGTACAAATACCCCTTCTTTTTAAACTAAAAATGCACCAACAATCAACATTTCTGTTATGATTCTGTTATGACTCGCCCTCAAATGGAAGTCTTTTTCCACTTCAGAGAATAAAATAAAACCGGTGATTGTGAAAATATTTAAAATACGAAATAAAGTCACAATGTGAGAGTCCAATTTTGAGATGTCCAGATGACATCCAGCTCCGCTTCTCTGAACGTACAAAAAATTGTCAAAATTGTACCTTTATGGGTGCAACATCTTGTCACTGAGGCAGTACCCTTAAAGCTACACTGTGTGATATTTCCCCCCATCTAGCGGTGAAAAGGTATATGACCATCCATTGAATATTAGTTTCTTCCTCTCAATTCCGATTTCGTTTGAACTCCTACGGTGGCTGATTTAGTCCAAGATTAATATGGCTTCCAGTTCGATCAAGTGATGAGGTTCCTTAGAAAACTATTATAATTTGCAGTTGTTTAATTTTTCAGGTAACATGTAGGTTATAACATCTATGTAAAATGAATCATAGTTTTACCTTTTCGTTATTTTTTACCATTTCATTGCTAACATCAGCGATCAGGTTCCCAGACGAATGCAAGCTAATCTTATTAAAGTAACTTTTATCAGTGCTATGGTTATTCTGTATATTGTACGACATCACTAGCGTAAGGCAAAGTTTACATTGTAGGCTATATCAGTCTCAAGCAATCCCCCTCTTCACATTCGACACAGTGCAATCGAGTGTTAAAGCGAAAATGAAGCTTGAATTTACGGGTATGTCCCTCTTTGGCTAATGTACTTTCAAGATGGAGGGGCAACATGGCGATGCGCATTCGAACCCCTCACCCGTATGTATTTGCAATGGCATATTATACACTTACGAGAATACTTTATTACTTGAAAGAAGTAAATATACATTAATGAGGATTTTTTAAAGAACTAAGTGTTTTTAGTTAAGAATAAACTTAAAAAGTTACACAGTGTAGCTTTAAAAAGACATATTTGTACCTGTGGGTGTGGTTGAATATTCTTGCTCCACCCATTAGGCCCAAAGTACATTGGCTTTGTACAGCCTCTCGTGGGAGTGGAATGTTCTGAGCATGATCTACGAACAACGCTCAAATGAAAAGAACACAGACACAGCCGGATCATCTCTAAATGACCATCGCAATCTACCAAGAGCAGCTCAAATTAGCGTCTGGTTTAAGACATGCTTTTTTGGCTGTTAAATAATGCCAGAAAATACTGTATTATTCCAAATATAAGACATGTATGAGATATGTTTTTTCTTAGAAATGCATGTAAAAAAACGAGTTATATCTTATATTCAGGGTCTAGAGACTTTTACATGTCAATAACAGACCCGCAACATGTGGCAGCTCATATGCGTATAACGAGTGTGCAAAGAAATACTGTGTGTCAGAGTGTAATGTTTGAAGAGCGCAATCACAAAAAGACAGTCTATAATGCTAACAGTCGAAGAAAAGTGACTGTCATGTTTGCGTGCCTTGCTGTGCCTTGATTTTAAAATGTGAGATGATACCCAGATTTTAAAACTATAAGATTTCACATCTACTGTTAATGACATTTATGACAAATAATTTTTAAATGTGATTGTACATTCTCCCAGTACTTAACATTCTTTTAATACAAAAATGTAAATAAAATAAAAATGCAATATGAAAATAATTTTTAAATAAAACATGAAATAAAATAAAATATAAGATTTGGTCTTCAAAATTGCCATGCAATTCGCAACCTCACCGCTACATACCGCTAAAATTTGCATAGTGCACCTTTAATATTTTTGTGGAAACTGTATTTTTTCAGGATTCTTAGTGACCCAGGCATTTGAATGGTAGTGTATATAACATGACGATTAAAAAATATAAGTTTGCTGATTTGAAAATAAAAATAACTCAACTACTTTGACAAGGCAACAGGTACTGGAGCCACGTCAGCTAAAAAAGGAGTTGGCTTTTAGGTATTCACATTGCCACTTCAGTTAGACTACACCTTATTAGGTCATGCAGATGAAAATGTTTTTGTCTACTGTTGAAACATGAGTCATTGCTTTGAATCGATTCCGATTAATAATTTAGGAAAAATCAATGCCAAGGGCACCTTAGGCTCATAAGAGTTTGCAGGCTTCCTGACCATGACCCTTTTAGGATAATGTAATTACACACCAATTGAGAAGATAATTTATGAATTGAATGTCTCTACTGTCTCTCTGTGCCCTTTAATTAGCCTCAATTTCTAGGTGATTATACAATTGCGCCAGAAACAAAAAGCAGGGAGGTGGGATGATGATTGAATGAAATGCATGTTGTTGTTGTTGTTGTTGTTGTTGTTGTTGTTGTTGTTGTTTTGCTTTGACCAGACTGGTCTTTACCAGTATTTATTAGTATACATTGTGTGTCAGACTAGCTGTGTAGTGTATATGTGAACCAGAGAAGCATACTAGTAGACATTACATGCTGGGAAAAATTGATTTATTGCTGGGCAGGTCAACTGCAAGTAGAATATTCTGCCATACATCTTTGCAAAGCCTGTTTTAACCGAGATCTGGATGTTTTGAGTATCAGCTAAAAGAAGTTGAGCTAATGGTGCTAAAATATTTGTTGCTCTAGTTACCTGTATTCCTTCACTGCACAAATGCTGCAATTAAATCCCTACGGGCCGTGTGACAGCGTACATAGACACTATACAGGCCCAGCTGGAAGAAGGATGTGAACTGCTTCAGACTGGCTTCATATGGGTAGAGTGGGTCATGCCTCATGTAGAGAAGCATTAATCAAAGCGTTCTGGGATCCCAGTGCCCACAGGTAGGACAGGAGATGTGTCTGCCGTGACTAAAAGCGAAAGAGAGAGAGAATGGCTGGCGGCGAATTCTCCCATTAGCTGCTTCCACACATGCCGATCTTCCTAACAGGGTCCTTCTACCGCTTATAAGGAGACAGGAAGTGTATAAGTAGCTGGAACTGTTGACAAATCACAGATTTTTAATCAATCTCTATTTTTTCTACAAGCACACCATTGGAATGCCCATCAGTGCAATCTAAACATAAAAATTATGTAATTATTTACTCACCGACATATTTTCATCTTCAGTCATCTTCAAACTGTTTTTTTCCCCCCAGCTCCAATAAGGCATTGAAAACACCATAAAAATAACTATATGACTTTATCTAACACACCTATGGAAGCTTGTTTCCACCACAGAATTCCCACGGATGCACGTTTATATCTCTTTTCTCAGAATTGTGAGATATAAACTTGCAACTGTGTGTTATAAAGTCCAATTCTGAGGGGGAAAAAAGACTTGCGACTGACTTTATAACTCGCAATTCTGACTTTATAGTACACAATTCTGACTTTATAACTCTATAAAATTCCTACCTCAATTGCTACCTAATATCACACAATTCTGACTTTTCAGAATTGTGAGATAAAAAGTTAGATCATTTTTTTTATTCTGTGGCGGGAAACAAGCTTCCATACACACCATATGATTTGTGTGATACACAAATATACATTATTTTGGTTGGTTTTTAATGAAAAATATTCAGTTCTTCAAATCTTCATTTTTGACTTCAAGTCAATTCAAGTCACCTTTATTTATATAGTGCTTTTAACAAGTCCAATTGTTTCAAAGCAGCTTCAAAGTGTTAACAGGAAAATAATGCAACAGAATTTGTACAGCCACTCTGGAGAAAACGGTGATGTTATCCAGCTATCTTCAATTATCATATAGTGTAAATGCAGGCAGATCGGTAATATAGTTTAAATTTAGGTGTCCCCAACTGAGCAAGCCAAAAGTGAAAGGCGACGGTGGCAAGGAACCAAAACTCCTTCAGGGCCAGAATAGAGAAAAAAACCTTGGGAGAAACCAGACTCAGTCGGGGTGCCAGTTCTCCTCTGGCCGACGAACAAACTGTGTATGATTATAATTCTGGCAACATTACAGTTCAGAAGTTATATTAGAAAAATAGATATTCGTAAGATTGGAGTCGTCGTGCCGGAGACGGGTTTATTAAGGATGTCGTGTCGATGCGGCATTTACAGGGCAGAGTTTAACTGATACGCTCTCTGCAGATATTTCAGGGATGCATTGGTCAGGCGCAGGTCTTCGCTTTGTTTTTTTCATACAATACAAGTCAATGATCACCAAAACGGTTAGGTTACCATTATTATTCAAATTATAATAATAACAATAATAAAGAAAAATGATATGTGTCCATGTCATATCTTTTTTAAATCTGATTGCCAGTGAGATTTCAGAGCTTTGTTGGAGGGGAAAATGGTTAGTGATTAAATGTGCAGTCTCAATGTGATCAGAGTTTACAGTGTTATAGCTCTATTATTTACAGGTCCTTCTCAAAAAATTAGCATATTGTGATAAAAGTTCATTATTTTCCATAATGTAATGATAAAAATTAAACTTTCATATATTTTAGATTCATTGCACACCAACTGAAATATTTCAGGTCTTTTATTGTTTTAATACTGATGATTTTGGCATACAGCTCATGAAAACCCAAAATTCCTGTCTCAAAAAATTAGCATATCATGAAAAGGTTCTCTAAACGAGCTATTAACCTAATCATCTGAATCAACTAATTAAATCTAAACACCTGCAAAAGATTCCTGAGGCTTTTAAAAACTCCCAGCCTGGTTCATTACTCAAAACCACAATCATGGGTAAGACTGCCGACCTGACTGCTGTCCAGAAGGCCATCATTGACACCCTCAAGCGAGAGGGTAAGACACAGAAAGACATTTCTGAACGAATAGGCAACACGATCTCATGACAATGCGTATAAATAGTACGAGAGTGCAATCTCGTAGAATGTATACGCCAAAATGAGTTTTGGCGTGCATATGGTACGCCCGTTTTTGGCGTGCATATGCACTTTATGGCGTGTATATGACACGCTTTTGGGTAGGGTGAGGGTGGGGGTGTGGGGGTTCGTACATATAATACGCCATAAAGTGCGTATCATATGCACGCCAAAAGCAGCGTACCATATGCACGCCAAAATGAGTTTTAGGCGTATACATTCGACGAGATTGCACACTCGTACTATTTATACGCATTTTCGTGAGATCGGGCTCAAATAGGCTGTTCCCAGAGTGCTGTATCAAGGCACCTCAGTGGGAAGTCTGTGGGAAGGAAAAGTGTGGCAAAAACGCTGCACAACAAGAAGAGGTGACCGGACCCTGAGGAAGATTGTGGAGAAGGACCGATTCCAGACCTTGGGGACCTGCGGAAGCAGTGGACTGAGTCTGGAGTAGAAACATCCAGAGCCTCCATGCACATGCGCGTGCAGGAAATGGGCTACAGGTGCTGCATTCCCCAGGTCAAGCCACTTTTGAACCAGAAACAGCGACAGAAGCGCCTGACCTGGGCTACAGAGAAGCAGCACTGGACTGTTGCTCAAATTTTGCATGTCATTCAGAAATCAAGGTGCCAGAGTCTGGAGGAAGACTGGGGAGAAGGAAATGCCAAAATGCCTGAAGTCCAGTGTCAAGTACCCACAGTCAGTGATGGTCTGGGGTGCCATGTCAGCTGCTGGTGTTGGTCCACTGTGTTTTATCAAGGGCAGGGTCAATGCAGCTAGCTATCAGGAGATTTTGGAGCACTTCATGCTTCCATCTGCTGAAAAGATTTATGGAGATGAAGATTTCGTTTTCAGCAGGACCTGGCACCTGCTCACAGTGCCAAAACCACTGGTAAATGGTTTACTGACCATGGTATTACTGTGCTCAATTGGCCTGCCAACTCTCCTGACCTGAACCTCATAGAGAATCTGTGGGATATTGTGAAGAGAAAGTTGAGAGGCAAGACCCAACACTCTGGATGAGCTTAAGGCGCTACTCGAAGCATCCTGGGCCTCCATAACACCTCAGCAGTGCCACAGGCTGATTGCCTCCATGCCACGCCGCATTGAAGCAGTCATTTCTGCAAAAGGATTCCCGACCAAGTATTGAGTGCATAACTGAACATAATTATTTGAAGGTTGACTTTTTTGTATTAAAAACACTTTTCTTTTACTGGTCGGATGAAATATGCTATTTTTTTTAGATAGGAATTTTGGGTTTTCATGAGCTGTATGCCAAAATCATCAGTATTAAAACAATAAAAGACCTGAAATATTTCAGTTGGTGTGCAATGAATCTAAAATATATGAAAGTTTAATTTTTATCATTACATTATGGAAAATAATGAACTTTTATCACAATATGCAAATTTTTTGAGAAGGACCTGTATAATATCTCAACAATGCTCAGAATGCAGTTTATTTCACTGTGGCCCTCCAAGTATCATCCTTAGTGACCCAAGTATAACAACACGAAAAAGCTAATTAGTGACTTCAATTCATGTTCATTAGTTATGCTTGTAATTAACAAAAGCCATTAATGTGAATAACCTGTCACTACTTTGATGATGTAATTTGAGTTAATTGATGATGTGTCTCAGAATGTTCAACCTGAGGAATATAAATGTGCTAATTTGGAACACACACAGACACATACATGTAGACAGCAAACACTGTACTGTGTGTAAAGACAAATTTCCTTTCGGGACAATTAATTCTGGGTTTGGGCCAAACTCAGAGCTCGAAGCCCTCCCCCTGGACAGCACGCCAAATACGCATTTAAACTTACTGATAGATTTTGTGTTGATCTCAGCATGGATATCTGACCAGATGATGGCATCTCCTGGCATCTGAGCCACTGAGGACATTGTGGTTAAATTTCATTTATGAAGGAAATGTGTAATATATTGGTCAGTTATTTGCACAAATAATTTTACACAGAACTGCTTCACAAACGAGGGTCAGTTCACTGCTGGATTTGCACAAAAGATTAACATCGTCCATGCTATTCGATGAGTTGAATCAACTCCACAACAACTACATAAATGTATCCACTAACCATTCAGAAACGTCCAGTCTCTCTCTATGGTTCGAACATGTAAAGGACACGGTGTCTTAATGAACGTCTTACTCAACGTCTTCATTTTCTTTTTTATTCTGCTATTTATTCCATACAATTTAAGGCACAGACGAGGTGTAGACATGACTTAGACATCACGCAGTGTGCGCCTCTGGATGATACTGTGAACCCAGACATGTCAGCGATTGGTTTTCCGGCGTATTTTGGGACTTTCACAACAGGTGAGTTGGTATCTCCAATTTGATGTTAGAAAGAAATGTTGTTGTTGATGTGCGTGAAAACACTTCTCATCACTCAATGTTTTGAATCGCACGAGTGACATGAAAAACAAGTTATCCTGCGAGTAAACTAGAGCGGGTAATGTGATGCGAATTCACTAGGCTGAATTCACTAGGCTGAACATCACCACTGAATACAAATTGTCATTATCACTCAGCCATAGTGACAATTTCTGACATTATGGCTGCGTGACATTCTCCAGTTTTGTTGTTGCCGAGCATGAGCTGTTAAAGCTCTGCCCTCTTCAAATTTCCATTTAAAGGGACATACACATATACATTGTATATTTGCTTACACCCAAATAGGTGAACTATAATTAATGATCTGTGGGGTATTTTGAGCTGAAACTGCAGACACATTCTGGGGATTTGTCCAGAAATCCCATTATATTTATCCATAAAACCAGAGTCTTATATCTTGTGAAAAGGGGAGTAATATGTCCCCTTTTATATTTTGTGGTTAAATCTTCATTGCATGATACATTGGAGTTGTTGCTACTGCCAGTGTGTGACTTAAAATAATTAGCTTCACTTGATTTTGATGGTCCATTTAACACATTATGTTGATGTTACGGTCCCCATTGTAATATCTAGGATGAAAGGGCACGTAACATAAAGGATGGACAACGATTGACAAAAGTACTCAAACTACGGAAATGAGTCTCCCCACTCTGAACCAAAAGTAAAAAGTAAAGGACAATGTGGCGTAGGTGGTTTGTGGTGTTGGCGGCTGGCAGAGTTAGTTGACATGTAGTTGCAAAGTTACTTATATTCACCAGAATGTTCAAAAGGGACCATCAAAATAAAGTGTTATCTACTATCTGTGCTGAATGCAGTTTCCCATTTGCAGGCCTGTTCCTGAGCAGAATATCAAAATCAGGAATTCTTTACTGAAATACTGCATGCAGAAGTGTTTAATGCATTGACCTCTATATCTTTAGAAATGCATTCAAGTATGTTGTAAAAGAAAAACTATTTACCAGCAGCTGTGTGGAGCTATTACCCTGAGATATGCCAGGCCATTCAAAAGCAACTTTTTTTTTAGTGTTATCAACCCAACTGATATATGGTGGCATCAAAATGATGTTTCTCTCAGGGTGACATTCTTTCCCGCCAAACTCCGCTTCATCAGTCTTTTATCTGGTTCATTGTCAGGTCAGCTATGCCGAGAAATCTTATAATGTCTGCTTCTGTAGTAAGGCATGAGTCATCACTAATGATCTTTCATATATTTATCTCTTTAATCAAATTCATATTTTATTTTATGCTACCTAGGCACACGCATTTAAAGCAGCAATATCCCAAGTGTGTGGCATTTAAGCTGAAAATATAATTAAAATGTGAAGGTGACAAACAATAAGATTCTCAGCAAGGCATATTTTTTTCAGCAATATGTCTGAATGTTTTTTCAACTACATATGGATTATTTCCCAGGGGTAGATTTTTTTTTAAAAGGGATGTTCTCGTCCTCATGTCGTTCCTCACTTTTTCACTTCTGTATAACAAAAAAGATGTGATATGAGCTAAGCGATCATTTTATGTTTTCTGCATATTTATATTTTATTTCAGCTATATTTCAATTGATAAAAAAGGTTTTTATTTTTACTTTTAGTTAACAGTAACAGCACCGTAACAGTTAGAGTGTGAAAGGTGCTTTAAAGGAGTTATTTTCTAAGTCCATATAGGGTCAAAAGCGAAACTATATTTAGTAACAAAAAGCTTTCACCTTTCATTTTTGGAGCTAGTCCATTTCTGAATTCTACTGCCAGTCCTTGTATATTAACACTACATCATTTTACTGAAATGGGTTTTCAGGATTAGTGACAGCAGAGCACAAAGACAGCATGGCATGTTTATCTTTTCTGACATGAATGTATGGACTTTTTGAAAGTAAGCTTGAGGAATTTCCCTGAAACATCGAAGAGTCTCTAATCAAATGCTTCAAGCTTCAGAAAAAAACCCTGTAGTGATGCAGTGACAATATTTGAAGTGAAGCAATCAGAGTATATTGAAGATGCTTGTTTATAGTAGCTACTTGAAATTATGATTTACACGTATTGTTTGCAGTATTGATAGCAGAACAAATCTGCACTGGTACACAACACACTCTAGCACTCAAATGGCAATACACTCAATGTGAAGGGGGCAAGAGATTCAGCTAACAGGGAATGTTCTCAGAACTTTTGCTAACTTTCTCTCAATGTTACGAACAAACATTCTTCCAGTATTGTTAATGTTAGTTCAAAGTTAACTGGTCTTTAATAATGTCCTCAAGACATTAGTGCAGAAACATATCATTCATGAAGCATTTTTTTCCTAAAAAACAAACAGACCCAAAAAACATTTTGGTTGGACGTTTGTCTAACATTTTTAAATCTTATACTCGTTTTCAAACATTTAAAAGTAGTTGTAGTAAAGATCGTTGTGTTAGGAAGGAAGAAGACAGGGGTCGGCTTTGACTGGGACTCGCTTTCTTTATTCAGTCTTTTCAAAACAAAACAAACACACATGGATGTGTGGTATCTCAGTTTCTCCACGATATGGATCGCTCCTTCTCTGTCAGACCCTCGGTCTCTTAATCTCTCTGCAGTGCATGCGAAGTCCCAGTCCAACTCTCCTTTTCCTCTCTCCCGGCCGCGGCTTAAATGCGCTCTCTCCCTGCCAATTACTGCAATCAGAAACAGGTGTTCGTCATCTGTGCTTGACCTACTTACCTGCCGCTCCGCTCTGTACTCTCTCTCCCGCTGCAGACCTCGCTGAACCACGCCCCCTCCGCCACATACCCCCACCGCCCGACTCAGGCCGGGAGCCATCCGGCCTGCAGCCTCCCCCTCCGGGAGAGGAAGTCAGCCGCAGCCATCTGAACACCCGGCCTGTGGATCACCTTGAACTTAAAAGGCTGTAAAGCTAGATACCAACGGGTGATCCGGCGCGTTGGTATCCTTCATGCGGTGGAGCCACTGCAGAGGCGTGATCCGAACAGAGGGTGAACTCCGCCCCAGGAGGTAATAGCGAAGGGTGAGGGCGGCCCACCTGATGGCCAAACACTCCTTCTCTATGGTGCTGTACATCGTCTCTCTCTTAGAGAGCTTTCGACTGATGTACAGCACCGGCCGCTCACCCTCCACCTCCTCCTGGGACAGGACAGCGCCCAGCCCCTGTCCGAGGCGTCAGTCTGCAGTAAAGGGAGAGAAAAGTTAGGAGCTTGTAGGAGCGGCCCACCACACAGAGCCGCCTTTAACTGGTGAAAGCCTGCTGGCACTGCTCCGTCCACCGAACTGTATCTGGTTCTTCCTTTTTAGTTAGATCAGTCAGCGGGCTGGCGAGGTCCGAATAATTAGGTACAAACCTCCTATAATATCCGCCAGCCCCAGGAACTGTCTAACCTCCTTTTTGGTCTTGGGTCTTGGGCAGGCCGCAGCAGCTGCGGTCTTATTAATTTGGGGCGCACCTGCCCATGACCCAAGTGGAAGCCCAGATATCTTACTTCCACCCGCCCAATTGCACACTTCTTGGGTTGGCGTGAGCCGCCCTTCTCAGCGACCTGAGGACTGCTCGCAAATGCTGCATATGACGCTGCCAGTCACCACTATAAATGATGATATCATCCAGATAGGCAGCGGCATATGCAGCATGCGGCGAAGAATTCGGTCCATCAGGCGCTGAAAAGTCGCGGGTGCCCGAACAGCCGAAAGGAAGCGTAATTGGTGCAATCCAAGCGGCGTGGTAAAAGCTGTTTTTCTTTGGTTACTGGAGACAAGGGGATCTGCCAGTAACCCTTTGTCAGAATCCAGTGTCGAATAAAAGCGAGCAGTACCCAGCCGATCAAGCAATTCGTCAATCCGTGGCATGGGATAAGCATCAAATTTCGACACGCGTTGACTTTTCTGTAATCCACGCAGAACCGGACCGAGCCGTCAGGTTTGGAACCAAAGCGATCGGGCTCGCCCAGTCACTGTTGGACTCTTCTATAACCCCATCTCTAGCATTGCCTCTAATTCTGCCTGAACCACTTTTTCTTGTGTTCAGGCAATCTATCTGATCGGCTGCGTGTACAACCACGCCCGGCTCGGTCTCAACGTGGTGTTGGATGAGGTCTGTCCGACCCGGCAGAGGCGAGAACACGTCGGCGAAATCCGCCTGTAATTGTTTGAGGTCTATGAGCTGGGAGGGTGAGAGGTGATCTCCCCCCGGGACCAGAGCGGGAGATTGTGATTTTTGAACCGCCTCTGGTCCGAGATCATCCTCTCCACTCACTACCGTCGCCAGCATCACAGCCTCTGCCTCAACCCATTTTTAATAAATTGAGGTGGTATATCTGGCGTGCCCGTCCCTGTCGGACGAATTACCTCATAGTTCAGATCCCCTACTCGTCGTGTAACCTCAAGCGGTCCTTGCCACTTGGCGAGTAATTTGGAACTAGAGGTGGGGAGTAATAGAAGTACTTTCTCTCCGGTGAAAATTGTCGTAATCTAGCCCCTTTGTTGTATAGCTGTCTCTGTTTGTCTTGAGCCTGTAACAAATTCTCCATTGAAAGCCGCCCCAGCGTGTGGAGTTTTGTTCGCAGGTCCAACACAAACTGAATTTCGTTTTACTAGCGGATGGTCCGTCCTCCCAAGCTTCCTAATGACATCCAACACCCCTCGGGGTTGGCGGCCATAGAGAAGCTCGAAGAAAACCCGTGGAGGCTTGGGGACCTCGCGGACAGCGAACAAGAGAGGTTCTAGCCATTTGTCCCAATTTTTGGCGTCTTCGTGAACAAACTTACGAATCATTGTTTTCAGCGTGCGATTAAATCTTTCTACCAGCCCGTCTGTTTGTGGGTGATAGGCGCTGGTCGAATAGATTTAATGCCCAATAATCGTACAGCTCGCGGATTGTCCGTGACATGAGCGCCGTGCCTTGATCGGTGAGAATCTCTTTGGGATTCCCACCGGGAGATTAGGGAGAACAGTGCACTCGCAACACTTTTTCGCAGAAATGTTACGCAGTGGCACTGCCTCGGGATATCGCGTTGCATAATCCACTAGGACTAATGCAAGCGATGTCCATGAGCTGACCGCTCTAATGGCCCGATGAGGTCCATACCAATTCTTTCGAAGGGGACCTGCATCAAGCGGGAGGGCACAATGGTGCTTTTGGTTGGGCGGTGGGTTTACCAACTGACATTCCCGACAAGGCGCACACCACCGGCGTACATTCTCGTGAATGCCCGGCCAAAGAATCGGGCCATGAGGCGGTTTAGTGTCGCTGTTTGCCTAAATGCCCGGCCATGGGATTGTGATGAGCCGCCTGGAAAAGCATTTCCCGGCTTTTAGGAATTAACAACTGGGTTGTAGTCTGTTTTGTTTGGGCATCTTGGGTCACCCGATACAACCGGTCCTTTAGCAGAGTAAAATAAGGAAAGGTGGCGGTTGACCAGGGCGGAGGATGGCCGTCGATGGCACAGACCTGATTGAGCGCATTTTTAGCGTCTCATCCTGGGACTGTTCCAGGGAAAGTCATCGCGTTCGAAAACACTGGCGTTTCCGGGCGCTCGGTTCCCCGGATCAGTGCCCAGTGGTCTCAGTTCCACCTCCCCGCCTGTGCAACCGCCACCTTCCCTTTCTCTTTTTTCCCCCAAGAGGCATCCACACACAAACATCCCAATAATTTATTAAAACCTGGCCAATTTGTCCCCAAAATCAGTGGATGCCGGAGGTGCTGGTTAACGGCCACCTCAACTCTATGGTTTTGACCCCTGAATAGAAAATCCATTGGCACTAACGGGTATTCTCTCACCTCCCCGTGCACACACCTCACCATAACCATGCGGCGCTTATCCCATGCCCCGGGTTGAATCAGGCTTTGGTGTATGGAGGTCTGGTTACAACCTGAATCCACCAAAGCTTGATAAGTACCCCCCTTGATACTCACGGGTATTTGGTACAGGCCAGCCTGATCGAGGGCGGCGTGCGGCGCGTCGGGGATCGGACCAGTGTCCCCACCTCCATCCCGGACACTGATCGATAACCTGTCCTGGGTTCCCGCCACGCCAGCACGCGGCCCAGGTTTCCCGCGCCCTAGTGGCTGGCAGTGGGGTCATGAATTGACGGGAGAGGCGGGTGCCGGGAAGCCGGCAGACCGGGATCCTGAGGTCCTCCCCTCCTCGCTGACAGCTGGTACCCGGCGGCTGGGTCGGCTGGAGCTCCCGACCTCCCCCGTGGAGCCGGCCGGGGTGTCAGCGCACTGTGCGACCTAGGTACTGGGACAGGCTTAGAGGCGAGAAGGGAAGAAGAAGAGAGAGAGAGAGAGAAGCAGATGGTATGGGTTCGCCGACCCCTCGGCACGCCACCATTTCGTCCTCCGCCAGCTGGATGGCCTGGTCTAGCGGCGCGGTGGCACTGGACCCATTGAGCCGTCCTCTTCGGCAGCCTTGCCACAAACTGCTCCAGTGCCACGATCGATGAAGTCCTCGGCGTCACTCCCAGCAGCCATCAACCACTTGCGGCAGGAGTCCCGGGCTGGTGCGCGAGCGAAGGTCGACCGAACTCGTCCAGTGTTAGCGTCGGAACCGTTGGCGGTGTTGTTCGAGTCCGGCCGACCCTCTGGAGGATCGCGCTTCAGGTCGTCATAGACCAGGAGATTCTGGACTGGCAGTTGGTGGCGGCTACTTGTGCCTCTCCGGACAGTAGAGGCAGTAGCCGCGTGGCCAGTCCGCTTTGGGCCATTCGATACCCGGCCGCCCGTTCAAATAACTCCAGGAATGCCTCAGGGTCATCTTCTGGACCCATCTTGGCCAAAGTCATTTGGGCGGCCGAGTCGATGGTCTGTCTCTGAGAGCGGCCCGAACCTCCCGGTCCATCCAGCTCCGGAACAGCTCGCGGTCTTCATGCTGGGCCGTGAGAGAGCTTCAAACCTTTTCTGTTGTTCCTCCCTCACGGCCCGCAGGTCCTGGTGGTGTTCTTGGTGAAGACTCGCGAGCGATTGGACAATGTCCGCAAGTGGCGTCCTCAGCGGAGTTTGCATGGCGGCTCTCTTCTTCCTTCCCGGGTTTCGGCACCAGTGTAGTAAAGATCGTTGTGTTAGGAAGGAAGAAGACAGGGGTCGGCTTTGACTGGGACTCGCTTTCTTTATTCAGTCTTTTCAAAACAAAACAAACACACATGGATGTGTGGTATCTCAGTTTCTCCACGATATGGATCGCTCCTTCTCTGTCAGACCCTCGGTCTCTTAATCTCTCTGCAGTGCATGCGAAGTCCCAGTCCAACTCTCTCTTTTTCCTCTCTCCCGGCCGCGGCTTAAATCGCTCTCTCCTGCCAATTACTGCAATCAGAAACAGGTGTTCGTCATCTGTGCTTGACCTACTTACCTGCCGCTCCGCTCTGTACTCTCTCTCCGCTGCAGACCTCGCTGAACCACGCCCCTCCGCCACAGTAGTGTTCCCATAATGTTTTGGGGAGCGCGGGGCACAACCTAACGCGGTGTTAATTGTAACGTACACTTTCCACACATGCTAGGATGACGAAACTTTGTGTATTTACTAGTTGCCATATCAACACTATATTATATTGAACTATAAATTTGCGCCACAATTAAAAAAAATATATTTCAAAATGTAATTAATTGTATTTTATTGACAAAATATTTTAGTTTGTTTTGGATATATTTTTGATTATATCAGGTCCCAATTTAAGCTGTCGTTTGCTCATGTTACAATGTGCCCCCTTGCATGTTACAATGTACAACATACCTATGGGGCATGTTGTCACATTTCACTTCCATTCTTTTGGGGTAAATCAAGAAAAAAGTATACATTGTATTAATGAAACAAAACCACATAATTGTACTAGACATGTGGGAAATTAATGTGGGAAAAAAGAAATACTCTAAACCCCAAGTGGATTTACACAAACTTAGAAAGTCAAAAAGCGTTAGGTTGTGCCCCGCTATCCCCTATACTTATATCACTGACAACAGTAGTCCATCCAGGGTATTGTCATTTTAAAAGTGAAGTTGCAGCCCTCAACTGATGTTGACATGTTGTGTTTTGGCCTGAAGGCCACCCTTATCTACCAATCACGAAGTCAGTAGTGTTTCAGCATCCGGGTTGCCAGCTCTGCTCTAGTTACCACAGCTGCAGCTACAAACTTTTTGAATAAAAAATGTCTAACTTTACGAAACCTAAAAGACCTCTCATGAAGCATAAACATAATTAACAGAAAGAAAAAAACTTACAGTGTAGGACTCGTCACTTGCCATTGGAAGCTCCTTGTTCCTGCAGCCATCTGGCAACCTCGAGTCAGGGGGAGAGGGAGAGGGGATACACCACTCTACAGTAATTTGAAAGTGATTGCAGTACCAGTTTTGGCCACAATCCTACATACAGTTCCTTTAACATTAGCATAACTAATAGAAAAAGGTTTTAAAACATTTTGAAAATTTACGCTTTAAAACCTTTTCATATCTTAACGGGAATGTTAGTAAAATGTTCTCTGAATGATTTTTTTGTTTGTTTGCTGGGAAGTTGTGGTATTAATTGCAGTATAGCATGGATACATTTTTAGTACCTTCATATCGGAAGGCGTAACCCAAACCCCATCAGAAACGTGCAGCATCCAGCTTAGCTGGTGATGAGAATAATAAGGTACTTGGAAGCAATATAGCTAAGATCAGTTGAAATGGTAAGAAAGCTTCCCTTGAGAATATGTTTTGCCAGTGTTTGTGAAATGCAGCTGGCCATATGCTTGGAGGGTCGTAAAATCATGTGTTGCTGTCAATGCTATCTGGTGGAAAATGATAACATGACAGTTTTGACGGCAGAACTCCAATTCCCATGCAGAAAACTGCTGGCTTGGCACTTTTATTAAGGTTCAATTGAGCTGCTGCGCTGACCAAGATGTCAGGAGGCTGAATGGGACAGACGTCACATAAATGCTGCCCACTGAGTGTGAAATAAACCTCTCCACTAAAGCTAAGAGAACATTTTGTATGTTTCCAAAGGTAACCATTTTGCTGGTAGACAGGTTACACCTCATTTCAGGGCTGGAAACAGGCCTGAGTGGCTCAACGGGGGGGCACCCAATTATGAGCTTGACGGGGCAATCCAATTTCAGTTCACTTGATGAGACAAATGATGACAATCTTTTTATAAATGAAACAGCTATATTCTCTCCTTTTTTAACTCATATTAAAATAGGATCATGGTTCATTCAGCACCCGCATTACTACACTGTGTCCTAATTAGATGCAAATCTCTTCGATGCAAACCGGAAAATGTTGTTGATCGACTGATTTCAAATTTTGGACAGTTGCAGTGGTTACCCATTTACTGTGAAATCTAATTGGTTCAAAGTCCTCAGATAACCTCAAATATCTTTCAGTTGGCTGCAACTTTGTCATGCCACACAGTAGTTGTCATATCACGCTGGTTGGTAAGGACACAGTGTTCCTGAATATATATTTATTTTGTTAAAATTAATTAAATGTTCTTCCCGGACACTACAGCAAAGGACAACAAAACATTTGATACATTCATGCATTAGTTCCGCAAATGCCTGAAAATCATGAACTGGATATGCTCTGGCTTTGAAAATCTCATTACGTTTAAGTAATAGAAAATATGAATTAAATTTTTTCAACTTTTATCTTGGCAATATATTTTTTAATTCATATTTCCTGCGTATGCTACATTCACCTTTAATAATTGTTTGTAATTATTCTATTATAACAGGCCCTGATCCCTGTATTAAATTAGCTTCTGTTGACTATCTGCATTACATTTTAATAAGAACATAAAACACTTCCAATTAAAGTTTAGAACCCTTGTTTTAGTGCATTGACATTAATTGATTGACACTTGAGAAGGCGGTTGTTCACTGTTGTTTGAGATGCAACGAGACCCAACTGGAACCGGCCTAGTTGGTAACATGAATCATGAAAGGTATTCCAAAAAAAAAAAAACCTACAGAAAATCTGATGTAATTATATTTAGGCTAAATTACAATATTATATTAACCACAGTTTTGAATTTCATTTGTATAGATAGATTATAAAAGAATCATCGTACTGATCTATTATGTATTTTGCAGATTGCGGCATAGATCAGTCCCTGTTGTTGTTATTCTATTAACTGAGCCAATTTGATAGAGGAAGCCCTATCTGGGTTAGAACAAGATTGATACAAGTCTACACCGTGTACACAACAAGGCTAAGAACACACAGTGGTCCCAGCGGTGATGGGTATTTATGGGGAGAAATGACCCATTACTGTATCTAATTTGTGGAGAATCGATTCTGGTATCATGCTCCATCATCCACCCACAGCCACTGTGATGTTTAGACTCAAACCGGCCATTCATTGTGTCTGTCAGACGGGATAGAGCTGACAAGGAGGAGAAGAGGCTCATATCCCTGAAGAAACAAAAAAGGGAAAAGTCCTTGAAAATTAGGTATCTCTGTAGGAAGACTGCAATGAAGGCTTCAAGGCTGAACTTTTGTCGAAAAGTTCTCAACAATGTTTACAAAGTTGCTTAGGCTTTGAGAAGCTAATTTTTCTCTCAATTTGACTTTGTTTGGTCTGAAGAACATGTAATGATCCTGGAAACCAAGCTAAATCAAGTTGAAATTGGTCTCATTGCTTCAGACTAAAACCTGAGAGTTCAGAAGGAAGAAAGCATTTAAATATATATATATATATTTTTTAAATAGCTGCCATATGTTTTGTCACATTTTTTGTTTTAAGATAATTATTGGCGTTTTTTAGGATTAAAATTATCTCTAAAACTAGGATATCACGTCTTTCATCTCAAACTATTGAGTTGTTTGCTTGCTCACCCGTCATGTTACTTCCTGTGCTGCTTATCTTTTCATTCAATTTCTAGACCTGTATTTTACTGCTATTATGCCTCAGGGGAAATTGAAACATGAGACTGCATCAATACCGCAAATAGATTTCATCTCAATAATCCTTTGGTTTTTAAAGAATGGTAAATAGCCAAAGAACAAACCACGTGGCTTGATTTATGTATGAAAACATGCAGACCTTATTAGTTGGTCTCTGACCAAAATGCAAAATCGACTCCAAATAAGCACCATTGCTAAGAACAAAACCCGGCCTATCCATGAGTATTTGAATAGCAATCAAAACTGCAAGCTGACAAATGCAATAATTACTTAAACAGCAGCAATTTACAACGGCAGTTGGGCATCTTTAAAAATGAATCAGTAGCCTAGTGAAATAACACGCCAGGCTCCCTTCCTGCCAGCTAAGGCCTGGGAAATAAGCAGAGCAAAATAAGATGATTGAGTATGGGAAAGACATGGCATGGTCTGATCAATCTCAATTTCCGCCATCTTATGCAGATACTAGGGTCAAAATCTGGTGATGGCAGTGTAATGATACCGGAAATGTTTTCCTGCCAAAAACTAAGCCCCTTAATGTCAAATAAGCATAATTTAAATGCAAATTCACATAAATGTGTTCCTATTTACTGTCCTTTTATGACCAGACTCAGTCGGTCCACTTTCAAATTGAAATTCCCAGCAGGATAATTCTCCATGTCACAGAACACACTTCAATGGTGTTGACAGCAACCTGCAGTGTTCTTCATGCCTGCATTTTGCGCACACACACACACACACACACACACACACACACACACACACACACACACACACACAACAAAAACTCCCTTCAGTAAGTTTCAGGTTATCTACATAATACAGTCATGTATTATATCTGCAGGTAGGGAATTCAGGTCTTTCTACATAGTTGCTTGCACAATGTCTGGTCGCTGATAAATATTTTTTCTATAAATATAGCCTAGGCCTATATAGCGTCCTCCTACTTCTTCAAGAGAAATTGCGATGTCTACCTTGTAGGCTATTCAGTAGGCTACACACAACCGATAGTCCACGGGAATCACTCCTGAACACCTAAACACGTTGACTAGCTACTAAAACTTTG
>CM040910.1:40467304-40529804 GCA_023029165.1 Gobiocypris rarus
TATGTTTTTTAACTATGCTGTATAGCTGTGTTTTGTAGTGTGTTTGTTGTCAAACTCATAAATGTGTTTATTTTTAATACAATTTAAAAATTATATCAAAAATGTATAATTGTATCTTATTGACAAAATATTTTAGTTTGTTTTGGATATTTTTTATTATGCAGGTAACATTTTAAGCTGTCATATGCTCATGTTACAATGTTCCCCTCACATGTTGCAGTGTACCCCACTATGGGGCATGTGTTCACATTGCCCTTCCATTCTTTCAGGGTAAATCAAGAAAAAGTATACACTGTATTAATGAAACAAAACCACATAATTCTACTAGACGTGTGAAATTAATAGGACAAAATACATACTCTGAACCACTGGAAGTGGATTTACACAAACTGAGAAAGTCAAAAGCGTTGCCCGCTCTCCTCTACTCTTTCTAGAACAGAAATTATGCATTTGCTGAAGACATAGGCACATGCACAAAATAATTAGTAATAGTTTTACAAATGTAGTTTTAGCTCATGCTACAAAACTACCTCATCAGACAAGGTTTGTAAATTAATTAAGTTACAGTAACAGTGGGAGAGATGAGATATGCTGTACAACAATGCAAACAAGCATAAATAAACGGTCATATAAAAGGTTAAGGCTGGTGTCCTTCTTTTGACACAATCGCCACCCAGCGGTACAATAATGTAACGGACGGATTGAAAACGAAAGTAAAGTCTGTCCGAGGATGACTCCAGCTCCTTATTCGCCGAACTATCCGTTCCACCTTAAAATGTTGGATGGTTGTAACCCCTCCCCCTCAGTGCGTTTGGCCATATTTTTTTCAAGAAATGGTTGTACCAAAAATATGAGATTGTAATTCAGGCAGCATGTTTACATTAAACTAAAAAATATATACTCCTGTAAAAATGATTTTCAGCTCACCATTTTTTTTTTAAGTATGGAGAAAGATGGTATTGTGTTTGCAACTGAGATGTAATATTAAATCATGTTTTTGTTATTTATTAGTAGATATCCATTACTCCAGTCTGACAATTCATTGTATATATAAAGTTAATTCTCTAAAAAAATCCTGCATTACAACACTTCATCAAATATCATACCCAGAATGCCTCCCCATGCAACTGTATGTGCCGACCATATGTCTATGGTGCCGACAAAGCAAACCTGGGGTCACAAGTTCTCAAAAAGAAAAGAGAAAAAAGAATAGCACGTAGAGGGATAGATAAGTTCATTCTGTAACGAAATCCTGTTTTACAACATTTTCTGAAATGTTATTGTTTAAATGTATTCCCTGGAATTCCACCTGGTAGTCTGTAAATGGAGCATGATAACCACAACTTATCTATCCCTCTACCACATGCTCGTTTTTTATTATGCAAACTAAATAACTTTTTTAAAATAATAAAGTCATGACATGACATAAATGTTGTAATGCAGGATTTCTTTAGAGAATGAAATGTATTTATATATATATATACACACATATATATACATACACACATACATTTGGTAAGGAATGGATGGAGTACTGAAACAAACATGATCATTTTTACAGGAGTATATATTTTAAGTTTAATGTAAACGGCTGACTGAATTACAACCTCATATTTCTGGTACAACTATTCCGTTAAAAATACCACCAAAAGCACTGAGGGGGAGGGGTTACAACCATCCAAAATTTTAAGGTGGAACGGATAGCTCGGCGAAAAAGGAGCTGGAGTCATCCTCGTCACGAGACAGACTTTATTTTCTTTTTTAATCTGTCGAATAAGGAGCTGGCGAAAAAGGTTCGTAAGTGGTATTTGTTGTGTAGATCAGTACAAGGTTGTAACCTGATGTAGAAAATGGATAAAGTCATTTTAAAAAGCAAACCTAAGCTCATCAATTGGCTTAAATTGGATTCGATTCATATTTTGCAATATGTTCAAACTAAAGAAATTATTACAACCTCGGAGTACGATAAACTGATGTCTATGAAAGTTTCCGGGGATGTCGTTATCAAACTTCTGGATATCGTCCATGGAAAGGGTGAAAATGTGTGTCGAGATTTTCTGAATTTGCTGAAAGACGATGATGTGAATGAATTTTCTCCTGAACTCAGAGAATGGATCAAAACAGTGGACACTTCAGGTATGTTGCTTTGCAAAATCAATCGCATTGTGCACATTCATTGCATCTCTTTAAAAACAATTTATAAACTGTGTAGCCCATTTTAGCTAGAGGGCGTCAAATTGGACAGCAACGATCTTTTTATAAGATGGGGTTTGGGAATAGCCTATGCCAGTGGTTTTCAAACCTGTCCCGAAGTCACCTCAGCTCTGCGCATTTTGTTTGTCTCCCTTATCAAACACACCCGATTTAGTTATTGCAGTCTCTATAACGAGCTGATGAGTTGAATCAGGTGTGATAAATGAGGGAGACACACCACCTTTGCAGGGCTGGGGTGCCTGCCTGCAGGACAGGTTTGAAACATTTTTATACAGTCTATGGTTTGAAAACCACTGGCCAAAGGCGTTTTCTATTAGTATAGGCTTCTTTTAAACTAAAAATAGTTCCTTCTCAGATGACGTCAGTTTGACGGCTTGGGTTTGAAAATGCGTACCCACTCCCCTCCAACCGTTAGTCTGCTATGAGCGAGAGGAGGAGCGCTGAAGTAAAACCCTGCCCTCTATTCAATATTCCGTTTCACTTGGAAATGCGTCACAGCACTGAAGAAAACTCACTTGCTGCTTCCGGTTCAGTGGGACTTTAAGTATGCTTGACTTATACTGACAGAAAAGTCTAAGTATATTTGGCCTATACTTGTACTCAATCTTTTGATCAATATAAAGAATTTAAGTATTCAAAGTATATTGGCTTGTAATTGTGTTTAATCTTTTGATTGAGTAGCCTATTAAATAGACATTTTTACATAGTTTTACATGCAGTCTTATTAAACTTACATTGTTTGAAAATATTGATTAGAATATTAATATAAAACAGATATGTGTCATTCTGTGTATCTGAATTTTGTGATGGCTAGTCCACTGTATGTCCATAGGAATTTACAAAGTGCTGAATAAAATCAAAATTTACCCTATTTACTTTGATAGCACACCTTAGGGTGAACTATTAATCCGTGCTATTAGTAAGTTAATAGACAGAAAAAAATTGTTTGTCACGGCAATCTTTATTCAAATTTTTAAACTAATTTGTTTACACAATATAAAGCTTTAAAGTTCTGCCTAATTAAGGGTGTGGCCACTTTGATTGACAGGTTGATTTTCATTTATCTGCTGTCTGTTAGTCATTGCATCACCTCAGCTCCCCCCACGTCCCGCCTCTGCCTATTTTCTGTTATCCGGGAGTGACGCGCTGCCAATATGGCAACTGCCAACTCGATCCTACTTTAAACTTCAAAACTGCTCTTCAGAATCCTATGGGTGTAATCACAGACACTACGTCCATATTTTTATATAGTCTATGGTCACAGCACTGAAGAAAACTCAGTTGCTACTTAAATAATGCAAGTTTACTTCTTGCAGTTCTGACTTGGAGTGTTCCTTTAAGCTTTATAACATGCAATTGCAACTTTATTTTACACAATTAAAAAATGTCATAAAACTGAGAGCAAAAAAAAAAAAAAATCAGTTTGTAGCGGACTACATTAAAGGAACACTCCACCGTTTTTAGAAATAGGGCTTATTCAACTTCTTTCCTACATTTAGATATGTGGGCAAATGCATTTTTGTCTCAGTGCATGCATTGTTTTAGCTTGGCAGGGTCGCCTCTAGTTTAGCTTAGCATAATGGATGGAATCCTATGTTGCCAGCTAGCATGTCCAGAGTAAAAGTTATAACCCCCCCGCACACACACACACCTAATTACTTCTTGTGGCCTGCATGTTCACAATGAGTACAAATAGCGATGCAGATTATGATTAGGCGATTTCCTAGGCAGATATTAATTTGGGACTATATTATGTGGAAGCACAGGCGAAGCACTGCTACTCGGGTGCAGAGATATCACGCAACACATGAAATCCCCAAACTTCCGTCAACATACCGGCCTATGTTGTGCATGCGTTGTGTTATACAGGTCCTTCTAAAAAAATTAGCATATTGTGATAAAAGTTCATTATTTCCCATAATGTAATGATAAAAATTAAACTTTCATATATTTTAGATTCATTGCACACCAACTGAAATATTTCAGGTCTTTTATTGTTTTAATACTGATGATTTTGGCATACAGCTCATGAAAACCCAAAATCTCAAAAAATTTGCATATTTCATCCGACCAATAAAAGAAAAGTGTTTTTAATACAAAAAAGTCAACCTTCAAATAATTATGTTCAGTTATGCACTCAATACTTGGTCGGGAATCCTTTTGCTTCAATGCGGCGTGGCATGGAGGCAATCAGCCTGTGGCACTGCTGAGGTGTTATGGAGGCCCAGGATGCTTCGATAGCGGCCTTAAGCTCATCCAGAGTGTTGGGTCTTGCGTCTCTCAACTTTCTCTTCACAATATCCCACAGATTCTCTATGGGGTTCAGGTCAGGAGAGTTGGCAGGCCAATTGAGCACAGTAATACCATGGTCAGTAAACCATTTACCAGTGGTTTTGGCACTGTGAGCAGGTGCCAGGTCATGCTGAAAAACGAAATCTTTTCGTTATCTTCATAAAGCTTTTCAGCAGATGGAAGCATGAAGTGCTCCACAATCTCCTGATAGCTAGCTGCATTGATCCTGCCCTTGATAAAACACAGTGGACCAAGACCAGCAGCTGACATGGCACCCCAGACCATCACTGACTGTGGGTAATTGACACTGGACTTCAGGCATTTTGGCATTTCCTTCTCCCCAGTCTTCCTCCAGACTCTGGCACCTTGATTTCTGAATGACATGCAAAATTTGCTTTCATCCGAAAAAAGTACTTTGGACCACTGAGCAACAGTCCAGTGCTGCTTCTCTGTAGCCCAGGTCAAGCTTGACCTGGGGAATGCGGCACCTGTAGCCCATTTCCTGCACATCCCTGTGCACGGTGGCTCTGGATGCTTCTACTCCAGACTCAGTCCACTGCTTCCGCAGGTCCCCCAAGGTCTGGAATCGGTCCTTGCTTGAGGGTGTCAATGATGGCCTTCTGGACAGCAGTCAGGTCGGCAGTCTTACCCATGATTGCGGTTTTGAGTAATGAACCAGGCTGGGAGTTTTTAAAAGCCTCAGGAATCTTTTGCAGGTGTTTAGATTGATTAGTTGATTCAGATGATTAGGTTAATAGCTCGTTTAGAGAACCTTTTCATGATATGCTAATTTTTTGAGATTTTCATGAGCTGTATGCCAAAATCATCAGTATTAAAGGTACACTATGTAGGATTTTTGCAGTCAAATATCCAAAAACCACCAGGCCAGTGTTATATATTTTGTTCAGTTGAGTTCTTACAATATCCCAAATGTTTCCAACTATTTGTAAATTGTGAGAAAATCGCTATTTTTACCAATGAACCGGGACGTGTGAGCATAGCGTCTGAGGGAGTCGCCTGTTAATTGCGTCATATCTGCGTTACCCTCGTTTCCGGTTTGATTTTGCAGAAAAGCTTTACTCTCACTGGAGTGTGAACAAGTGTCACAGCAGCCGCCGATCGAATGCACAGAGTAACGTCATAACATCATTGTAAACACACTTAAATGTATCTAATATAATAAACAGAGCTGCGTTACCTCATACTCATGACCGGAAAAGCGGAGATTGAGCCGGCAACTGTGTCCCGTCATAATAAAAGTCCCGCTTCTCGCGAGCAGTGTGTTCATTGAACAATCTCTCCAGCGGCCTTACTCAGCTCCCTCAGCACTCGCCCCTGCTCTGCTTCATATACAGTAAAGTTAATAATCGCATCCATGAACATGATTTCTGCCCGAGTCCAATCCCGATTCTTTTCCACCGGCTGTGAGGTGAAGACAACATGTCCCAAGATTCTGCGCTCAAACTTAACGTCATCAAACTACGCCTTTGTTTTGAACAGGCGCCCTCTAGCGGACGGAAAAGTCACATAGTGCACCTTTAAAACAATAAAAGACCTGAAATATTTCAGTTGGTGAGCAATGAATCTAAAATATATGAAAGTCAAATTTTTATCATTACATTATGGAAAATAATGAACTTTTATCACTATATGCTAATTTTTTGAGAAGGACCTGTATTTCTGCACCCAAGTAGCAGTGCTTCGCCTGTGCTTCCCCATAATATAGTCCCAAATTAATATCTGCCTAGGAAATCGCCTAATCTTAATCTGTGTCCAAACTAAAACAATGCATGCACTGAGACAAAAATGCATTTGCCCACATATCTAAATGTAGGAAAGAAGTTGAATAAGCCCTATTTCTAAAAACGGTGGAGTGTTCCTTTAATAACAATTTGGGACAAATAATGTAATTCAATGGAAAACTATTTGAGTGGCGCTGTATGGCCTGGAGTTGTCGGGGGATCCCATCAAGTGTATTCTTTCAGATCAGTTTAATTTGTGATATTAAACTGCCCTGTATGGAAAAGAACTGTAAAATTCTTTAAAATTAGATGCGCATTGCACTCAATTCGTACAAACAAACAAACAAACAAATAAATAAATGATCAATCTCAAAATAATTATACTTTTTTTTTTGTTTCAGTCCAGAATCCTGATAGAGATGGGGGAAAAGGAGAAGACGCTAAGATCTCAATACAAGGTTCGATTTTTTTTCTTTAGTCTTACCCTAAATAGCCTGTGTGTTGTGTTAAACTGGCCAGATCAATGCACTGCATTACTGCCTAGAGGATGCTTGCATGTTTTGCCATCTAAAATAACATAATCTTGCCTTGTTTTGTTTGTTTTTCTCTAGAGACAACGGGACAATCAAGCATCCAAGTAAAAAGTTAGTGTGGTTTATATTTATTTGTAATGGGAAACATTATAGAGTGCAACAGCTGGGTTCCGGAAGTATAGACTCCATTTATTTTCTTGCATATGGATATGGTTTTTTGATCTTCAACTTTTGAAGTGTCAAAGTGATAGTTGCGTAGCTATCAACGGAGGGACAGGAAGCTTTCATCAAAAGATCTTTGTGTTCCGAAGATGAACTAACCAAATTTACATTTCCGAAGATTATTTTTTGGGTGAACTTACCCTTTAAAAACCCTTGCTGTCTCAGAAAAAGGATATAGATTTTTGAATGATAACTTAAAAACACAATGCTGTTCACAATGCTTCAATGGATTGTAGTTCTTTCCCTCACTAAAACCGTTAAGTATACACAGTCTTCTACCTTTGTTTTTTTTGCTTTAAATTTGTAGTGTTTGTAGTGTTTTGATTCACCCCGTGGCTGATTGGCTTGTTTCATGTCTTACAACTCTTTAATGAAGACTATTTTAAAATCGCTATGGGAAAAATGAATGAAAAAAATACTTCTGGAACTGGTGACGCTGAAAAAGCAGGGAAGGTGCTGTTGCACTCTATTGGATATATAATGAACAATTGGCCGATATTTTATGTAATCAGGCAAAAACTCTGTATCTAATGGCGGCAATGTGTGTTCGCCGATCATAGCTGGTTAAACTCTAGACTCCCTTCAAGTGAAGGCATCATCTGGTAAGTGTTATTCATGGGTATCGAAGACATCACTTCCACTATGTTCGCCACCATTTTTGTGTCCAACATGGCAACTAACACAGCGCAAAAATCTTTATTTGAAAAAAACTCTACTGCCCACCCACTTAGGTGTGGTTCAAAAGTGGTGGCGGTGTTCGCTGCGGCAGTCCAGGCGAAAAGTTGCTTCCTAAAATAGCGACAGGTGATTTGTGCCTCTGTGAGAATACTCATTAACTCCGCATCCAGCGAGGATGAGGTACAGCCAGCTCCCGAAAGAAAATTCCGACCAGGCACCTGGGTCGGAGGCACTCGTGGACATGGCATCGTCCTCTCCATAGCCTAGACCACCACGATGGCGGGAACTCAACATAGGTGAGCGGGAACTTGACATAGGTGAGCGGGGACTCTGGCGTGCAATGGTGACATGGGCGTTGGGCCTATGCTAGTACCCCAGTAGAGCGCCCCAAAGGGGTTATCTGCAATCTGCCGGCCTGTGGCTCGATGACCAGCCGTGCACAAAGGATCTTAATTGGCAAGTCCTCACAGGCTTGGCAATCCGATCCTTCCAGTGCCGTCTCAGCATTGGCGAGACCCCGACACAGCACACAATCCTCATGCGCGTCTGGAAAGTTGATGGGCCCGCCACACATGCGGCAAAGAGACATCTTGGAAAATCTTGTTAGTCCGCCGGAACAAAAGAGGGGATCGCTATTCGCGTCGTCCACTCCAGTCGCATAGGTCAACGGCAAAACCATACTCCAGGTGAAGAAGAAAGATTGTGAGGTTTTCTGGTGCCCAACATCGTCTATATAGTGGCTGTCCAGCCAATCAGGCGATGCCAGGACGCCATTGGCTATTGCAAAACAATAGAGTGACTCAATCAGGATTTCAGCATTTCGAGGAAAAGGGTTTTTCCCCCATACGCAATGTCGAGAAACCGACTCAATAAGGGAACTTAATATTATAACTTATATCTGCAAAAGTGAAGCTTGAACTAAGTTATGTGCTAATGTGTAAACCGTATACGTGCTCTTCACACAACATTGTGCTAAAACAATCAAACCCAGAGAATTCACAACGTTTTATTACAATAGTGTTCTCATTATAATGTTATGTAGGCCTATATGACCAGTAACGTAGATATTAATGTTATGCATTGCTGTTTGGCTGCCAGTGGTCCCTTCTGATTTATGCCAACCATTTAACTTATTCCACCGATCTAACGCTAACTTCTTTGGATATAATAAAATTGCAGTTTGGTACTTCTCAGAACAGCTACCAGCACAATATATCCCAGGCATATTGTAACTTTGTTGTGAACCTTCTGGGAGTGTTTCATTGATCTTCCTCTGGTAGTTGTGGCTGCTGTGCTCTGACCGGACGCAAAAATGGCGGCGATAAAGCACAGTGACGTCACATGGTCCCTATGAATAAATGTGAAACTTTAAAAGAGTTTTCGCCTATGTAAAAATTAGAATAACTCGGTAGCTTAATGCAGTGGTTCTCAAACCTGTCATGGGGACCCCCCCGCCAGTGCACATTTTTCATGTCTCCCTCATCTAACACGCCTGACCCGACTCATCAGCTCGTTAGTAGGGACTGCAAGACTTGAATTGTGTGTCTGATGAGACATACAAAGTGTGCAGTGGTGAGAGGACAGGTTTGAGAACCACTGGCTTACTGAATCACTCGGGGTTAACTATTTAGGACCAAGTTTTTTTTAAGGAAGGTAACATTCTGCTCTAACAGTGTCATGTACAAATCTGGGATACAGATAAATGTTATGTTTTGCTACTATTGGATTTGTAGAATGTGCCAAGAGGAATTTATTTTATTTAGTTACTATATTACTATATCAGTAATTTATTTTACGGCAGACTCAAAGCCAAATACTGCCCAAAAATAATGTCCCAGTTTTTAAAACTCAATTCAGTGCCAACAGTGCCAGCAATTGAATAAATAATTGTAAAACAATAATAATCTCACAATATTAACAATAATAATCTCACAATATTCCTATTTTTTGTGATGTTTTAGTCCAGAACCCTGATAGAGACTGGGAAAAAAGAGAAATACAAGGTTAGATTCAATATTTATATTCTTTCCCTTTCTGCCTTCATTTTACTCTACAATATATTTTTTTCTTTTTATATTTCCAGATTATCAAAAGTTTCTAAAAGCAAAGACCAGTCAGTTGGTTCAAAGGGTGAAGAACATCGACCCAGTCATCGATGATCTTATTCTTGGCTTGCACAGTGAAGCAATTGCAAACGTGAGAGCGAATTCAACCCGCCAGCAGAAGATGAGGGAACTGCTTGACTGTGTGAATTGTGAAAGCATTGCCAAGGAACTGGTCGACGCTTTGTTCAAGCATGAAGAATCTCTCATGAAGGAACTGCAACACTAAAGGTTGTATTGTTGACCCAATGGTTTAACAGCAAATATTGCAGTGAAGCAATGGCATTATGTACTTAAACATGTTTTTAATAATTGATTGGTGATGGAGGTTTTTTTTTCTTTCATTAAGAACCAAGTATATTGTATAAACAAGAATCCATATAAGCAAACTTGATATATAAATAATATACAGTCATGGTCAAAATTGTGGCAGTAAAAAATGTATCTGCTTTGTTTATCCTTTTGATCTTTTATTTAGAAAATTCACAAAAATCTAACCTTTCATTTAAGTAAAATAATTGAAAATGGGAGGTAAATCACATTATGAAATAAATGCTTTTCTCTAAAACACGTTGTTGGCACCCTTTTATTAAATACTTTTTGCAACCTCCTTTTCCCAAGATAACAGCTCTGAGTCTTCTCCTATAATGACGCTGAGTTGGGAGAACGCCTGACAAGAGATCAGACACCATTCCTCCATACTGAATCTCTCCAGATCCTTCAGATTCCCAGATCCATGTTGGTGCCTCTTCTCATCAGTTCAGCCTCTCATTCTCTACAGGGTTCAGGTCAGGGAACTGGGACGACCATGGCAGAAGCTTCATTCTGTGTTCAGTGACACATTTGTGTGTTGATTTAGATGTTTGTTTTGGCGTTGTCCTGATGGAAGATCCAACCACGGCCCATTATGAGATTTCTAGCAGAGGCTATAATTTGCTAGAATCCATTATACCATGTGTCTAAACAAGATGTCCAGGACCTCCAGCAAAAAAAATAGGCCCTCAACATTAAAGTTCCAGCTGTATTTTTAGCCGTTGGCATGGGGTTTATCCCTTTTTGCACCAAACCTTTCTTGTGGATTTGCTGCCAAAAGCTCTTTTTATAGTTTCATCTGACCACAGAACCAGCCCCTTTTGAATTTTCCCAGTCGTGTCTAACCACTGAATATGCTGGAGTTTGTTTCTGGATGAGCGAGGAGGATTTTTCTTGAATCTCTCCCAAACATAATGTAGTGATGTAGGGTTTGTTGATTTTTTGTTGTTGTTTTTTGTTTTGGCTTTCTGACCCAAGACTACAAGACTCTGATCCTTGGAGAGTCTTTGTCCACTCAAACTCTCCTCCTCACTGTGCATTAGGACGATATAGACACACGTCCTCTTCCAGGCAGATTCATAACATCTTTAGTTGATTGGAACTTCTTAATTATAGCCCTGTAACTCTATTCTGTGGTTTTACTCATTGTGATGAATGATTAAGGGAATTTGGCCTTTGTGCTTCCTTATATCTCCTGTGAAACAAGACACCATAGCTGGACAATTTCATGTTCTTTGTCACCCTGGTGTGCTAAAAATTATAAATATTAATGGGAATATACTTTAGAGATAATCTACTCATAAAAAATTCTAGGGGTGCCAACAATTGTGTTTTACAGAAAAGCATTTATTTCATAATGTGATTTACCCCCCATTTTCAATTTTTTTACTTCAATGAAAGGTTAGATTTTTGTGAATTTTTTGAATAAAAGATCAAAAGGATAAACAATGCAGATTTATTTTTTACAGACATATTTGATCACATTTACCAGGGGTGCCAACAATTTTGACCATGACTGTATTGCACATAATAAACAGTGGTATAGATTTTAAGCTTAGATATTTCTAAATACTTTTGAATGTAATTTTTTTAAAAATGTTTTTCATTCCACTTGACCGTATGATTATAATAAAGATTACAATATTCAAAATATTTTATCACCATTAAATGAAAAACTTAGCATCACATCAGCTTTGTTGACACATTTTGTACTGCTTGCTATAAAAATGACACTTTAATGCATTCATAACCTATTGTTTGTTTTTGAGTTTAAGCACTTTAAACTTTTTTTTGTTGCCTACACTATCAGACACAAATGAGTCGCATACATAAAGTACATTTATTGATAATTTATATTTAGATACAATTTTTGTCTACTTGTTGGCGATCTTATAGGCCTATGTTACATTGTGAAATAAACTATAACATGTGCTAATTTATATATTTAAGCACAATATTGAAAATTATGTGATAGTGTCAGCAATTGTATAATCTATATAGCAACCTGTTATTTAAACATGAAAAATATATTAACCTAAAATTACACAATGTTGTACATCTAAACAGTAAACAGCAGTTAGTGTATGTAAACTAATACATAAGAGTCAGGGGGACACTTTTGTGATGTTTTTTTCATCCAACATTGCTTAGCATTGCAAAGTGTATAGGGACTGACTCAAGAGTATTGTTGAGATTGTATAGACTCTTTAATCTTATTTTCAGTTTCTGTGTTTGTCTGAATTTGTTTTTCCTCTCCTTGCATTGTCAGTGCTAGAGAATGAATAGCAAACAAGCATTTAAATAAATAACCAAATAGGCCTAAACTAACTAAACAACAGTAGGCCAAGGCAGCTGTTCTGCTAAAATACAATCCTCACCCAGCGTTAAAAAAAAAACATTAAAATTGTATTCATGACTAAACTAGTATTTACGGTAATTCTTCACTCCACGTGAATGCAGCACAAAGGCAACGCATAGAAGAAAAACGAAAGTAAAGTTGTTGTAGGCGAGTACAAGGTTGTAGCGTAAACCTGTTTTAGAAAATGGATAAAGTCATTTTTAAAAACAAACCCAAGCTCATCAAGTGGCTTAAATTGGATCCGACTCATATTTTGCAGTATGTCCAAGCTGAAGAACTTATAACAAAGTCGGAGTACGATGAACTTAAGTCTATGACAGTTCAAAGGGATATCGTTATCAAACTTCTGGATATCGTCCATGGAAAGGGTGAAAATGTGTGTCGAGATTTTCTGAATTTGCTGAAAGACGATGATGTGAATGAATTCTCTCCTGAACTCAGAGAATGGATCAAAACAATGGACACTTCAGGTACGCTGCTCTGCAAAATATGCATTATGCACAGACATAGGACATAAAATCTATTTTAAATCAGTTCATAAATTGAAACTAGTGGCCGTGGCCCATTTCAGCGGAAGCTTATGGCGTCGAATTGGACAGCAACCAAATAGTCTTTATAAGTTGGGGGTTAGGAGTTCGTTAGGAACGAATAGGAAAGTGAAAGCGATCTAGGCCAGTATGAATTTTCGGTAACTATTTAGATTTGAGCCCAGAACTGCGTTAAGTAAAATGAATTTACAGCATAACTTTCGGTAATTACAGTCTAAGTATGTAGGGCTACAGGTATAAGGGAACAATGTGTAATATTTGGGGAAAGAGGTAACTGTTAGACAAATATTATTTTTTAATTAAGGGGTAATTATCCGTGTAGGGTGGTATTTGTTACCCTCTGTCATGTAGTTACAGGGTAAATACAATAAAAAAACAAGTACACATCTGCAATCATATGGAAATATTTAGGCTATTTGAAAAAAAAAAAAATTCAAAACAGAATAGGTACCTTATCCACATTTTCAAAATTATATATGCATTGAACTCAGTTGTTGTAAACGAACAAACAAGCACATGTGTGTGTTTGTTTGTATTATATATATGTGTGTGTGTGTGTGTGTGTATATATATATATAGTCTCTAGGAGAGAGAGAGAGACTAATCAATTTCAAATAATATAATTTTTTTTAATGTTTCAGTCCAGAAAAAGAGGTCAGGTCAAGGTTGATTCAATCTTTGATTTTGTCTCACCCTAAATAGTCTGTGTTGTCTTGAACTGAGCAATCAATGTACTATAATGCCATTTCTATCTAAAATAATTGTCTTGCCTTGTTTTGTTTTTCCCCCTGTAGAGTCGGCAGTCATGGTGAGACAATCAGGAAGCCAAGTAACAAGTTAGTGTGGTTTATATTTGTTTGTAATAGTAAACATTAGAGAATGCAACAGCTGGGTTCTGGAAGTAGCCTAGGTAAAAACACCATTCATTTTCTCCGTAAGGAAATTGATTTTGAACGATAAGTTATAAACCTTTAAAGACAGACCTGTAAGCGACAAGGTTGTTAATACATAGTATTTACTTCTGATAAACCCACATCATTTATTTTTTTTATAACCGTGTTTAACAGTGGAATTCCTGGTGAAAAACTACATTTACCATGATGCAATAGCTCTTTAGCTCCGCCCACTCCCATGAAGCTTTGTGAATGACAATCTAGCTAAGATCTTGAAATTATTTTGTATAGGCGATATTATTTTGATATTTTGCATATATACACAATATATACGCAGTTGTTTTATATTTCTCCGTAGTCCTTAATTCTCACAATGCTACATGGGATTGTAATTCTTTACCTCACTAAAACAGTGAGGTGAGGCCTTTTTTTTGTTTTTTGTTCCAAATCAAAGTTTGTGATTCACCTTGTAGCTATTTTAAAAGATCACCTTGGGAAAAATTCATGAAAATATATTTCCAGAACCAGTGAAAGGGGGCGGGAGCTGTTGCACTCTATTGGATGTATAATGAACAATTGTATGAATTGACAGATATTTTATGTAAACAGGTAAAATCTCTGCATCTAATGGCAGCCATGTGTTTTCGCCGATCATAGCTGGTTCAACTCTAGGCTCCCTTAATATGAATATGGCACCATCTGGCAAATCAAATGTGCCGGCAAATTGTAAGTGCAATACATGTGAAACTATTAAATGTGTGTATGCCTTGTAAATGTATAAAATTAGACTCTGTAACAGTCAAAATTAAGCTTAATGAATCATTTAGGGTTAACTATTTGGGACCAATTTTAAGGAAGGTAACATTCTGCTCTAACAGTGTCATGTACAAATCTGGGATACTGATAAATGTTATGTTTGAGCTATGGAATTTGTAGAATGTGCCAAGAGGAATTTATTTTATTTAGTGTCATGCTCCTGGATTATTCAGACTCGGAATTGTAATAATAATAAACATAATAATAATCTCACAATATTCCTATTTTTTGTGATGTTTTAGTCCAGAACCCTGATAGAGACTGGGAAAAAAGAGAAATACAAGGTTAGATTCAATATTTATATTCTTTCCCTTTCTGCCTTCATTTTACTCTACAATACATTTTTTTCTTTTTATATTTCCAGATTATCAAAAGTTTCTAAAATCAAACACCAGTCAGTTGGTTCAAAGGGTAAAGAACATCGACCCAGTCATCGATGATCTTATTCTTGGCTTGCACAGTGAAGCAATTGCAAACGTGAGAGCGAATTCAACCCGCCAGCAGAAGATGAGGGAACTGCTTGACTGTGTGAATTGTGAAAGCATTGCCAAGGAACTGGTCGACGCTTTGTTCAAGCATGAAGAATCTCTCATGAAGGAACTGCAATACTAAAGGTTGTATTGTTGACTCAACCGTTTAACAGCAAACATTGCAGCGAAGCAATCGCATTATGTATTGGGCATCAAAACTCTTTTTTATTTTATTTTTTTATGTTTTTAATAATGTGATAATGTGATGGAGTTGTACTTTTTGTACTGTGAACCAAATATATTGTACAAACAAGAAAACATATAACCAAACTCGTCATATAAATTATATATATTCCACACAATAAACAGTGGCATAGTTTGTATTTCTTTAAAGTTTTTAAGCTTAGATATTTCATGTATATATTTGAATGTAATTTTTTAATGTTTTTCATTCCACTTGACCTTATGATTATAATAAAGATTATAATAAATAAATTATATAATGTTTTTTTTATCACTATCAAATGAGAAACTTAACATCAGCTTTGTTGACACTATTGTAACTGTACTCTTATTGAACTCGTTCATTAGTTTCTCAGAGTCGCACAGGGTCCTCGCACCAGCCCTTCATTATGCGGGACCATAATCACAAACTGGTCACTAGACAGAGGTAATTGACTATACTATCTAGAATTCCGCCTTCATGCTTGCTTTCTCTATTTAGTCCCCATAGATCTGTATACACTTGAATTAAAATAACATTATCCAGTCAGAGGTCATGACCACTACTACAGATATAAGACCAGCATTACTCTTCTGATAGTAGCTTTGGTTTGGTCCCGTGTTTAACCCGTGTTTTTCCAACCTTCTACCAGTGAAAGTGCACTGGAATGGCAGTCAAACCTGTGACTTACCACCCGTGAACTGGTACTAGATTGATTAACTCTCAATTACGCGATTTGATGACACATAGCCCGCGAAACAACAATGGCAGCCCCTACGGATATACAAAAAATGTAAAATAAAAGGTATAACAGCTTCTCTTGCCTTATGCACTGTTTTTTCTCCTACGTTTTCCTTAAATAAGCAAGGAGTAAGCTCCTTTGGTTATATAAATTATTGTAAATGAGCATAAGCCCCCTACGGTCCGCCATGCTTTGTTTACAGCTACCACAATTGCTTGTTTAACCCCTCCTGTTCAATCCGCCGGCTCCAAGCGGGACTTGAACCCAGGTCCGCTGGCATGAGAGTCAGACGCTCTAGCAAGGAGGCTGAAGGCTCTGTCAGTCGCTAGAGAATCTCTTGAGATCAGAGGAGTGAGGTTTACTCACACAGCGACTACTAGCTGGCCTCCATTACACTTGTGTTCAGGCAGTTTGGCGTGACTTTACCTGCAATGCTACAAAGTCGAGAATCGTGATTTGAAGTCGTAATATACTGGCTCAAAAACCTGCCTGGAATGGAGAGGTAAGGCTCACCCTATTTAGGTTGGTCGATCAACATTATTGTTGTCCTAAATGGAAATTCCCCTTTTAGCCTTTACAGTATACGTACAATTTAACTAATGCCAAAAGTTAGCCGGAACTAAAATCTCAGTTGGTGTGCCCTATGCACTCAAAACTGGACTTTAGTCAATTTCTAACCTGACCTGACAGATTTTCGGTAACAATGGATACAACGTAACATCCTATAAATCTACTAAAGTCAATAATTTCAGAGTAAGTCAGAATGAAATCAAATGTAACAATTTATTATTCGAACACACCCCACCACAGTAAGCAAAATATCTCTAAACTCTAAAAACCTTTGTTAACTTTTTGTTTACTTGAGACATTTCAAATGATACCAAACATGCATAATGTTGTATGATGGACCCTTTTCACAGACTGTGATGATGCGTTTTAACGGTCAATATCGTTAATCCTGCAACGTTTTTTGTATTTTCATTTTTTTTTTTAAATGTATGTACATTTATAACACTAATTGTTTGTATTATATTACTTGCATCAAATTACAAACCCAACTTACCTGCTGTGAAGGTGTTTCTAATACAGCGTCTATGGGAGCAATGGTAAAAATAACATCTTTCTTTCTTTTCACTGCTGTTATCAATCTCACTCTATTTTTTCCCTCTTTTTGAAAGTTGTGAAATCACTATTGTTGCGTTTTTCTTTTGCTATTTGAGCAAATCGGGACACAAAAAAAATAAAATAAAGTATTCTCTCATTTGCCGCTATACAAGTTAAAGCGACTATGACGACTTCGATTATGACGATTTTCCCAAGAGTTCAGATGTTAATTTCCTGTTTTCTCAGAGAGTTACCCTCTTTTCCAGCGTTCCCAGTCTTACAGTCCACCCCACCCCCTTGACCCGGTGGGTCAAATTCTGTGGACAGCTGTAGAGACCTTCAGAGACTCTCACCAGGTGTATAGCTTTAGTTCAGCAGGTGGATGAATGTGTCAGGTTTTCTACCTGTGGTTCAGCACAGCATATGAGCACAGTTCATAAAGTCAGTCTGGGACTATGAGTTGTTCAGGTTGTTGCATCATCAATTTGTGACTGTAGCCGTGCATGTGTGTCTTACAGTGTTTTCCAATGAGTTGATAGAAGGTTGTAAATAGCGTTTGTCTTCGTTAGACTGTCATCACGGCATTAACTTTACTATCCATATGTGTGTGAATCTATGTTCATGTGAAGATGGACAATAGATCTTTAGTGAGGTAACACTCTTGGAATCTAAGCCATCATTATTTGTGGTAAAACTGGTTATATGAATGGTTGTCACAATTCTGTTTGTGTATCCTGTGCACTTTCATCATTGGTGGAGCAGTCGGTCAATCCCACCTCTCCAGTAAATACGACTTGACTGGACTGTACGTCAGCAGACAGCAAAGCATTGGCCAAGAGCATTAAGGCCCTCCTTCCAGGCTTTTTTTTTTAAGTTAAAGTTGCAAAGCTTCATTTTCGCTCAGTCTGAGTTTCAGAGATTCAGAGCAGAGCTGCATGACAACGCTGCCACAAATTACGTGAGTCGCAAGCTCAGAACTGTATGGCCGTATCTCCGCAAAGTGGGTGTTGTAAACATCTGAAAAAATAGACTGCAATAGGATAGCAAATGTAATGTAATGTAATGTAATAAGTTTCGCCCTTTCGAACGTCAGTTTTCAGAGTTTCAAAACTTTATTTCACACATTCGCACACCTGTTTTCAGATCACCATTTACAAGGTTTCAAATCTGGAAAACAAAAAATACACTGGGAGAACAGTGACAAATTCAAAACTCTGAAAAAAATGATTGCACAACACCATAAAAAAAGGGTGTTGCACTTCTGAAGAAGGAAATCTCAAAAACAAAATTATGTTTGCAGAGATTTTTTTTACCACTTTGCAAGCCTGCAAAACTCAGTTTTCAGAGTTTCAAAACTTTTTTTTCACACATTCGCACACCAGTTTTCAGATCACCATTTACAAGGTTTCAAATATGGAAAACAAACTATACACTGGGAGAACAGTGACAAATTCGAAACTCTGAAAAATTGTTTGCCCGACATCGTAAAAAAATGTTGCAGTTCTGAAGAAGGAAATCTAAAAACAAAACAATGTTTGCAGAGATTTTTTTGGGTTTTTTACATTTTGCAAGCTTGCAAATCTTATTTTTCGATCTTGCAAAACTTCTTTTTGTAAGATTGAGTTTTCGAACACTTAGTTTCAACCTTTCAGAACTTTGTTTTCAGTTTTGAATCATGGCAGCCTTGGCAGGATATTAATCCCATAGAAACGCGGTTTATGATGTGAAATGTTCAGCCTGGATTGTTTAGATCTGTCCTGCTTTCACACAATCCTCACCCAGCGTTAGAAAATGAATTCAAATTTTGATTTGAGAGGGTGTTCATATAATCCTTCACTCCACGTGAATGCAGCACAAAAGAAAGATGAAACGAAAGTACAGTCTGCCTCTCTCTTGTATTTGTTGTACACGTCAGTACAAGGTTGTAGCGTAAACCTGTTGTAGAAAATGGATAAAGTCATTTTAAAAAACAAACCCAAGCTCATCAAGTGGCTTAAATTGGATCCGACTCATATTTTGCAGTATGTCCAAGCTGAAGAACTTATAACAAATTCGGAGTACGATGAACTTAAGTCTATGACAGTTGAGAGGGATGTCGTTATCAAACTTCTGGATATCATCCATGGAAAGGGTGAAAATGTGCGTCGAGATTTTCTGAATTTGCTGAAAAACGATGATGTGAATGAATTCTCTCCTGAACTCAGAGAATGGATCAAAACAGTGGACACTTCAGGTACGCTGCTTTGCACAATATATCAACGCATTAAGCACAGACATAGGACATAAAATCTCTTAAAAGTCCGTTCATAAAGTGAAACTAGTGGCCCATTTCAGCTGAAGCTTATGGCGTCGAATTGGACAGCAACCAAAAGTCGTAGAGATCGTTTGTGAAAATGCACTTAAAGATGTCCAATATTTTCATCTTATGAATAAATCAAATGCAAGTGCAATTTTTCATAGGGTTTTAACATTAAGAATAGACCTGCTCCCCTTAGCAAATCCGTAGCCTCAAGGGTGCGAACCACGGGGGAGCTTTAGGGGGAGCTCGGCTCCCCTTAATAAGACATGGGCTATGATTTGTGAAATTTTCGGGGATCTCAAAAAATATTGACAATGTGTTACTTTTAAGTGAAATTTCAGTTTTGTGTGATGTGATCATCGTGGATTATTATGTGTAAAATTGCAAGAATATAATTCATTCATGTACAACGGCGATTTAAACCTAATTCACGTCAATAAAGATAACTATGCTATTGCTAATTCTTGTCATGAGCATCAAGTTGTGGTGGCGCTGCGGTGCAAATTCCACTTAGGCTATGTTTAGTAGCCTACATGTTGTTAACTTAAAGATTAGTAGAACAAATATTAATGAATATTAACTTGGATTTCTGGACGAACTGCAAAGGAAGCTGACCTCAGGCTTCTTAAGGTAAAGGCATGTTATTCCCAATTATGTTGTAGCTGGGTTGATAGGTCTGCGTGACTCTCCTAATTGAACGGAGGGATTGTGGTAGGCCTATTCTTCTGTAGCCTGACGAGTAGGCCTAACTTTAATTGTTGTTCATGTGAACGCAAAGACAGCCGGATACTTTGTTTATGTGTGTGGCTGTTTGAACTACAATTTTGGACAAATAGCCTATAACGTAATTCAATGTAAACCCATGTGAGTGGCACTGTATGGCCCGATGGTCGCCGTCAAATGTTTTGTGATATTAAACTGCCCTTTATGGTGAAGTACTTTAAAAATCTTCAAAATGATATATGCATTGGATTCAATTCTTGTAAACACACACACACACACACACACACACACACACACTGGCTGGCATTAGAAAGAGCTGGCTAAAAAAATATGTTATTTGAGATTAATTAGCTTAGGCTAATTAATCTCAAATAATATATATTTTTCCTAAGGTTTCAGTCCAGAAAAAGAGGTCAGGTCAAGGTTGATTCAATCTTTGATTTTGTCTCACCCTAAATAGTCTGTGTTGTGTTGAACTGAGCAATCAATGTACTATAATGCCATTTCTATCTAAAATAATTGTCTTGCCTTGTTTTGTTTTTTCCCCTGTAGAGTCGGCAGTCATGGTGAGACAATCAGGAAGCCAAGTAACAAGTTAGTGTGGTTTATATTTGTTTGTAATAGTAAACATTAGAGAATGCAACAGCTGGGTTCTGGAAGTAGCCTAGGTAAAAACACCATTCATTTTCTCCATGAGGAAATTGATTTTGAACGATAAGTTAAAGATAACCTTTAAAGAAAGACCTGTAAGCGACAAGGTTGTTAATACATAGTATTTACTTCTGATAAACCCACATCATTTATTTTTTTTAACAGTGGAATTCCTTGTGAAAAACTACATTTACCATGATGCAATAGCTCTTTTAGCCCGCCCACTCCCATGAAGCTTTCTGAATGACAATCTAGCTAAGATCTTGAAATTATTTTGTATAGGCGATATTGTTTTGATATTTTGCATATATACACAATATATACGCAGTTGTTTTAAATTTCTCTGCAGTCCTTAATTCAATTATGCTCACAATGCTACATGGGATTGTAGTTCTTTACTTCACTAGAACAGTGAGGTCTTTTTTTTGTTTTGCTTTTTGCTCCAAATTAAAGTTTGCGATTCACCTTGTAGCTATTTTAAAACTATTTTAAAATCACCATGGGAAAAATTAATGAAAATATATTTCCAGAACCTGTGAAAGGGGCGGGAGCTGTTGCACTCTATTGGATGTATAATGAACAATTGTATGAACTGACAGATATTTTATGTAAACAGGTAAAATCTCTGCACTCGATGGCAGCCATGTGTTTTCGCCGATCATAGCTGATTCAACTCTAGGCTCCCTTAATATGAATATGCCTTTTGCACCATCTGGCAAATCAAATGTCCCGGCAAATTGTAAGTTTTATACATGTGAAACTATTAAATGTATTTATGCCTATGTAAATGTATAAAATTAGACTCTGTATTTTAAACTCAATTCATGCCAGCAATAAAAAAAAAGATAAAACATAATAATGTAAATGTAAAAAATAATCTCACATTATTCCTATTTTTTTCTAATGTTTCAGTCCAGAACCCTGATAGAGACTGATAAAGAAGGGGAATAAGGTTAGATTCAATTTTTATATTCTTTCCCATTTTGCCTTTCCTTTTCCTGTTATATATATAACATCGACCCAGTCATTGATGATCTTATTCTTGGCTTGCACAGTGAAGCAATTGCAAACGTGAGAGCGAATTCAACCCGCCAGCAGAAGATGAGGGAACTGCTTGACTGTGTGAATTGTGAAAGCATTGCCAAGGAACTGGTCGACGCTTTGTTCAAGCATGAAGAATCTCTCATGAAGGAACTGCAACACTAAAGGTTGTATTGTTGACTCAACGGTTTAACAGCAAACATTGCAGTGTATCAATGGCATTATGTTTTCGGCGTCAAAACTCATGTAAACTTTTATCATTATTATTATTATTATTTAAATGTTTTTAATAATTGATTGGTAATGGAGTTTTTTTTTTTTTGTATTGAGAACCAAGTATATGGCATAGTTCTTTCAAAATTGTTAAGCTTATATATTTCTAAATACATTTTAATGTAATTTTTAAAAATGTTTTTCATTCCACTTGACATTATAATTATAATAACGATTAGGCTATACTAATCAAATAAAATATAATTTAGAGAAACGTAACATCACATCAGCTTTGTTGACACTATTTTTACTGCTTGCTATAAAAACGACACTTAATTACATTTCCAGATTGAAGAATTACATGCTAAATACTACTATCTTCTGTGAACTAAAGCAAATAATGTTGTCTTGACATCAGAGGTGTAAAGAGTCTACCTGAAAACCACACTTGAGTAAAAGAAGCTACTCTTCAAGTTACAAGTCACCAATTCCCCTACAACTTGTAAAAGTTTTTAAGTATCTGATTTTAACAGTACATTCAAAGCCTTCTTGCACTGGGTGTGCTGGTTTCATCTTCATCTCAAATCAAACACCTGCGATTCATCAAACACCTGCTAATGCACTCACAATCACGTAAAGTATCCTTGTTGACATGTTCGGGTGAGTAAAGGCAACACGCACAAGATATAGTACCTTCAATGCCCTTAGATGATTAAAACTGAAGAATGTGCTGAATCTGGAGGATTTTTTTCTGAAGAGCTGTGGGAAGAAACAGGACTGCTCATATCATAAAACAAAAACAAATCATAAAAACAGTCGTGGATCATCCAGGCAATGACACACAGTTCTGAGAATTAATTATGTGTGTGTAAACTTTTTAACTGCTTCATGTAAAGGCAGATGTCATTATATCTTGTGGACTATGTACATAATCTTGTATAATAATTTTTGTTGCAGTGCTAAATAAAAACAACATGTAGCTTAATTTATGATCTCTTATTTTTTATTTTCAAATTATGGATATTTTTCAGATTCTACAAGGTGTATGTAACTTATGACTTAGAGTAAAATATCCTGATAACTGAGCAAAACTATTTGGCTATTTTACTAGAATAGATAAATATATATTTAAAAAATATATATTTATATTTTAGAAATTCCAAGTTAAATTTCAATGTTTTCCATGATTGTACCAATGTAGACTATCAATGGTGTGAGACTGCACATTGTGATGGAGCAGTCATCTGCTCACGTGATTTGTCAGTGGCCGTCTTGAGTCTTGAGAAGTGATCAGATATGAGGTGCGCTAAAGCCTTGGAAATCTGCTCAGAAAAAGAATGGATGAGGACATGAATGCTTTTTATAAGTTAGAATCTTAAAAAACAAACTTTAAATGCTTTAAAAGCAGCTTTATTTGTGCCAAAACCTATGAATCATAAACCAAAGTTTACCAACCAGCACTACAAAATAATGCTTTTTCTAAATTAGCATTATTTTGACCCAGTCACGCAATCCTGCTAAGACCCGGGCCTGAACTGGAGCCGCAGTAGCAGAATTCAGCCACTAGATGGGGATGGTGGTTTACCACAACGAGTGAAGAGAAGGAAGAGCTCGAGCCAGGACCTGTTTGCGTTCAGCATGGCACAGGTAAAAAATAAATAAAAAAGCAACTGTAATATGATTTATAAACTGTTGTTCACACTATAGAGCATTGTTACACTCGGGTGGGTAAGTTTCAGTTATATTTACAGTCGTAGTACCGTGCTAAGGTTTGGGAGGCATCATTCATGCTGTTTGTTGGTTTGTTTTGTAAACATTTATAAGTGTTGTTTGAGTCTCCATTAGACTTGTGAGAAATGATAAGTGCTCAGAAGAGCACACAAAGTTCTTTGTCAGACATTACTTGCACGAGCAGTGGTTCTCAACTGGTTTGGCCATGGGTCTCACATTTTCCCATGATCATTATGTCACAACCCACTATTACACAAGTCTGGTTCTATGTCTTTGTGGGGAATCCCCATAATGGTTTTTATACTGTACAAATTGTATATTCTATCTACCTACCTACCTACCTACCTACCTACCTAATCTATCTAATCTATCTAATCTATCTAAATATGTATATCTAATCTGTATATTCCCAACCCTGCCACTAAACCTACCCATCACTCAAAACTTTCTGCATTTTTACATTGTCATAAAAAACTCTTTATGTATGATTTATAAGCTTGTTTCCTCATGGGGACCTTAATTCAAGTCCCCACAGTGACATGAGTGTGCATTCAAGTTGAAGTCCCACCAGGATAGGAAACATGAACACACACACACCGTCCCTCTTTACTTAACATTCATACTGTATATTTTGTAAGAATATGCCTATTACTAATAAATAAAACATTTCTGAGGTGAGAGTCTTTTTACAACTTTAACGCATGTCTTTCAAAATAAAAGTTTCACATCAGAAAAACATTTAGAATTACAGTTTGATGATTTTTCTTTGACTGCACAGTGCACACTTCACTTGACCCACCAGTTGAGAAACACTGCACTAGAGGGTATTTGAAAGTAACATCGTTAACTACAGTGGTTGCAGTAGTTATTAATCAGAACCAGACTGTCTGTCTATTGTGCACTAGCACACAAGACTTAAAGGGGTCATGAATTGAGAAATCAACTTTCCCTTGAACTTTTGATATATAAAAGGTCATGGTAATATAAGGATATCCTGTGCCACTGACAGGCCTACATAGAGCTAAACCAGATCCAACTTCTAAGCAATAAACATACCGCATAAGCTTAATTCGGATTCCAATATTATGAATGCATGGATTAACTTTATTTTTAATGAAGATCCAGCTCACGTGGGGAAGACATTGTGTGTTTGTTCCTTCATTTCTGATCACGGATGAATGAAGCAACACACTTATGTGAGTAAATTTATCTTTTTTTTTTTTGTGTACATATTTTTATGATAGTATTGCATTGTTACAGATCATTTGAATTAGATCTATTGATTATGTGTACATGTAGTAACACGTTGTCAAAGGCTGGAGAATCCTTTATTTGTGGTGTTGTTGTTTCATTGCTATTCGGGATCAGACTTGGATATGTATTGGCCAGGGCTCATAAATCCCAACGTTCCAGGACTATGTGTTTTCCAGATGGGCTACCAAAACGTATCACCGGCCTTCCGAAGGGCTATCTTAAATAGTGAAATAACATTAATTTCTTTATGTGCGTTGTTCACTCTCTTGACCTGATATTTGAAGGAAAAATACAATCGCAGATTTTTGATCATGCTGTCTGCAACATACTTGGCGTGTGTGTGTGATGCATGGTTCGTGCTTATATTCACCGATCGGAGAGGCAAGTAACAAAAAGATAACATTCCAATCAATCGCGGGTGGATGAGAGATAAATCATTGTGTTTGTTTAATAAATACATTTGCGAGCCCTGTGGGGCGAATTGTTCCAGCTGCCGTTTCTCCACACGCTTTCAAAACAATTCCCACATGTACTGACAGGGGAGCTGGAGCTCATTATAAAATGCAAATCTTATCCAATCATAGCAGTGGCCGTTTACTTCCAAGTCTTCAGTGCCTCACGCTCATAAAATCTTAGTGTTGCAGGAGAGAGGCTCAAAACCAGGGTAGAAAATAGCCTATTTATTCATTATTATGTTTTTGAATGTAAAAACCACGCAAACGTCATAAGTTGACCTCAGACAACAGTACAGGTGCTGGTCATATAATTAGAATATCATCAAAAAGTTCATTTATTTCACTAATTCCATTCAAAAAGTGAAACTTGTTTATTATATTCATTCATTACACACAGACTGATAAATTTCAAATGTTTATGTCTTTTAATTTTGATGATTATAACCGACAACTAAGGAAAATCCCAAATTCAGTATCTCAAGGTTCAATATTGAAGACACCTGCTGCCACACTCTAATCAGCTAATGAACTCAAACGACCTGCAAAGGCCTTTAAATGGTCTCTCAGTCTAGTTCTGTAGGCTACACAATCATGGGGAAGACTGCTGACTTGACAGTTGTCCAAAAGACGACCATTGACACCTTGCACAAGGAGGGGAAGACACAAAAGGTCATTGCAAAAGAGGTGTCCAAGCACATTAATAGAGAGGTGAAGGAAAGGAAAAGATGTGGTAGAAAAAAGTGTACAAGCAATAGGGATAACCGCACCCTGGAGAGGATTGTGAAACACAACCCATTCAAAAATATGGGGGAGATTTACAAAGAGTGGACTGCATCTGGAGTCAATGGTTCACGAACCACTACGCAGACACGCACACACGTATGCAAGACATGGGTTTCAGCTTTTACATTCCTTGTGTCAAGCCACTCTTGAACAACCGACAGTGTCAGAAGCGTCTCTCCTGGGATAAAGACAAAAAGGACAAAAAGTGGTCTAAAGTTATGTTCTCTGATGAAAGTAAATTTAGCATTTCCTTTGGAAATCAGGGTCCCAGAGTCTGGAGGAAGAGAGGAGAGGCACACAATCCACGTTGCTTGAGGTCCAGTGTAAATTTGATGTGTCCAGTCAGTGATGGTTTGGGGTGCTATGTCATCTGCTGGTGATGGTCCACTGTGTTTTCTGAGGTCCAAGGTCAACACAGCCGTATACCAGGAAGTTTTAGAGCACTTCATGCTTCCTGCTGCTGACTAACTTTATGGAGATGCAGATTTCATTTTCCAACAGGTCTTGGCACCTGCAAACAGTGCCAAAGCAACCAGTACCTGGTTTAAGGACCATGGTATCCCTGTTCTTAACTGGCCAGCAAACTCGCCTGACCTTAACCCCATAGAAAATCTATGGGGAATGGTGAAGAGGAAGATTCGATATGCCCGACCCAACAATGCAGAAGAGCTGAAGGCCACTATCAGAGCAACCTGGGCTCTCATAACACCTGAGCAGTGCCACAGACTGATCGACTCCATGCCACGCCGCATTGCTGCAGTAATTCAGGCAAAAGGAGCCCCAACTAAGTATTGAGTGCTGTACATGCTCATACTTTTCATGTTCATACTTTTCAGTTGGCCAAGATTTCTAAAAATCCTTTCTTTGTGTTGGTCTTAAGTAATATTCGAATTTTCTGAGATACTGAATTTGGGATTTTCCTTAGTTGTCAGTTATAATAATCAAAATTAAAAGAAATAAACTTTTGATATATATACCAGTGTGATGAATGCATATAATATACAAGTTTCACTTTATGAATGGAATTATTGAAAAAATATAAACTTTTTGATGATATTCTAATTATATGACCAGCATCTGTATAACAAAATAAAAAGGCAGTTCATGACACATTTAAATGTTAGTTACTTTTGTATATTTTTGTTTTATTATTTTGAATAAATCTTTCCTATGTATATGATTTATCCATCCATCATTATTTAAAAAATAAATAAATAATGGACACTCGTAATCCTTAATCAAAATAACTTCTCCCTCTTACAGAGACATCTCTTCTCTTGTCTGATGATGTGTTTTTTGGCACGAGGGCGGGACAACCTGTCACTAAAATCGACCAAAATAAGCCATAACGAACCTATCAATTCTAGATGGACAAAATTCCGTCCTGCTTTACATTTTTTCTTGTAACCTTTTTACTTGACACGTCACAATAGGAATAGGGAATAAATTAAAAGACTCACAATTTCCGCTTCATACAGAATTTAAGATTTAAAAGGCACAGAAATGGCCAACATTTTACATTTGAGTAGAAGACTGAAATGATTGTATACTTAACAGTGACCCAGAGAAAATCTCTTTTGTTGCCAATTGTTGCAAGTGTAACCAAGCTTTGGTTTGCTTATTTATTTATTGCAAATTCTCTGTAGAGTAATTCTTAAAGATATTGCTCAAACTGGATTAGAGAGGATTGACATTGAGAAAGACTCTAGTGGAAAGATGTCATTGTCTTTCGGTGATTACACAAGAGCAAGACCTCATTTGATTATCACCTACATTTGACATGGCATTTTGAATAAACTTAAGTCACATGCTCTATTCTAAAACCCAGTGAACTGCCTAAGTTCTGGGACACCTGCCTTTACATGCACATTAACTTTAAAGACATCCTATTGTTAATCTGTAGGGTTTAATATGGAGTTGGCCCATCCTTTGCAGCTACAACAGCTTCAGCTCTTCAGGGAATGCTTTACACAAGGTTTAGAAGTGTGTTCATGGGAATTTTTGACCATTCTTCTAGAAGTGCATTTGTGACTTCAGGCACTGATGTTGTACAAGAAGGCCTGGCTCGCAGTCTCCCCTCTAATTCATCCCAAAGGTATTTTGTCGGGTTGAGGTCAGGACTCAGTGAAGTTCTTTCACACCAAACTTGTTCGTCTTTATGGACCTTGCTTTGTGGTGCACAGTCATGTTGGAACAGGAATCACCAAACTGTTCCCGCAAAGTTGAGAGCATGAAATGTCCAAAATGTCTTTATATGTTAAAGCATTTTTTAAAGCAGTTATCCTTTCACCTGAAACTAAGGGGACAACCCCAACCCCTGAAAAAGAACCCCACATCATAACCCCTCCTCCACCAAACATTACACTTCGCACAATGCAGTCAGGCAAGTACAGTTCTCCTAGCAATCGCCAAACCCAGACTCGTCCATCGGATTGCTAGACAGAGAAGTGTGATTCGTCACTCCAGAGAACACAGTCTCCACTGCTCTAAAGTCCAGTAGCGGTGTGCTTTACACCACTGCATCCGATACTTTGCAATGCACTTGGTGATGCAAGGCTTGGATTCAGCTGCTCGGCTATGGAAACCCATTCCATGAAGCTCTTTACGCACTGTTCTTGAGCTAATCTGAAGACCACACAAAGTTTGGAGGTCTGTAGTTATTGAAGTTGGTGACTTATGCGCACTGTGCGCCCAAGCATGCGCTGACCCCGCTCTGTGACATTTATGTGGCCTACCACATGGCTGAGTTGCTTTTTTTACCAATTGCTTCCACTTTGTTATAAGACCTAACAGTTGACCGTGGAACATTTAGTAGTGAGGACATCCATCCATCCATCCAATCAATCAATCCCATCCCACAGACACACACACATAGATACACTTATTAGCTGGATAACATCACCGTTTTTACCACAGCGGCTGTACAGCCGAATCAAATTCTGTTGCATTATCTTCCTGTTAGCACTGTGAAGCTGCTTTGAAACAATTGGACTTGTAAAAAGCACTATATACTGTAAATAAAGGTGATTATGATGATGATTTACACTTGCAACTGTCCAAGTCACTTGTGTATATGAAGTGTGGATCTTTCAAATGCTAGAGCTATTCCCCATTCAACCTTTTTTCTGACTGAAGTGTCCTCACTGCAGTAGGCTAATTGTTATTCCTCCTCTTGCCTGCCTTTCTGATGTTCTCGGGCCAGTCTGATGCCGCAGCCGTAAGCGGATCACTGCCCGGCAGCTCACGCATCTCGCAGCAGACAGTGTAGTGGTAAACCGGGTCAGAGATTTCTCCTCCCTGAGCGACTGATGTGAACCCATAAGAGTTCCTATTGCACTTAAACAGCTTATACCAGCATGACTTTCTGGTCTGATTTGGTTTATGCTGGTTTGGAGTTTCCAACTAGTCAAGAGTGGATTGAAACAGATTGTGAATAGATGAAAGCTGCCTGGAAAGCTTAGCTGAATAAATTCAGATTTTATTTGAGAGAATGAGTGGCCTACCAGTGCAGGCTGACAAGATAGCATGAAATGGAAGCTGCGATAGTATTTTCTTATCTATTGTGACATCAGAGTGAAACGTGGGACTTGATTTTAGAGTGGGACTTGATTTTGTCCATCTAGAATTGATAGGATGGTTGTGGTTTGCTATTGGTCAATATCATTAGAGTGACAGGTTGTTCTGCTGTCATCAGAGAAGAGATGTCATTGCAAGAGGGATTTTAATCAAAATTATATGAGCAAAAATAATGATGTGCATGGAGAAATCATTCATAATAGATACAGCAATATTCCATGAAAAAAATTAAGCTTTGTCAATTTTGATTGAAATCTTTTCTTGTGTGTGTTCCACAAAAGAAAGTAAGTCATACAGGTTTAGATTGACATGAGGGGGTAAACTGGTTTAACCAAATGATACTTACAGTTTATATGACAAATCTTTGATGGAGTGAAGAAAGCAAGTTGGTCCTCTCAAATTAGATACTTAAGTGCAAGGGTCTTCAATTGGGCGTCCGCAGCGGTACTGCAGGGGGTCTGCGAATTAGTGTTTGATCACAAATCATTTTTGTTAAAAAAAATCACATGGGTTAAAAAAAAAACATCACAAATTTAAATATATAACACTGAAATGAAAGCAAGACCACCGTCAGTTGATACTGTAATAATATAATATTATTGGCGATTTGGTAAACACTCAGCAGTGAGAAATGTAGGCAACCACATCCATTGTTTTTTGATTTCTTGAATGTGTAACGGAGGCCAGCTAGTAGTCGCTGTGCGAGTAAACCTCACTCCTCTGATCTCAAGAGATGCTCTAGTGGCTGACGCTAGAGGTTGCAGCCTTTAGCTTCCATGTTAGAGCGTCCGACTCTCATACCAGTGGACCCAGGTTTGAGTCCTGCTTGGAGCGGGCAGTTTCGAACAGGAGGGGTAACAAACACAGTGGCCAATCACTGGTGTTTAAGTTAGAATCCAGTCACTGCTCAAAGTTTTTGTTCAAAGTGCTGATTTCTGCTCGCTTTCGCTAATCCTCTCCTTAACAAAAACACAATGTAAATAACAGATTCATTATGCAGTGTAGACAGCTTTATTGATTTAATGGGACATTGTGAGATCACAAACTGAGATGAGTGACACCTTTTAATGGATTACTAGAAAATAATAGATTACTAGAAAAAAATATTTGTATTAATATATATTTTTTAAATTCCCATCAAATTAATTGTTAATGTAATGACTTAAAAATCTTAAATGTCTCACTGCATTTCTGTTGTTGTTATGGTGGAGCTGTTGTACATCTGCAATTAACTGGAGAACCGTCACCAATTTCAGATACTCAGTGATTTGTCCATCTCACAGTAAAATTAAATCTGAAGTTTTAGTAACTTTAAAGCTGAAGTTCAGGTAAATGTTTAAATGTCCATCTGATTAGTAAAATTAATATGCATGACTCTGCAAATCCATTAAAATAATTTACATCAACTGCAAACAACTAATAAATATTGCAAAAATATTTTGCTAATATTTTTATTGCAATATGTTGTTTATGCTGCATAAATGTCAAGTCAATTTTAACAATGACATTTAATATACAGACGGTGATGTGCATGTGCAAAAACAATAATGTTCTGATCTAGTGTCTTATTCTTAATCATAAAATGTTAGTTTCTATTGATATAGAAGTGTATATGTTTAATATGTAGCTCTATTTAAAAAAAAAAAAATAATTATCAGGGGGCCATGTCTCCATCGCCTAAGGGGTCCTTACCCTGAAAAAACAGGGGAGGACCTCCACTTTAGTGTACAATTATTGGGCATAACAGGCTTATATAAAGGCCTGACACACGTCAATTGCAGTGTCTGCACAATGCTTCCCAGAAGTCTGCGGTCCTCTAAATAGTTGAGTTGAGCTTAGAAGCATTCCGAAATAGTTTTTGCTTTCTACAAGCTTATTAGAGACAAGGGGGATCATGGTGTAAAATGTCGGTTACTTCCTCCTTTTCCATTCCTCTGACTTACATATAGCTTCCCTTGGGAACGTTATTAAATAGCCCTGAGCCCCTTTTGTTGTGGGTTACACTGAAGCTTTTAATAGTAAAAGCGTTTTAAACAACTTACAACCTCTCTGGCATATATGTCATATGAGGTTGTTAGTTGTTTGAAACTGACACATAAATTGCAGTATCTGCACAATGTTTCCCATACTCTGTGGTCCTCTAATAGTTGAGGTGAACTTAGAAGCATTTAAGCTATATATAATCATGCATACTGCTTAATTGACAAGAAATACAGCATATAATGATTTCGGAAGGATCATGTGACTAAAGACTGGAGTAATGGCTGCTGAAATTTAGCTTTGCCATCATAGGAATAAATTACATTTTTAAAATGCATTAAAAAAATGTATTTTAAATTGTAGCAATATTAAACAATATTACTAGCCTGGATGCCAGCTGAATTTAGCCCCGCCCACAACATTTGAGTTCGGGAAATTCGGTCTGGACTTGATCCGTTGTGGAGTAACTTTGCACGAAAAAAGAGAAGTCCGGACCAATGAAATTGACTGGGCGGGCTTTATACGATGATGGACAGATGATCAACATTCACGTCACCAAAGAGTGCTTGGGTTGAATTTGTTCTAATCCTAAACAGAGAACTTGTTCTCGTTCACCTTTACTATTTCTCTCAAAAATGATGATTGTGTTGGTAAGTACTCTGTGAATCCTTAAAACACTGGAAAAGATCATTTACACTCATCTTCCTATTCTACTTCTTCCAGGGTGCATCGCTCTGTTGCTCTGATTGGTTGTAGGTCTATCCAATTGAGGTCTTTCCTGATTCAGTTGTAACATACCCCATAATCACAGCCCAATGGAGCAGTTTCAGACTCATATTCTGACTAAAATTAAGTATGGTGACGTTAGGCTACAGTATTACTGTTTTACTAAATGCCACATTGGTGAAAAAAGGAAGACCAAAAGAAAAAAAAAGAATTTCAAACTGAACCCAAACTTTTTTTTTTTATTATATGTCAATTTAATTTAACCTATTTTTATATTATATATTTGTATGGCTAACTTGTAACGTGATAGTGTTATTATATGGCAAAAATATCAAATGTTTAGTTTAAACCATGCACATTTTTGACCAACCTTTGAAACCATTAAGGTCTTATGAGACTTATCTTATTCTTATCGTATTATCTTGTTCTTTACACAATGGAAAGTGGCACACACATTAGAGAAATCCTGTATAGAAGGAAAGGTGGAAATCACTGTTCCTTCTCTGATTAGCAGATAATGCCTATATGATGTCTGATGTCTGATTGCTTATTACTTGTCCTTTAAAGAACATATTTGTAAGGAGCATATTTTTTATAAATCCACCAGAAACATGTTTAACTTGTTTCCTGCACTGGCAGTCTGTTTTCATTGGTCATGCTGAATTATGCTGTTAATGTTGATTTTGGGACCTTTGGTCATGGGAAATGGCATACTGTATGTAGTGTCACTGGGGAGGATATTTAGGGGAACGGAGCTGAGCTAGTTCAACATGGCAGGTCAGAAAGTTATAATATCCTAAATAATATGCAAATGGTGATGTTGATGTGCACGTTTTGCTAAACCTCTTGTTTATGCTTAAGAGAGTGATGTAATCGCTTGTTTACCCCATGGCTAAGTGAAATTATTAATGCCATTAATGGCTTTTTATTAGCAGGTAATGGCTTTCAGAAAACGCAGTAATGAGTTGCATCCATCTCCTGTCAGAGCTAACAGAAGCAGGATTGACTTTAAATGGCTATTTGATTAGACTAAATATAATTAAGTCATCTTATTAAGTAAAGTCCCTTCCAGTTTGCCATCTGGGCAGTATTTGAACTTTTCACCCTTTGTGCATTACAAAATAACAATTCAAACAGATAAAGTATGATTCATAAGCTGCAATTCATTATTGAAAGGCTTTTTGTGTGTTCCTTGAAATTTAAATGAGGTATTCTGTTCTCTTCCTTTAAGTGTTTAGGATGAGATTTCGATTATTTGCTAGAGACACATAATCATTTCTAGTTTGAGTTTCATATCAGACATCAGATAATTTAGTACATGCTCCCATCTGCACATGAAAGTTATTTTAACAGTTATCTCTTCAGCAGACAGGGATACGTGAGGGCTTTTACGGCATTCTCATTAGTCTGCAAAGCTCTTACTGAATGTTGAACTATTATGTGACATCTAGTGAGAGTATTCACAGATTTATGGATGCAGAAAGATCTCATCTTTATGGTATCAGGAACAGATATTATTCCTATATGTTGAGCTAGTGTTCTTGATTGGTGAATGATTGCCAGTGTTTATAAATCTTGTGAATAACATTATCTGCTTCAGCCCAATGGTTTTTGTATTTTATTTAAGAGCTGAATTGTCTATAAAACCATATTTTCTGTTTATTTGCTGACATGCATAACAAGACTGTATGAAGGACAATCTATCATACAAATTGGCCGTTAGCAGTTTGTATTGCAGATCAGTGTTAGCCCAAAGCTGCTTACGTGTTTACAATGTGATCGATGATCATGGTGAAAAGTGCTTCATTTACAGTATTCCAATATGTAGATTTCAGGGGAATGTACTTTTTTGTACTCTTTTCAACTTAAAATAGTGCCCACCTCAGACAGATGAGACCACCATCCTTTACACTCCATATTCTTCTACTTGTTGCAAAAGCTTATTTTATAATGATTATGCATGTGAAGCAGTTTGGCACCAGATCTGGGCATTTGAAGAAAAAGAACCCTGCAAAATGAATTTCTTTTAAATCCAGATCAAGCTTGTTTGCATTATGAAATGCTTTACATTTCTGTGTACATTTTTTGTTACAAAAATGTGTGCTTGCCTCATGCAAAGAACTGTTGAAACTTTTGCTAATTATCCTCCCTGAAAAAAGAAGACAGACGGTATAAAAGAAATAAAACAAAAACACCCACTCAATTTAGATTTCTTGTTGCAAATGTAACCCCACTCATTCACTCAATGTGTGACTCATTCAAGAAAAAAAAAAGGAAAAAAAAAAATCATCCATATGTAGAGATTTTCTTATGATTAATTATTTTAGTTTTGTTATACAAAATGTTTTCCACACTTTTTCACCAACAACATTCTCTATTGTGTTTTAGGCATTGGAGAAAATGAAATGAAATGTAAAACAAAAAAATCCCCAGAGCAATTCGGGTCCTCACACCATCGTTTCTCGGGCACTAATTAAATAATGCACAAAAAATGATAGGCAGTCAAGGGTGCCTATCAAAGCCTGAAGAGATGATATTTTCAGAATTGTGATATTCTTATTATAAACATCGATTACAAAGGAGGAGAAGTGATTTGTTTTGATTGTCTCATTATTTTACTTTCCTTGTGAAGTCATGCACACGTTCTCCTCCGCTCTCGCTTAGCCACCAGCCGCGCGTCATCATGAGAATACTAATAAGATTTAATGTTTCAATCTGGCTGCAGCAAATGCTTTATCAGGCTGAACAAATGTGCAGACCATTAAAGCTGTTTTGTGACATTTTATGGCAAATAGCACCAAAATAACCCAAATAAGCTCATGTTGTATAAAACTGAAAACATTCATTTTTAAAGGTCATTCTGCTGGCATTTTTCTGAATTCACTGACTGATCCATTCTTTCCATACCTATGACCCTCTGAAACACAGTATATTTTTTATATCTATTTCAGTCTTTCAGCTTATATAAAGGGTCCTCAAAAGTCCAGTTTATCTGCCGGCTTGCTATTTTTAACAAGAGGTGAGAATGAGTCATCTTTTATTTTTATGCTAAAGGGCTTAGAGATCACTTAGAGAGTTATGAACAGGTAAAAGGATATATATAGTGGAGAGTATAACCAGTGTAGGTGGAAATGTAAATTGAGATGCTTTGTTGTAAAACAGAGACATATCAAATTTGCAAAAAAATTTAAATTAAATTTTCCACACCAATGTAGTGTCACGGGAACCCTGGAGCCTTCAGCAGGGATGCTAATCAACACATTTTTGCATATTGTTTTGTTCGAAAACTTATCTTCTATTGCCTTTCCTGTGTGTAGCAACGTTAACTCCCCCATGAACTTAGATGACAATGACAGTCTAGCAGTAGAAGGTGAAAGCGTGCGTGGAGAGTGCTGGGTGATAGTTTCTAGCCATTTTTTTTGGAAGAAGTCTCTTATGCTAACCAAGACTGCATTATTTAAAAAAAAAAAAAAAAAACAGTACTATTGTGAAATACAAGACTTACGGTATAGTGCATGTGTGCACCGGACGGTCTCGAAAGCAATCTTTTACAGATAACAGTAGGCTTGTTTTATGCGCAGAACATACTTCAATCTGGGTTCCCACACTAACATATGAAGTATTCTGTCCATTATATCTATATCTATATCTATATCGATATCTATCTATATGAATATCTATATGATCTATATCTATATGAAGGATCTGAAGGATCATGTGACACTGAAGACTGGAGTAGAGATGCTGAAAATGTAGCTTTGCATCACAGGAATAAATTCCATTTTAAAATATTTAAATAGAAAAGTTATTTTACATTTTAATAATATTTCACAACATTACAGCTTACATGATAACAGTCAAAATAGTACAGTTTCCAAACTTTTGACTGGCAGTGTGTGTGTGTGTGTGTGTGTATATATATATATATATATATATATATATATATATATATATATATATATAAATATATATATATATATATTAGTGGTGGGCCGTTATCGGCGTTAACATGAGACTCATATCGGGCAATACAAAAATTATCGCCGTTAATCTATTCACAAAGTTGGGTTGGAAGCTGGGTCTACTACGCAAACTATGATGACTTTCACCGCGATATTTTAGCGCTGTCTTCCTAACTCTGGTGCGCACCCGCGAACCGCACTCGAGTCCTGACGAGCGTGACTGACATACTGTAAGCAGAGAGCTGTTGATCTCATTTCTGCTCGTCGTCAGCGTTCTTTAGAGCATTTGCAGTACATTCGCGGCAGATGGACGCAAGTGCCATTACGTACAGAAGCTTTGGTAACAAAATCAACGGTTCAAAAACAAAAATATAAAAGTTAGGTGAACAACGCTATTCATTTTGCCACCTTCTCACTCAACAGGGGGAGGGAGGAGCAATCGAACTCGGGTTCGGTCCAGGCAATCGAACCAAAAGTATGAAAGCACCAGTCATTATTTGGGTATCTGAATGGCTTCGTCAGAATTCAAATGAGCCATTTTAATCTAGATTAATTCCAAGATCACAGTGAGATTAATCTAGATAAAAAATAATCTATGCCCACTACTAATTATATATATATATATATATAATGTGTATGTGTATACACACACACACACACACACACACACATTCCTTGTGCGAACGATTGTAAGTACATAAGACAGCATCTGGTCCAGTTACTGGACCAGATGCTGTTTTATGTACTTGCAATTGTGCTCACAATGCACAGCTCATTTAAGCTTGTCAAACAATATCCTGAAAGATCAGCATCATTTGCCTCTGTATAGTGCATAATAGAAGAAACCTGCATTCCACTATTAGCACAAATACAAGTCTGGCCTGCTTAAATGGTCCAATTACAGCGATTTAAACAGTTTAACTTCAGGGTTGCGTCATTTGTTTTGACTAATGCATAAGAAATGACAAGTGTCAGTGTATACTATAGTGTTTCCCTGAGTTTCCATAGTTTAGGGTATAGCTGAAGAGGTTTATCACATTACTGCCTAAAGAGACTGATTTGAGGTTTTTATTAATGTGTCATATTGTTCTGTCTTTCCTTTCCAGTGCTTTAAAACTAATAATCAATCCTTATCACCATTAAAACCATTTAATAGTTGTGTCTGTGACAGCCACATGTCTGTTAAAAATCATTGTATTTCATTTTATACATGACTTATGGAAGTCTGTTTCCACCCTATATGTTCTAGTAATTAAGACTTCATATCACAATGTGTGACCCTTTTTTGTAACTTGAGACTGTCTTGTTGTATATGAAAGTGTGATATTAATCCAATTGTGTCTTTCTCACAAATGCTTTATTTCACATAATAGTCTTTCTCATATATACAACGCATTTCTTGTAATTTTATCACAATATGACTTTTTTCTTCTTTTAATTTTTATCTCACATTTACTAGTTTTAGTAAAAACCGTACAGGCTATAACTTTAGGAATCGGTTATTTTAAGTAATTTTAAAAAGTAATTTTAAGTTTTCGCTAAGTAGAGCTATAATGTCCAATACAGTGATGTCTCACCATATTTAGTTACTATTTTACATTGTGTACTGTTGGTTTTCATTGCCAGTCTTCCATCCTGAATCTCCAGTATTGTTGCTGCAAAACAATTGACTGGTGTGTGTAGGTGTAGTTTTCCGGTTTGGATTCTCTGTGTCATATGGTGTTTGTGCAACTGTCAGAGCCCTTTGTAGGCAGCTTGCACAATAAAGATTTAAACCACGTGTTTGTGCATCAGAAGCCTCACTGATGCCTCATGAAATCATGCTATGGAAACTGGATTCAAATTAGCAAGCAGAGAAAAATGGTGCTGTTTGAGTAATGATGCTCCTTAATGCAAAATTAAGCGTTAACGTATCATATTTCTTCATCACTTTCCAATACAAAACAAATCATTATTGGTATAATCAGCAGAGACAATATTACCTCAAGGATCTTAAGGTTCTAAGCAAAAATTAAGATAAAGGTTGTCTCTGACATATCTGAAATGGCCCCGCTTTGAGTATGAAGGTGTAAAATTGGATAACAAAAAAGATAATGAATTTTTGGAAAACTTTAGGAAGAAAATTCAGCCAGCTCAGAGTTTCATAAATAATTCTGTGCTTTCTATTTTTACCTTTTTTTTGTTTAAGAGAGACGGTATTTCTCATCTTTTGGGGAAAAAGGAGTAGTAGAAAGTGTAGTACAAAAATGAATAAATTCTTCATGCATACATCCATATTAGAATGTGTTTGTGCACTTAAAGGAATAGTTCACCATAAAATGTATCGTAGGGCTTAGAATAGATGTATGACTTGCAAAACTTTCTCTCTGCCAAAGAAGTCGCTGTTTGGATTTAAATAGGCAAATGATGAAGAGTCTATGATTGGATCATTATTACAGTGAATATTATGCTTAGCATGTTATATGTGCGGCACCAGTTCTTCTAACCGTAATTGATGGAGTGTGTATCTTTTCATTTCTTAAGCAACCATGTAGAAAGATACATCATGGCCATATTCCAGGATGTTCAGGACAATGTCAAGATTCATCAGACTCAAATAGTGAAAGATTGGTTGGAAGGGAGCATGGAGAATCATTTTCACACATGATTTCATTGAAAATCTTTGGGATGTGCTGGAATAGACTTTACAGAGTGCTCAACTTGTGTATAGTCAATACAAGATCTTTACCAATCATTGATGCTCCTCTTGATGGAAATAAATGTTGTGATAATATTTCAATCACGAGGTGCATACATTTTTGGTCAAGATCCTGTAAACATAATAATCACTGCAATAATGATCCAATCATAGACTCTTAAGTATTTACCTATTTAAATCCAAACAGAGTTTTTGGGGGGGCTGGACAGTGTATGTATTAAATGTTGGTGCTTGACAGTCACAGTCCCTTTTGACTTTCGTTACGTGTATTAAAAAGAGTGGCAAAGAAACAGAAGAAAGTCATGCAGGTTTAGAACGAAATAATGACAATTTGTAGAAATTAATGTAGATTACTATTGTTTTAATGAATGAACATGTAGATCCTTATGTTTATCTATTTTAGTATTGTTAATGATTTAAAAAAGTCGGTTGGTCAGTATATAATGTGTCTGCACGACATGTACTGGAATAGAACAGCAAAAATCTAAAATCCTTCAGTATAAACCATAACATCTGTAATTATATTATATTATTACCCTTTATAACTTTCATAATACACAGACATCCCTTTGTATAGTATTTCTATGGATCCAACATGTTCCTGGATCAGCATCTTTGTTGATCCTGGAAAAATATTCCAATCAACCAATTAGATTGTACAATATATTAGTTAATTTCAATAGGCTGTATTTACAAATAAATAATACACAACAGCAAATTGTGATGATTTTCTTCATCAGCTCTATGCACAGACGCACAACCCAAAATCTGATGTAGCTAATGGATGCTGAACCCTCTCAGGGAAGCTCTATAGAGATGTACTTTAGGAACAGCTTTGTCACAGTTGCTGAAAGAGGCAAATTATGTCATTTATTTCCCTTGAGCACTACTGGGATGCAATTATAGTCTAGAACAATTTTTTTTAACTCAAGCTGTAAAACTAAGACATGCATACATTTATTTTTCATTTGTTAGATAACAGTACAATATATCATTAGCACAAATTAAAGTGGTAGTTCATCCCAAAAAGGGTGAGTAAATGATGTCAAGATTTTGGGGAGAACAATCACTTTAAAGTCCCACTGAACCGGAAGCAGCAAGTGAGTTTTCTTCAGTGCTGTGACGTATTTCCAAGTGAAACGGAATATTGAATAGCGGTCAGGGTTTTACTTCAGCGCTCCTCCTCTCCACCTCTCGCTCATAGCAGATTAACGGTTTAAGGGGAGTGGGTACGCATTTTCAAACCCAAGCCGTCAAACTGACGTCATCTGAGAAGGAACGCCGTTTTCAGACCGGAAGTAACTTTTCAGATTTTGATTCAAGATTACAGCGACAAACAATATTTTTTTCTGTGTATCAACTTGCACAGATGAATTGTTCACCCTAAGACCTGTAATGTGTGCTAACAAGATAAATAGGGTCAATTTTGACTTCATGAGAATTCTTTCCCTTGTTTTTGTAAATTGTGGCCACAGTTGACTAATTTATGACCTTGCTTTAGTTAAATCATGGCCACCTTGTAATAATTTGTTCCCTTGTCTTAGTTGAATCAAAAACGAGGGAACAAATTATTACACCATGGCCATGATTCATTAAAAAAGGAATACATTCTTAATTTGTGATCATGGTATTCATGTTTTTGTCTGCATGTCATGTGTTGGGCTTTGTAGTATGTTAACTTTTTTTTTTTTTTTCGTATATAGGCCTACTGACAAAAATGGATAACACACTTTAATTTAGGGTCCAATTCTCACTATCAAGTCGCTTATTAGCATGCATATTACTAGGATATTGGACGTTTATTAGTACTTATACAGCACATATTAATGTCTTATTCTCATTGGCTGTATTCTACATCTCTTAATCCTATCCAATACCCAAACTTACCAACTACCTTACAAACTATTAATAAGCAGTAATTAGGAGTTTATTAAGGCAAAAGTCATAGTTAATAGATAATAGTGAGAATTGGACCCTAATCTAAAGTGTTGCCCAAAAATGAATAAACTAATTACATGAAATGCCAATTAATTGCAACATAATCAAAAATGAATCGCTGAGTGCTGCATGTTTGAACTAAAATAAATATCAGCTTCAGGCATGTCCACTTAAAAATCATTAAATGTCACCACAACGATTTTTGATGATTTAATCAAAAATGTTTTACGGAAACATCCACTCCCATTTTGAAGGAATACTTCAAGCACAGATTGTATCTGAAGTGTTCCATATGTTATTTACAAGTTGCTTTTTAAAGCCCTGTATTGATTTGATCTGTTGTTTGATTATATAACTGTTACATAGCAGATGGAAAACAGCTCTGAGTTGCAGCTCACTCAACTTTTGTTATGTAATTTAAGGCCATTATAAATACATTTTCATCTCTTTTCACGGAATGATGTAATGTTTTTCATGATCGCAAACACATATATTATCACAAGAGAGTGGTATTTTACCACATGATTGCCACAATTTGTATGTCTTTATGATGTGCAAGAAGTGTACAAGCCAGCCATTTAAGAGTCTGCATATTCAGTTCTTTTGATTTGACAGCAGCCTCCTCATCCTATTAACAATGCTGTTTGTTTAGAGTTAAGAACCCTCTTTGGAGGTAGATGATGAAGGATTGTGTGGGCATTCAAAAAAAGTGCTTGAATGTTTCCCTGGATTCTGATGAAACACACCCCCTTCCCCATGTGAAGGGGAGAATCAAAGAGAGGCTGCATTGTAACAACCAAAATATACAGCATACCAACAGGCTTCCGGACGAGGAGGATGACACCTCTCTCCATTCTTCTGTTGTCCATGTTTGTTTGCTTGCTTTCTAAAGCCAAGGATGTAAAGCTGTAAAGGCGCACTGTGTACATTTTAGTGGTATCTACCCATGAGGTTGTGAATTGCAATCCCCCAAAACTCACCTCTCCCTTTCGGAGCACATAGAAAAACTATGGGGGCCGACACAGGACAAAAAGGTTGTCGTCGGAGAAAGCAGAGAGTGACTAGCGCTCTGTAGAGAGGTTTGTCTTTTAAGGGCTACTGTAGAAACATGGCAGTGCAAAATGGTGATTTCACTGTAAGGGGACCCGCTGTGAATGGAGATAGAATGGCTCATTCTAAGGTAATAAAAACATAACGATTCATAAGGTCTTAATACACTATTGAAAACATAGTAATGTATATTATGATGACCCAAAAATTAGTGTTGTATGAAGTGCACAAAGACGAAGGTTAAGAGCTCAAATAGGGTTTAATAGTATCCACAAGTAAATCCGAGAGAACGAAGCAACACAACATAACATTGATGACACCAGTGGCCTGTTGCACAAAGCTGGTTTCAGTTGCTAGGTAAGGTTGAGATTAGCTTGAGCAAACTCTGGTTTTCTGGGCTCAAGAAGGTGGATTGGTTTTTAGCGGTGTTCATCACCATGGTAACTTACACTACACAGCTAACCTGCTCTGGAGCAGGTTTTATACTGGGTTTGAGATCGCAAACCCAAACTGGACCAATCAGCTGTCACACCCCTTGTTCCATATTTGCAGTTTATAGTGAAAAACAAGACAAAATTGCTCATTCTTTGGTTCTAATGATTTATTATATTTATATTATATGAATTATAATTACTTTTAATTAATAAAATATGTTAATTATCATATTAATTGACAAGTAGCCAAATATTAGTATACATATAATAAATGCATTCATTATTCTTTTAAACAACGTGTATTAATTTGAGCGTTTTGTGAACCTATAATTATTAGGCATATTTATTTGGTTCACATCATACATTGATATAGTCAGATATTCTTTCAGCTGCAGCAGAAGTGTTTATTCCTGCTTTGTAAACGCATTTAATTTCATGATAAGTTTCTAAACAATCTCTCAATCTTCAGAAGAGAAGTGAATTGCGCCTTCTTCTCTTGCGTGAAGTGAATCAAACAGACTCTGTGATTGGCTGTTTGCCGCACGTGTCACACTTTCAGGTGCACGCGCTTCAGAGTTAATCACAAACTCTGAACTGGATTAAACCTGAGTTGACAGAGAAAGTTTATACCAAGCTTTGAGAAACCGTTGAACTTGATCTAAACCAGGTTGGATTTATCTGGATTTGTCACCTCTAAACCTACTCTGAAACTCAGAGTTTGTTCAGCTAGCTTCATGCAACAGGCCTCTGACACTGAACAGAACCGAACATGTATACAAGTGATAATGATGGTGATTTGATGAGTGCACAGCTGAACATAATTAGTGTCCATGACAACAAATGATTAAGGCAGACATTGATGATACACAAAGAGTCCAAACAAACGCTTGATAAATAATTACAAAATATTGGCCAAATATGTGCGGCGCCACAAGCAAGCACAGCAAACCTGGAATTTTTATTTAATTTTTTTTTATTGCAATTGCCCTTTTTATTAGAAACCTCTAATCATGCGACTCTAGTTACCAAGCTTCTAAAGGGACATGGTGATGGGGGAAAAAATTAGATCAGAGGAAAATGTATATTTCAGTGCCTTTGCATTCCTTTGTGAAATGTTTACTTTCCCTTGAGAAACTTTGGGTTCTCTCGCAAAATGTTTGCGTTCTACAAGAAACTTTGCATTTGCACGCTTGCAAGCGAACCCAAAGTTTCTCAGTGGAATGCAAAAGTTTTTCCAGAGAACAGAAGGATTGAAATAGTTATTTTTTTAATTTCATGTTATTTTCCATCACCATGTCCCTTTAAGGGGCTCCATAAGTTACAGTGCAGTTGTATGCAAGTATAGCAATAATAGAGATCAGCTGAGAGCTGAAGAGCTGAGGTTTAGAAGTGGACATTAGTAGATGAATGTGCTATTAAACTCAAAGATCTGTTGCCCATAGATGAAAGTCAGAAACTTGTTGTACAATGATGTACTATTAAATTGTTGGGAGCATTTTTTTAAATAGATAGACTAATAGATGACCAGCAGACTAAACTTGATGGGATTCATGTATGTTATTATGTATATTAAGAAAAATTATATGTTATATGCATTATATGTTGTTTTTGTGGTTGTAGTGTAGCTGTTTTTGACGAAAGTGTTTATTAGATCCTGCATATCTATTCTCAAATATGTAGTTTTCCTTTAAAACCGTCAGTGTTAAACAAATAAAGTAGGGAGGCTGAGTGCCCTTTTAATTCAAAAGTGTCTTTATTTTCTCTAGTTTTTAGATGAAGTGAGTCAGGGCAGATTTGTGTTTATTTGTATTTTCTTTGAAATCAGTTTAGTGTATTTACTTTGAAATCAAGCTAGTTTTCCCTGTCCCCTTTAGGTAGAAGATGTTTTGTTTGTAACATTGGCTGTTCCCTCCTGAAGTCTTGCTGTTTCTTCTCTAATTTTGTTTTCATTAGTTAATAAATATTATTTGAGTTGGAAAAACTGACTGGTGTGGGACTGGGGGAAGGAAACTCCACAATCATGTATTACTCCTCAACCGTAGATTAGGGAGTATGTAATGGCCCAACTCTCCAATGGGCTGCTTGTGTTTTTTTTTTTTTTTTTTTGGTGCTTGTAATTTATGGATCTGACAGCTCAGAGTTCTTAGTTTTCTTACACACTCACCATCACAACGGCACCTCTCTTCTACTGGCAAAACACATTTACTGTATGCTGGCAAATGCTTGGAGATTGTAGTTGGAGGTCTGGGTTTTATTTAGGTCATGTCCAAAACTCCTACATGTGCCTACGCAACTTGAACAGACTCAATAAGACTGTCACTGCTGCCATCTAGTACAATTTATCCTTTTCTATAACCACAGACACTCATTCCTTATTAGTTTGTGAAACTGTCAGCCTATTCTAAAGGCTTTTTTACAACAGTTATTTCTGGTTATTTGATTGGCATGCAGTGGCACTATTTTCTCTAAAGATCTTTTGAAACTTTATGTCAACGTATTATGTAAACTGACTTGAGTAATGTTGCCCACCTCTCTGACTCTCCAATGTTAACCATTAAATGCGTGAATGTTTGAATTATTATTACATATTTGGGTCTTCAGTGACCTGGATATACATCTAACATGGATGGATCTCTACCTGTCACAATAATATAAAACTCTCTTGATATTAACGTAACAATTACATGAGAATAAAATAAAGCATATTTTGTTACCTTTTGGAGCTTGGAAGGGTTCAGTTTGAGCAGATGTTTTTACCATCATCACTGTCCACGTCAGAGCTCATTTCCCAGTAGATTCAGCATCTGGCTCATATTTGCAATCTAAAACATATGCTCAACTATCATTTTCAACATCTTCACAATCAATATTTTGAAGTGACAGTGATACTAATGTTTGATTGCGTCCAGTTTTGCTGATGATACTTCCTATTCTATTGTTTCCTGTCTGCGGTAACTATGAGTGAAATGTCACTTTTTACAATAATATATACTTACACTTTTACACACCTCGTGTTGTTAGCAACCCTATACAATTTTTTCAAAAATGAATGTGAAAACTGGTATTCCTTTTATAATTTTTTATCTTGTTATATTGTTTACGAATTGATTGAGGAATACTAAGAAAGGTTGATGTTTAACTTAAACGAATGAGGGTAGTGAATGACTTCCCGGGTCACTAAAGGCCTGAGATATGCGTTTAAGGGTTAATATATGAAAATTAATCATATGAAATATATTTTGTGCTGTCAAATCGATGAATCATGATTAATCACATCCAAAAGTTTGTTTTTACCTTATACGTGTATATATATATATATATATATATATATATATATATATATATATATATATATATATATATATATATATATATATATATATATATATATATATATATATATATATATATATATATATATATATATATATATATATATATATATAATATATACAATTTGCACAAGCTCACCAAAATTGGACAGTTGAAGACTGGACAAATGTTGCCTGGTCTGATGAGTCTCGATTTCTGAGGAGACATTCAGATGGTATTTGGTACATTCAGTCAGAATTTGGCGTAAACAGAATGAGAACATGGATCCATCATGCCTTGTTACCACTGTGCAGGCTGGTGGTGGTGGTGTAATGGTGTGGGGGATCTTTTCTTGGCACACTTTAGGCCCCTTAGTGCCAATTGGGCATTGTATTTTTTAAATGCCACGGCCTACCTGAGCATTGTTTCTGACCATGTCCATGATCCCTTTATGACCACCATGTACCCATCCTCTGATGGCTACTTCCAGCAGGATAATGCACCATGTCACAAAGCTTGAATCATTTCAAATTGGTTCCTTGAACATGACAATGAGTTCACTGTACTAAAATGGCCCCCACAGTCACCAGATCTCAACCCAATAGAGCATCTTTGGGATGTGGTGGAACGGGAGCTTCGTGCCCAGAGGCCTGTTGCATGAAGCTAGCTGAACAAACTCTGAGTTTCAGAGTAGGTTTAGAGTTGACAAATCCAGATAAATCCAACCTGGTTTAGATCAAGTTCAATGGTTTCTCAAAGCTTGGTATAAACTTTCTCTGTCAACTCAGGTTTAATCCAGAATTTGCGATTAACTCTGAAGCGCGTGCACCTGAAAGTGTGACACGTGCGGCAAACAGCCAATCACAGTGTCCATTTAATTCACTTCTCACAAGAGAGACGGCGCAATTCACTTCTCTTCTGAAGATTGAGAGATCGTTTTGAAAATGACCTTGAAATTAAATGCATTTACAAAGCAGGAATAAACTGCTGCTGCAGAGAAAGTTTAAGAAGGCAGCTGAAAGAATATCTGACTATATCAATGTATGATGTGAATCAAATATGCCTAATAATTATAGCTTCACAAAGCAAAAAGAAAAAAAATGTTTCAAGCTCATTTTGCGAGCTCAAACCCAGAATAAAACCTGCTCCAATATATTTTTTAAATGTATACATTTTTAACATTCATTACTCCAGTCTTCAGTGTCACACGATCTTTCAGAAACCATTCTGCTGATTCTGTGCAATTTTGAAAAATGTTGAAAATCGTTGTTCTGCTTAATATTTTTGCTGAAACCATTTCATTTTTATTTATTTTTTCAGTATTCTTGGATGAATTGAAAGAGTGATATGTATTTGAAATACAAACAAAAGCAGATATATTATTTAGTGAACTGGGAATAGTTTTCACTCCTCTCTGAGTTATTTTTTCACTATGTCCTGCCAAAGTTGATGCACCTGCAATGGACTGAGTGGCCCGTGTTGAAGTCTAAGCCAAGCGATGAAAAATATGATGTTGGGAGTACAGAATGACTGAATATATCAACTTTCTGTTTGTACTTTTGGCTGTATTACAACCCTGACTGTAAATAAAGGACAAAATGAAACCTTGCAGGTAAAGAACCTGTATATTAAATATTATAACTATTTTTACAGGCAGTTCAGTCTTGACATTCAGAGTTATGCTCCAGAAATGCATGGCTATAGGGTTGTGTAATATAACCGTCTGCAAGGATCTTATGTATATTCATTTATCACTGACATGTCTTTTGTTGTGCTGTAATTACGTGTAAAACACCATGCTTTTCTTTTTGAGCTTTGCCAATCCGACTCTACAACACAACTTCACCATCCAGCAAGGTTCATCTCTGATTACCCCCTCAGGGTCGGTCAGAAATCTTGGTGTAATCTTTGACGACCAGCTGTCCTTCAAAGACCACATTTCAAAGACAGCTCGATCATGCAGGTTTGCTCTGCACAACATCAGGAAGATCAGACCGTTCCTTACAGAGCATGCAACACAACTTCTCGTCCAGGCCCTTGTCATTTCTAGGCTTGACTACTGCAATGCGCTTCTGGCTGGTCTTCCATCGTGTGCAATCAAAACTCTTCAATTGATTCAGAATGCTGCAGCACGTCTTGTATTCAATGAGCCCAAAAGGGCCCATGTCACACCTGCCCGCATCAAGTTCAAGGCCTTGACACTCGCTTATGGATCCACCACAGGCTCGGCACCAGCATATTTCGACTCCTCTATGAGTCTACACCCCTACCAGAAGCCTTCGCTCAGGTAAGGAGCGTAGGCTTATGGTACCCTCACAGAGAGGCATGAAATCCCTCTCCAGAACTTTTTCATTCACCGTTCCTGGCTGGTGGAACAATCTTCCTACCTCCATCCGGATGGCAGAATCACTGTCATCATTCAAAAGACAGCTAAAAACGAATCTCTTCCGTGAACACTTATCATAAAAAAAAAAAAACCTCTTCTCTTTTATTCCTTCCTTATTCTAGCTTAAACTTATTCTATGTAATATCCAAAACTTGGTATTTAAGGCACTTTTTGCGTTTTGCGCCTATTCATGACCGATCGCTTCCTGTACTCCTATGTTGTAAGTCGCTTTGGATAAAAGCGTCTGCTAAATGCCTAAATGTAATGACGTTGACTGCTTGATTCTCAGCATTTAATGTTGTGGAAGCTTTTTTGAAATTGTAGCTTGTGAAACTACAAGCTTGTCTAATGTAGTTGTGCAGTGACTGCTGTGTGTTGTGTTATTTGTATGTTGTCTAGTTAGTATTGGTTTACTATGGTCATACTTGTAGTTAATGCCTGCATGTTGATATACATATTGATAAGTGGTGATTGCTTAGATCTAGTCTTTCATCGAGTGTTGGCAAACAGGAAGCTGATGCTAATTCCACCCCCTCTCATGCTAACTGGGATTCACATTCACTAGGACAATGGCAGGAAACAAGGCAAATGAAATTTGGTTTATAGAGCTCTTCTTTCTATTATGGGAACAACTTCTAAAATGAGCAAGAAATGTCAATACATTGAATAGCGGGAGACTAGTTAGCAGTCACTGGCCTTAAATTGACCGCATTGACCTCTTGGTTACTCTTAGAGATGGGAGATCTTCCAGCTGTTACTAGGATACAGGTCCTGTGGCATTATCCAGCCTTATGGTGTAGTTCACTGATTCCCAACCAAAGGTTTATTTTATTCTTGTAAAAAATACTCTGGGAAAAGTTAGATTTCTGCAGCAGTATGATAGGTCTCTCTGCCAATCATACTAATATTGTTTATTTATGCTTTTATTTATTTGAACAAAACAAAACAAAAATGTTTTACTAAAATATATACACCACAATTCAAAGGTTTATGGTCACTACGTTTTGTGTGTGTGTGTGTGTGTGTGTGTGTGTGTGTGTGTGTGTGTGTGTGTGTGTGTGTGTGTGTGTGTGTGTGTGTGTGTGTGTGTGTGTGTGTGTGTGTGTGTGTGGGGACAAAATGTCCCCACAAAGATGGCAATATCCAAATTTTTGTCCTTGTGGGGACATTTTTTGGTCCCCATGAGGAAAACATCTTCTAAATCACACTAAGTGATGTTTTTGAAAAAGTAAAATGCAGCATGTCTCCTGTGATGGGTAGGTTTAGGGGCAGGGGCAGTGTAGGGGATAGAAAATATGGTTTGTACAGTATAAAATGCATTACGCCTATGGAATGTCCCCATAAAACATGGAAACACAACATGTGTGTGTGTGTGTGTGTGTGTGTGTGTGTGTGTGTGTGTGTGTGTGTGTGTGTGTGTGTGTGTGTGTGTGTGTGTGTGTGTGTGTGTGTGTGTATGTCTAAGTGTAAGTTTTATTTTTTTAATGGCAACAGAACAAAATAGTATCCATCATTTCCTGAAGGCATTTACTTTAATATTTGCATATACAATACAGTACATAGTTTAGTTATTTATTTAATGATTCATTGTAATGACTATTTAAATTCTATGATACCAAAAAAAGTATCATTATTGACAATTCAAAGTGATATTAAGTATCTAAAATCTAAAATAACTAATTTCTGTTTTGGTGTCGATAAAGTTGGGGTTACTTGGGAAACGCTGTACTAGTTGTTACATATTAAGATGTGTTTTGGCCCTTGGTGAAATATAGGAACTTTGAGACTGACAAGAAATGTGACATGTAAAGCAAAGCCACCTCTCCACAAGTCACCACCCAAAGCAGTTCATTTCACATGATGTACTTTTTAGTTGAACCAGATTTTTTTATTTTTTTTTCAATACACTGCAGTAATCATTCACATGAAGGGGAGTATCGTTGAATGTTTTGATCTATAAAATTTATTAAATAATCATTCCTTATAGCAAATATCATAGCTCTCTAGAGTAGCTGTTTGGCTTTAACCTGTAATAGTGGGATTACTGTCACTTTATCATTCTTAACTCTTGCATTGATCTTCTGAATGCTGCTGCCAAGACGAGGGTCAGTGACATCACATGTTGTAATGGGAGAACTGAAAATTATAGCTTAATGAATTACCACTGTGGCATGATTCCGTCATGCCATGATTCCTTCAGCACCATCCAACTGCAGATCTCCACTGCTTCTTTGCAACAGCCTGACGCCCCTTTCCTATTTAGGCCAAGGAGTTTTGTTGTTGTTTTTCAGTGTTAAAAATTCAGACCTGTGCTGCGTTTCCCTAAAGCTTTGTAAGACTGAATTGATTGTAGAGTCTATTGGTGGCAATTGTTCTATGATCAACTAGGCTACAATGCTTTTGGGAAATGCAGCCCATGTCTTAATGAGTATATTTATCAGTATTGCTGTTTTTCATCAAATTTCTGCTTAGGTTTACGGTTTATTTCAATGCAATGGATTTCATTGAAGTGCCCTTATTATGCTATATTAAAGGTTTTTAGTTTTGTTTTGGCGGTCTCCTATGCTTTACATGCATTCAAGGTAAAAAAAAAAAATGTTTTAAGTGCCCCTATTATAGTTTTTTGAATATTCGATTTCATGCCATGTGTAATATTGCTGTTTGTGAATGTAAGCGTTCTGCAAAATTAAAAGTGCACAATAAAAAATACTTCTGCTAATCAGCTGTGGGCCACTATTAACTGTGTCTATTAATGCAGATTGTCTGTTGTTCTTACTTTTTATATGTGCAGCACAATAAATTAGAAATATACACATTGGTTTGTTTATGAATACACTTGTTAATGCTGATGGTGAGAAATGACAGTGGAAACATCTCAAATGTACCTCAAACGGAGTAGTGTATTATTGAGAAATGTCCTGCTCAAGTCGTGATGGAGGTTCGGGTTGATTGACCCCCGTTAGTTCTTCCAATGTTTTATCATCGAACTCGCGCTCAAAATGATATGGTAAAATCGACACCATCGTTACAGTCTTTACAGTGTGTACAGTTGCTGAGATTTAGGAAGCCTGAGGAGTTTATGGTAATGGACATTTTGTTTCCAACATGCGCTTATAAGCTGTAGACCAATCAGAGCAGTGTAAGCTCTCGGAAAGGAGGGATTTAGAGAGACTGGTTCATCCAACAAGTCGTTTAAGAATCATTGAACACTGTTGTGATGGGCATTGTATAATATGAGAAAATGAAAGTGTTTTCTGACCTTTGCATGTAAACCTGTTGTTGGAGACACCCAAAACTAAATCAGGAGCCTTTAAAACAGCATAATAGCGCACTTTAATTTTTGATCAAGGAAACTCTGCTCTGCTCTGATTGGTCAGATGGCCCAGTCTGTTGTTATTGGACTAACACTTGCAGCTCATTTCAGAATTAAAATGCCCAGTTTCATATCTGAATTTCAGCACTTGTACACACAGTGATACGGACTGTAAAGTTAGCGTCAGTTTTACCATACCAATTCCAGCCTCGGTCATCATCCTTTGGAAGTACATGCAAAGTGGATTTGCTTTTGCAGTGCAGAAAACAGGGGTCTTTACATCGACAACACAAATTAAACTCTTCTAGGCCTCAGCAACAACTCTACAGTGTTTGAGGGTCAAAGTAGATGTTCATGGGCAGCCAATGAAGACCATTTGCAGTATGCAAGTTTGTTACAAACCTAATAGGTACAAGAAGGAAGTAAAGCTGGAATTTCTGACAACTCGTTTCTGGCAGTTTAGAATCGGTTTAGAATTTTAGGTGACACTCTTTAGGTGAATCTTTGAAACTTTGCAGACCTTTTACATTCACAAACATCTATATTACACACACTACGTGAAAGGTAATATCCAAAAGAAAAGTTTAGGGGGACTTTAAAAGAGCTTTAGTGGCAATTACAGCATTGGCAGAAGAATCCTTTTGGTGGTAGTGGTAGCATTATCTGCGTCAGACTAAGATGGAAGTATGTGATACTTGAGCAAGCTCATCATTACATGCCTCACTGTCATCAAGTCACTATGGCGACAAACACACAGCAACTAAATACAGTTGTCATGAATCCTGAGTCCTGTTCTGTACACACAGCCATAGTTCACGAGTGACAGTTGCATATTATAATCAGACTCCATTAAAATAAATTAAGGTAGTGGCAAAACTTTAAATTAGCCACTTTTTCAACATTGACAGCTTGTCTAAAATGCCAGGAAATCTGTAAAGGTTTAGAAAAACAATTTGGACATTCCAGTCTATTTGTGTCATCAAAGATAGCTAACACGAATGTACAGTCTATATATTTTTACTTTTATATACCTTTATACCTTTCCCATATAACAGTCACTTAATGTTTAAAAACTAAATTATAATGTGGGGATTTATCTAAATTCACTTGTAGCATTTCAAATGATGTTGTTGTTATTATATCTCAATAGTATAGAATTTTAACATTTATTAGTTATTGGCTATAACATTAAAATCATTTTCTTAAATATGGCTCCCTCGTTTTAAATGCGTTTGTCACTTGAATATGTGCAGTGCTCGTGGCCCATGAGACTCGGTCTGTTTCCAGGATGTCATCAAATGAGTGTTTGACAGTGACTGATTGCCCTTACAACAGATGAATCAAAAAAAGCTTCCAAGGCATGCAATACCTTGTCATATGGATCTCATTATTTGGCTACTGTAGGTGTCACTGCTGACTGAAGTCCTTGGAGAGCTTTGTTGCTGTGGTATTCCAGAATGAATAAGTGATGACATCTGGAACATTTAATATTTATTCATTCTATTTAATAGTGACTAATAATTTTTGCTGTAAATCATTACAAAATCAGCGCTTTGTCTGGCTCATACAGTGGATCTTTCAGTGTGAAAGTCTTAATTGCTGTGCGTGTTCTGTTTTATTGTTCTAGCTTGTGTGGCCAAACAGTGTAATTCTTGGCTGAGGTTAGATTTTGTGTTCAAAGCTAGAACCGCAACAATGACATTTGCTGAGATTTATGTAATTGGACTGGATATGATGAGCAGAATTAAAATAAAGGTCAGTGTGGTGCATTTACAAAACAGTGGGATTTACAGTCAAGTGGCTTCTTTTCTTTGTGTCAAAACTGAAGCTTTGTCATCAAAATGACATAACTAAAAGCTTACTCCAGACAAGGGTCTTGTTTACAGAATTTGCATCAATCAGGCTGTTGCGTAAATTGTTTGAAATGCCCTAATGTAAGGTACAGACAATGACACATTTAATTGTAATTATAATAAGCATAGTTAATACGAATAATTAAGCATTTTAATCAACTGAATCTTTAAACTGCCTCTCTGTCCTTCGGAAAAAGAGTAGGGGTGTTGTAACCCCGGCATCTTGGCCAAATTCGCCATTGGCCTCCTAATCATCCTCATATACTGATGGGCTTCATCACATGACTCCTCTCCACCAATAAGATGGTGTGTGGTGGGCGTTCTGGCGCAATATGGCATCATCCAGGTGGATGCTGCACATTGGTGGTGGTTAAAGGGATAGTTCACCCAAAAATGAAAACTAGCCCATGATTTACTCACCCTCAAATCATCCTAGTTAATAATAATAATAATAATAATACATTTTACTTGTAATGCACTTTATATTAAGGAAAATCTCAAAGTGCTGCAGATTTAAAACAATCAACAACAAAAATAAATAAAACTAAGAAGTAACAAATCATTCAAAAGCTCTCCTAAAAAGGTGGGTTTTAAGACCATGTTTAAAAGCATCTACAGTCTGTGGGGTCCGCAAGTTGTCAGGGAGAGCATTCCACAGACTGGGGGCTGCTAAGCAGAAGGCCAGATCTCCCATAGTTCGGAGTTTGGTCCTGGGAGTTTTGAGAAGATAAGTGGAAACAGAACGGAGGTTACGTGTGGATGTTTGTGTGGTGAGGAGTTCCTTGAGATAGGTGGGTGCGTCACCATGGATGCACTGGTGAGTATGGAGGGAGATCTTACACTCGATCCTGAGCGAGACAGGAAGCCAGTGGAGTGATTTGAGAATGGGGGTGATATGCTCGTATTTGCGCACCCTCATCAGGATCCTAGCAACGCTGTTTTGAATAAACTGCAGCTTTTGGAGATTTTTGTCAGGGATGCCGATAAGGAGCGCATCGCAGTAGTCCAGCCTGGAGGAGACAAAGGCGTGGACAAGCTTCTCCGCATCTGCCAGTGTTAGTATAGGACGAAGTTTGAAAATGTTTCTGAGGTGGAAGAAGGAGGTCTTACACAGATGTTTAATGTTAGCTTCAAAAGTGAGTTGCGATTCCATTCTGACCCCCAGGTTGGTGACTGACTGTAGATAGTGTAATGTTCTGATCAGAGAAAGCAATGCTGGTGACCTGAAGTGTAGTGCCGACTATCGCTTCAGTCTTGGAGCTGTTTAGCTGCAGAAAGTTTTGCTTTATCCACGCCTTTATCTCATCCAAGCAAGTGATCAAAGTGGAGCTGGAGTGAGGGCAGCAGAGGGGGAAGAATTTGTCCTAAGGAAAAGTTGAGTGTTATCAGCATAGCAGTGAAAATATATCCCATGCCGGCTGATGACACGGCCAAGGGGGAGCATGTAGAGGATGAACAGGGTGGGGCCGAGCACTGAGCCTTGAGGGACACTGCAGGTGACGTTGTCTGACAGGGATGTAGCTTCTCCCAACGCAACATTTTCAGTTCTCCCGGTAAGATAAGATGCGAACCAGTTGTGGACTGAGTCAGAGAGACCGATGGTGGAAATTAAACGGTGAAGGAGGATGTTATGATTGACAGTATCGAAAGCTGCAGTTAAGTCCAGGAGGATGAGAAGGGATGGGGAACTAGCATCTGCCGCCATCAATAGGTTGTTTGTGACCCTGACCAAAGCTGTTTCTGTGCTGTGTCCTGTGCAGAAACCAGACTGAAATTTCTCATATAAATTGTTTTGTTCCAAATGGACCTGAAGATGTGCAGCAACAGCTTTTTCTAGCACCTTAGAGAGGAATGGAAGGTTGGAGATGGGTCTGTAGTTGTCGATAACATCTGGGTCTAAAGTAGGTTTTTTAAGAAGTGGTCTGATGATACTAGTTTTGAGTGATGAAGGAACATATGTACAGGTGTATATGACATTCTTCTTTCAGACAAATCAGAGTTGAGTTATATAAAAAAAGTCCTGGCTCTTCCAAGCTTTATAATGGCATTGACTGTTGCTCTGTTTTTGAAGTCGATAAAAAAAATTTATCTGTCCGTCAAATAATATGCTCCAATCGCGGCTCCGGGGTGTAAATAAAGGCCTTCCGAAGCGAATTGTTGCGTTTGTGTAAGAAAGATATCCATACTTAAAAATTGTTGAAGTTCCAGCCAATCGCCTTCCGTGGAAAAGTGTTGAAAGTGCCTTCACAGAGTTCAAGATGCGTACGCTACGTCTGACGAGCGTATCTGGTAGTGTAAGCCTTTGAACTGCAGAGGCAGTTCCATAAACTGAATACGGAAGGCGATCGGCCGAAACTTTACTTAATACAGTTTTAAATATGGATATTTTTCTTAAACAAACGCAACAATTTAGGCATTTATCCCGAAGCTGTGTGGAGCAGGTTATTTGACGGACAGATGCTCTTTTATGGAAGAAGAATGTTGTTTACACCTATGATGACTTGAGGGTGAGTAAATCATGGGCTAATTTTCATTTTTGGGTGAACTAACCCTTTAAGGAGATTCCCCCTTCCATGTAAAGCACATTGAGCACTCAGAAAAGCGCTATATAAATGTAACAAATTATTTGTATTATTATTATTATTAAACAAATGTATGATGATTAGGGGTATAACGATACACTCCTGTCACGATACGATACTATCGTGATACTAAACTATTTTACTATTTTAAGTCAAAATAAGGCTTAAGAATAGGGCTTAAGTTTGAAACGACATAAGGGAGTAGCCTACATGATGACAGATTTTACATTTTTAGTGAATTATACTTTATAAAAACAGCAAGCTGAGCCTTGGATAAAACTAACTCTATATCACGAATGATAGGCCTATTGTTTACATCAATGATATCGTCACATTTTTATAACGCGATATCTCGATATATATGAAGTAATCGTTACATCCCTAATGAAGATTACAACTTAGCAAATAACAATATATAATTTGTTGGTTCAGCATATAATTTGAGTTTAAAGTTGCATTTAAAATGAAAATGTTTGTGTAAAACCGGATGATCATGTTATCTGGTATGATTTTGTGCTTGAATAGAAAGACTTATAAAAGGTGTACATTTATTTACAGGAGTAGATGATGAAAAAATGGTCTCAGCCATTTGCACCTTGCTGTACTTAACGGTATAGAGCAATTGTTCATGTAGGCAGTGCTACATATTTTTTTCTAGACTCTTCAAACTAAACCCACGTGTGTCCCGCCACGAGGCTTCAAGTGTTTTTAGAGGTCGTGTTAGTCACTGCTGCTGTGATTCATCCTCTTCACAACACATCACATGTCTAAACCCTTCTTAGGCATTATAAAACCAAGGCATTAATTCCATCCCAAATGGACTTGAACACCCACCTGAGGGAAATGTTCACAGGTATTTCAGTCATGTATATATTTACACACATATATGTATGTCGGTGTGTGTGTGTTTTCTTTACTTTGGTGAAAATAATAAAAACAATATCAAACTATCTTTCTATTCATTTACCATGGCAGGCAAAGCAAGCAAGATATCCAAGTATAAAAAATAATATATTATTACCTCTATTTTCCTTTCAAATCTGTCGAACACAAAATAAAATAAAATTAAAAAAAGATTAATAACCAAACAGTTTTGATGCCCATTGATCGTTGTACAGAAAAATAAATACATCTCAAAATATATTTTTTATATTCATACAGTTTTGGAACAACGTGAAGATGAGTAAATTATGACATCTTATAAATTATTTTTCACTTAAAAAGTGCCACAGATTTACCCCAATTTCGCCCAGTGTTCCCTACGGCCAGTGTCAATGTGATCCTGTCTTGGAAATTGAAAATAAAAATATTGAAAAAATAAACAGTGATTTCCATGTTTTATTATTAGTTGCTAGGTAGCAAATGTTCTGGGAAACTTTTTTTCTTACTTTTAAACAAGTTCCCTTGTGTCCTTTCTTCATTTATGATTTTTTGAAATCAGTCAGACTGACGTACATTCCCATGCATACATCTACACCACAGTTATGTTGAATGGGAAAATTACCACAGGAACCTCATCAATATTGAAAAAAAAATTGGAATGGAGTGATTTTCTTACCAAAAGGGAACGTAAGGTTTTCTAAATATGCTCTACTTCCCTCTGGCGTGAATGTGTAGACAGCTGTGCACTTTGCTCATTGCTCAACTCCAGGGAATTTGACGTGACTTTCATGCATAATTCGTCTTCAAAAACCTTTTAATTAAACTTCATTATTCTGATTGTCATCAAAATATAACCAGGCAATGAGTCTCACTGGATTTGCTTTGTTTGGACAAAAGGTTTGCTTTTTGTTATTGCAATTACATCCTCCCATATCCTCCATCTTCCATAAAAAAAGTTAAATTAAGCACTGAAGTCATCTTTATTTTGTTTTATTATAGTAAATGTTGAATGCTCAGTAAGAACCTTCTGCGGAAGGGGGTTGAGATGATTTCTGAAAACCTCAATAATCACCAGCAAGTAGAAAAGATCCTTGCTGGTGATTTTACACAATCACAGGAAAACTGCAATGCTTTTTTTCCCGTCTGACTACAAACTGAACTGGATGAACAGAAGTTTCCTCTTTCTTGATTTGGACCTCCTTAGTATGAAAGACTCTCAGGCTCTTGGTAAAAACAAAACAACTCCCAAAAAAAACAAAGTGTATCAATGCAATACCATGTCAGATATTTTCAAACTGTGACAGTTCCATTAGGACTTTCTACTAATGGATGTGTAAGGGTTGTTTTTTTAGTGTGTGGACAAAAGTCCCAGTGTATGATCGGTTATGTGGAATGGGTTGCCATTAAGTTCATTAGGTGCCACTGAAATAACAATCCTTCTATTCAAGGAAGTACACGTCCAACACAACACATTAAGGTTGGCAACATGTCAGTCATTTAACAGTGTTTTTTCAGCAGATGCTTGCTTACCATGAAAACTACTGCGTGAGTAAGGACTGTGATAGTTGGTATTTTCGTTAATCTATTTCATTTTTTAAAATGTATTATTATTATTTTTTTGGGGGGGGGGATTGAAATACTCATCTCATGATGAATTGATAATTTTTTTAATCAGAACTACAGTACAATTACTATTGTCCTAATAAATATAATGCACAAAATTTTTAAAAATGGTTGTAAATTATTCATCATTATTGATCATTCTCAATGCTTCTCTGTTTGGTGAATCTATCTGCAGGTTTGTGGATGGTTCAGTTCCTCAGTTGTTTGATTAAAGGGATATTTCACCCAAAAATGAAAATGATCCCACAATTCACTCACCCTCAAGCCACCTAGGTGTATATGACATTCTTCTTTGAGACGAATAGCATCGTCCAGGCTCTTCCAAACTTTATAATGGCAGTGAATGGCAGCCCAAAATTTGAAGCCCAAACAAGTGCATCCATCCATTATAAAAGTAATCCACACAGCTCCGGATGGTAATAAAGGCCTTCTGAAGTGAATCGATGGGTTTGTGTACACTGTAAATGTCAGACCACTCCAATTGAAAATGTTCTAATGACTGGTTACATCTAAAATGTTCAGTTGGCCAAATTGAATTTAAATTTGAATTAATACAATTTAATTAACAGAAATTCAGTTTGGCCAACAAAAAAATTAGATGTGACCAGTCACTAGAACATTTTCAATTGGAGACCTGAACATTTTTACAGTGTAAGAAAAATATCGATATTTAAAACTTTATAAAGTAAAATATAGAGGGTCTCACCGAGGGTGGGTAATTTTCATTGTTGGGTGAACTATCCTTTAAGCTTAATTTATTCAAAATCGTTCTAGCTCTTGTTCAGTTTAATTAAAATGAGCTGAAGCAACACAATGTTTGAACATTTTGTCTCAACTTAATTTCATGTGTTCAAACCACCTAATATAAATTAAAGTTTACTAATCCTTTTGTGTTGGGACTACATCAATATTTTTTGTTTACATAGGCCTACTGTAACTGAGTAGTGGATCTGTAATGCACCTCAGACAGCAACATAGTGTGGGCCCAGATCAGGGCCACTTCTGTTACATGTGGATTCAACACATACCAGATGTGGACCAGGACTGGGTCGACACAATGTTGCTGTCTGGGACAGCATACTTTGCAAGGGACTGCGTTAATAGTGTAAATTTAGAGATTTGCCCTGCATCCAAAATCCCTATATAATAGGTGAAAAACTTTAGACAAGAAGAAGTATGTCCGGATACACAATAAAAGACTAAATAAAAGACAATAAAAGAATAAAAGACCCATTGACTTTCATATGGAGGGGGGAAAAAATACTTTGGAAGTCAAAAAAATATATTTTGTGTTCAGCAGAAGCAGAAGAAAGAAATTCATAGTTTTATAACAACCTGATGGTGAGTAAACAATGGCGAAATTGTATTTTTTTGTGTGAACTACTGACTTTAATTTGGCTCAACAAAATGTTATTTGTTTAAATGACCTTGTCTCATTCTAATTGCACTAACCTAAAGGAATTTTTGTGGATCTCTGAGTGTTCTAAAGTGTATGGTTGCTTGCAATCATCAGAGCTTATGGTTGGTCTGTCTTAAAAGGTTTATACATTATTGCTAAAAAAAATTCTGCTGTTCTAGATTAGACAATGAATGGGATTTCTGCCATCTAAATCCTGAAAGGATCTGAATTTAAATCTGAAGTAAGACTTGAGTAGAAATCTTGAAGTAGACCAGAGCACTAACAACTGCAAATGTTGATACTCAGGGCCAAAACTGGGAATGCAGGGCCTCTGACTTTTAAAATATAAAATTGTTGTAAGTCTTCTGGAGAATTTCCCCACCTTTTACCCCACTAGGGGCACAGCTGATACCATCGTAACATATAGGTCAAATCACAGAGCACAAGTCATTAAAACTGAGTGGATTCAAGGATTTGTGTACTAATCTAGAGCACATTTTAGACTTCTGTTTCATTCACTATGTAAGAGAGAGAGAGAGAGACAGAGAGTGAGAGAGAGCACTCAAATGTACTTGACAGCTCTCCAGCTCTCAGTTATGCAAGGATCCCCACAGGCAACCCATTTCTCGCCTCAGCATCCAGACACTGATGTGCATTAGGGTCTATGCAACTAGAGACGATGGCTTAGTTCAGACAAGCGGCAAAAATCTGATTGTTTTGGCTGATCCGACTCAAATCCATTTAGTTGTTTGTAGTCTAGTGATTCGCGAACAAGTCGTTCTTCTGAACGAGTTCTTTTGGATGATTCACATGAACTGATTCGCTTTCGCAAAGTGTTTGTAAAGCTGTAGATCTTTGGATATAGAACACAAAATTACCCTGGTAATCATAGTTTCCATCAAAATACCCTACAGTTATTGTTGAAGTAATGCTGTGATGTGTACACCATATGGTTATCATTGGATGACATTGGAAACGTAGGATGACTTTGGAACTGTAGGATGACATTGGAAACATGATGACGTTGGAACCATAAACAACACAACAGTTTAATAATATTTTACTCAAAATGGCTATATAATAATAATACAAAAATTACTACAGAATTTAAATGTAAAGTGCCGAACTGGTAGCCTGACAAGGGATAAATGGTTGTCTTTCAAGTTGCCTCTGCACGCAATTGTATAGTGCTACAACCAACCAGAGCAACGAAGAAGGTTAAGCGGAGCTAGTTGATAGATTCGGTACAGTCTGCAAAACTCCAAACACTTCCTTTTTTAAGAATGACTTGAGTGCCATTCTTTGTTCTTTTCTCAAAGAAAAGCTTAACTCAACAAGTCTTCCAGAGTCACGGCCAAAGCTCATTTGAAAGACCGTTGTTCGCCAGCTTCTTTGTTTTCATGGAACACTCGGAACTGTCACAACTCTGGCGTCATTATGTTAAGCCCGCCCACCGACTCTATACACAATGTGATTGGCCTGATTAGAGTTGGGTTTGTCCAGCTTGCAAGCCAACGGAGAGTTGCTAGACGCCCTGCCTGCAAATTATATTTGCTGCCGCTAGGGTGCGTCTAGATTTCTAGGCTACCGAACTGGGACTTTTGAATGCTAATTTAAATTGAATAATGAATGATAATATACAATTTTATTGAATCTGTGATTTGGTCATTTTAAACCAGTTCTTTGAAATGAATTGATTCTCATAATGATTTAATCATCGCACCATACAGAGGATATTAAGATTTTTCTCTCTCATTTGGGATATGACCTTGCCTAGATAATGTCATGTGCACTGTATAGAGTCACCAGTGTCTCATTTTCTCTTGCACTATTTTTGAACTGTATGTATACATTTTTACATTTTACAGTAATTCTCCCGCTGCTTATGTTTTTCTGAACGATGATGAGTGTAACGTTGTCTTGAAAGGTTTCAGTTTTCACTCCTCTTCCACAATGACAGCTTTCCCCATGTCTCTTTCTGTCACTTATATAATTGCTATGGCAACCGGTGTTGATATACAGGATATTAACCACACCATCTGAACAAATGGGTCTGCGTTCATTCATTACTTGCAAAATGACAGACAGTCACTCAAGATCTGATTTGATCAGATTTGCATGTATTATAAACAAACCCAGACAAATATGCACTATTTAACCAGCAATTTCAAGGTGCTTTTGAATACAATGTATGTGTTAGTAATGCACATTTTAATGGATTTACTTTGCAGAAAGCATTGGCATGAGTTCATCTCAGTGGGCGGTTGACAGGTTTATTTTCAGGTTTAAAGTCAGTGAGGACACATTAATGTAGCTAAGGCTACTCTCAAGGACCTTACAGAAGACTGCTCTTCCTGTGTCTGTTTCCCACCAGCCTTTTTAAATG